>LR738715.1:664450418-664526718 GCA_902687465.1 Secale cereale | reverse complement strand
TATTTAACCAGTGCCTGACTAGTCCCTTGAGCTCTAACGGTAGGTACTTGATGGCGTGGAGGTCGTGTCCTTGCGCCACATGAAAGTGGAGCAAAAAGTCTTCAATCCATACAACTAGATCTGTTGTCCCGTCATATGGCTTGATGTTTATAGGCTTGAATCCTTCCGGGAATTGGTGCTGCATAACCCTATTTATGAAACACACAGGGTGAGCGGCACCCCTGACTCGTGCTACGTTGCGCCAGAGATCGTTTGCCATTCGGGCTTGTTCTTGTTCCCGAGATTTGTCATTTCGTTCTAGCCAAGCTTGATATCTGCCCCGTCTAGTGGGAAGATGCTCTTTGGGTCCGTAAATGGACCTGGTCTGACCTATTTCAGCATCCAGGTCACGTTGTAGATCGTACACATAAGTAGGCTGTACTGGCTCCTTGCATTGACGACGAGGTGGAGCGGGAGGCTATTCGGCTTGTCTTGTACCGTCCTCGAGGGGGGCAGTCCGGCTAGTCTGCCTGAGTGTGTCTTGGAGGTGCTGGCTCTACGGCCTCGTCGTCGAATTGCGGCAGTAGTCTCCGCTTCAGGTAGCTTTTAGTTTGTCGCTCGTGGTCGTAGACCTCTTCATTAGCTAGGACTTTAGTCTATCTGTCATTGAGGGTGTCTTGCTTGGCCTTTATTTTTTGTTTTTGTTTCTTCAGGCTACGCGCACTGGAAATAAGCTGCCGTTTGAACCGCTCTGATCCACCGGGTCTTCGGGGATGATGAAATCTTGGTCGCCTAAGCTGACCTCCTCTTCGGAAAGAGGGAGGTAGTGGTATATCTCCAACGTATCTATAATTTTTTTATTGTTCCGTGTTGTTATATTATCATTCTTGGATGTTTTACAATCATTTTATAGCAACTTTATCTCATTTTTTGGGAATAACCTAATGACATAGTGCCAAGTGCCAGTTGGTATTTTTCCTTGTTTTTTATTTCGTAGAATATCCCTATCAAATGGAGACGAAACGCCGTGAAACTTTTTGGAGATTTTTTATGGACTAGAAGACAACTTGGGAGCCAAGAAAGCACCCGGGGGAGGCATGTGGCTCCTAGAAGACACCAGGGCGCGCCAGAGGCCACTGGCGCCCTGATGGGTTGTGGGTCCCATAGGGGTCTCCTCTGCCGTCTCTTCGCTCTATAAATCCTCAAAAATTCCAGAAACTCTAGGATAGCAGACGAAACACAATTCCAGCCGCCGCAAGTTCCAGAACCACGAGATCCAATCTAACACCATCGCGGAGGGGTTCATCATCCTCATTGGTGCCTCTCTGGTGATGCGTGAGTAGTCCACCATAGACCTATGGGTCCGTAGGCATTAGCTAGATGGCTTCTTCTTTATCTATTTGATGTAATGAATTTTTGCGGTGTGTTTGTTGGCATCCGATGAATTTTGAGTTTATGATCAGATCTATATCCATGAATATTATTTGAGTCTTCTTTGATCTCTTATATGCATGATTACTTATAGCCTCATATTTCTTCTTCAAATCTTTGGTTTAGTTAGGCCAACTAGATTGATTTTTCTTGCCATGGGAAGAGGTGATTTGTGATGGGTTCGATCTTACAGTGTCCTCACCCAGTGACAGAAGGGGTAGCGAGGCATGTATGTATCGTTTCTATCAAGGATAACAAGATGGGATCTATTCCTACATGAATAGATCTTGTCTACATCATGTCAGCGTTCTCATGCCTTTCAACCTACAAGGTTCTCGTAATGTTCCTTCTTCCTCTTTGGTAACGGAGTTTCTCAATCTCGTTCATCTCCGTTGTGTTCTTTCTTTCAAAAAAAAAATTCAACCTCTCAAGGTTGTTTTGTTTCACTCATTTCTCCAAGAACTTTCTTCTTCCATTTTCCTCTTCCATCTCGTTCCTAAGATCTCGGGACGAGATCTCTTGTTAGTAGGGGAGTGTTGTGACACCCCGAGACCGATGCGCCTGATGTCTTCCTCTTATTCACTGTCGTTGCCATGTCATTCGCTTGCGTGTTGCACTTTGATATGTCATAATGTGCATTTCATTGGCATGTTTTCAAAAGTTGCATCCGTTCATAGGTGCCCGTCTCCCGGTACTCTTCGTTGTCCGTTCGGAGCTCATACACACTCGGACGTGCCCGCAGCACCTCCGAAATATTATTTTATAAAAGGCACAAAAATGTTCTCATAATGAGATGAAAGTTGGCGTGCGGTCTTATTATAGTGTAGGTAGATCGCCTACCAAATTTCTTCCCATTTGGAGGTCGTTTGATGCCCCAACGGTTAACAGCGTTAACCGCCGGATTCTTCGGTATTCCGAGATGAACCGGACCCTCTCCCTCCTTCTCTTTGCAGCCCAAAACCTCTCCACGCCAACCACCTAGCCCAACTAAGTCCCCTCCATGCTCATCACCATCGGATCACGATCGTGTGGGCGAAAACGGCTCACCAATAGCCCTCTCCTAGCTCCCTCTACCTATAAAAACCGTCTCCCCTCCACCAAATCTTGAAACCGTAGCCTGCCTCCTTGAAATCCGTGCCAACCAGCTCACTGCCGCCACTTGTCCATGCCTCCACCACCGCGCCGCCGGCCAGGGCCAATTGGCGAGCGCCACATGGCCCCAGCCAGCCAACCGCCATCGTAGCCCGCACCGGGCCGAACTGGGCCCGAAGGGAGCCCGCACGCCGCCGCCCATCGCCTAGCGCTTCGGCCACCGCTGCCACCCCGTGCCACCGGAGCCCCCTTGCCGCTGGTAACCTTGCCCCGCTCCGCCACTCATCGCCCACTTTGCCGTCTCGTCGTCCGCGCCGCCTTGCCGGCCCAGCCGCTCCTCCGTCACCGCCCGCTCCGGATCCGGTGAGATCCGGACGGAGGACCGCCCCGCCAGCTAGTCCGCCATCACCGGCCCCGCACTCTACTGCTCACCACCGACGAGAACCGATGTTGCCTCGGTCTCCGCCTCAGCCCACCAGTGTCGATGACGTGCGGGCCCTGTCGTCGTCCCCGCGAGAACCTCCGGACCGTCGGTTCGACTGAACCGGGTTGGTCCGAGCCAGAACCGCTGCACCGTGCCGGCCCACGGCCCCTCTGGTGAGCGCCGCCTTGCTAATCCTCGCCCAAGCGCGTTATAGCTAACCTGTGCTCACTCTGTTTTTTCCTGAAATTTCGGCTATTGTCCTTTTCTGAAACAACATCATGTTGCATTTTGTGGGGGCATGTAACTTTGTGCACGATTATCCGTTTGGAGTGTATGATATGTCAAAATGTTCTTCCCTCTGTGCTCTGCATGATGGTGTACTTTGCATGCATGTTAGGATTCATCTTCATGCCATATTCATCATTGCAAAAGTGCTAAGTAATGTTGAGTGCTGAAACTATTATAACTTTCCCTTTTGTCTCTTTCATGTGAATTAATGCATGTGCTATATGAGCATCTTGTCAACATGACTTTGCTTCATTATCATGCCTTCTTGATGCTAGAATTATTTGCATGCCATGATATGCCTTATGGTGAGTGCGACAAGCTTGCAAACATGCTATGATAATGTTGATGTTTACACTTGTTCAGAATATGCCTAGTCTTAAATTGTTCATATCACTTGCCCCTTTTGCATTGAAGCTATAATCAAATATGTTGCTCAAATGATCATGCTCATTAATGATGTTTTGTTAAGGGTGTTTAGTAATTGATTTCCATGCTCTTTGATGCCATGAATAGTTCCTGTAGCATATACTTTTGTTGTCTCAAAGTTTGCATCATGAATCTGTTTTTTGCCATACTCGTTTTTCACCAAGTCTGAAAATCCGTTATGACTTGCAATCTTGTCTTGATGAATGCATTGATCTAGAGGTTATATGGAGATGTTTAGTAAGCATGTTTTGCCATGTATAACATGTACTTTGATGCCATGCTCTTGATTGCTATGTAAAGTTGTTGTAGCATGTCTCTTTCTTGCTCTCAAGTTGTCATCATGATAAATCTGTCAATCTGTTAATAGCATGTTTCATTATGCAAGATCATTGTAATTAATCTATGCATCATATGGAGTTGTGACCATGGAGATAGTTGGAGTATGCCATATCTAGTATATGCTCATGCCCTCTGCATAATTATTAGAATTGCTATGATTGTTGTTATGTGCCTCCAAAATCCGCATCATAATGTTACTATTTTGCATTCCCAGATTTTTACAAAGTCTGAGAATCTGCTCTATCAGGGTTGCATCTTTTCTTCATGATTCCCATGAACTTGTTTCTCCTACATATATGACATGATGTATTATTTGAGCTCCATGTTATGTACTAGCATTCCATGCTTTTATTTGCCATGATCTTGCACTGTAGCATATTTGTTTCATGCCTCCAACATGTCATCATGTTAACTTTGCTCATATTTGTTTCAGTCCTAATCTGTGTTATAAAGTTGCTTTTAGCATTGATCTTGTTGGATTAATGTTGATGCTTATGAACCTGAACCTTGATGATAATGGAAGCATGTAATCTTTAGTTTAAGTGTATGTCATGTTTGTACCTATATTATTCTTGTAGCATGTTGTTATGATGCTTGTAAGATGCCTAGTTGCTGTTTTGGACAGATTGTGTTTTAAACTTGTTTCGTGTGTATGTATTGAACTGTGGCTCGGGTTGGAGTATGTCCTATATGAAACTTGCTTGATTTTGTGTGTATATTCATATTGTCTTGGTGTGGCCAAATTCACTATTTTGACCCTTTTTACAAAATTTAACGCGATCTGACCCCAATTTGAAAAAAAATGTAATCTGACCCTTTTCCTACCGCCATCATCCTTGGCGGTGGGGTAACACAACCTACCGCCGAGGGCTACGGCGGTAGGACCTGACTGCGCCATCACGGTCGTTTGAGGTAGAAAATACCCTACCGCCATAGTCCTTGGCGGCGTGGTCTGTAATATATATTCAGGATAGTGTCTCTTATAACAGAAGATGTTTGGTGGTCAGTTGGCTAGCGCGTTGTAGGTTTGCTAGGTTGGTCTTGTGTTCGAGCCTTACTAAGGCCATTTTTGTTTATTTTTATTTTGCCAAACAAACAATAAACAATTTCTATAATTAATATTAGGATATGAATTATTGATAAAAATATAGTTTTACTTATCTGTATTTTTTATAAAATCCCTGCAAAGATATAAACGAATATGATGTGATAAAATATTTGTCCAATTAATGTTAAATTATGGATTATTTATAAAAATATCTTTTTGACTTATATTTGACCCTCGACTGCTACCCCTAGTTGTATATTAGCTCAAACTTCAGAGTCAGCGGCAAGTAGCATTTGTGTGTACGACATATTCACGCCGAAACCTTCATTCAACGCCAATGCCTGCATTTTTCTTAGCTAGATACTTTTTTTTCAATATGAAACCAAAAAACAGCGAAGATACAATTTCTCACCAATAACTAACTTTACATCCTGTTTCTATTGGAAAAAAGGTCGAGCATGTTGTCCAGCTAGTGGAATTATTGTGTTAGTCCGAACAATTAGAGGATTTGTTGCTGTTGCAAACACATTATCTTGACACGCAAATGAATATGGTGGGATCATTTGCAAATTTTTTGATATGTTGCCCTGGTCTTGAAAAAGGCTAGGATCAGACCACACTGCTGGGATTTTCGGCTGCAAAGGCCACAATAAAAAATACATACAAGTAAGCCCAACTAAATTTTTACTCATGTAGTTTTTGTATGCTCCAAATTTATACCTGAGTACCAATGTAGTCCCCTGAGTAGTTATCTTCATTACCTGCAGACATGAGTTGTTTCCAGACTTAATTATCATGTTGTCGTATTTTTTCCAGTAGAATAAATGCAAACAAATGCCTTATAAAAATAGGACTTCTCTAAAAAGAGAAGGACCAAGGTGTTCTTCTCTGAAAGCACCTTTTTGTTTTTCAAAATATTGTTTCACTGAAAGTACTTTTCAAAGCCCTTTTTCCCTCTGAAATAACTATAATAAACTCCTTTTTAGTCTTTACAAAGTTCTTTCAGAATACTGTACTATAATATATTTTTCAATTATATATCACACGTTTTTAAGCACAACATATATGAAACAAAGATATCTAGCAATGGAAATGACAGTATTTATAAAACAGTTACATATAAGTAAAAAAAATCCATACCATAACATTTATTGGACAAATCTTTTATCACATCATATCCGGTTATATTTTTGCAGGGATTTTATAAAAAATTTACAGATAAGTAAAACTATATCTTTATCAATAATTCATATCCTAATATTAATCATACAATTTTTTTATTGTTTATTGAGCAAAAAAATAAAAAAAATGGTGTTAATAAGGCTCGAATCCAAGACCAATCTAGTAAACCTACAACGTGCTAGCCAACTCGCCACCAAAAAACTTCAGTTATAATGGACGCTACGCCAAATATATATAATCCAGACCCTACCGCTAAGGAATATGGCGGTAGGGTATTTTCTACCTCAAATGACCGTGATGGTGCAGTCAAGTCCTACCGCCATAGCCCTTGGCGATAGGCTATTTTACCCTAACGCCAAGGATGATGGCGGTAGGAAAAGAGTCAGATTTCGAAAAAATCTGATCGGGGTCAGATCACGTTAAAGTTTGTAAAAAGGGTCAAAACAGTAAATTTTCTCTCTTATTGCATCCTTGATTGGAGTATGTGTGCTTGATGTTTGAATGCATTTCGCATCAATGCCACGCTTAACTTGTTTTGTTGATATCTTTTAGGCCGTAGCACCGAATTAAATGAACTTTATATGTAACTTGACTAGAAAACCATGTAGATCATCATGGTGCATGTTAACTTGTTATTTAACAACTTTAACATAATGTGTTATTCAGATCTGGAACAATTTCTAAATTTGCATATGAGGAATTACCGGAATTGTTATATGTTGTTTCCGGCCTCATTTAAACTTTCTTTGTTGTGATGTTCTTGTTTGCATCATCTCTTGTCATGAGTAGCATCATTTAGCCTTGTCATGGATCATACTTGGTTGAGCATCATTTCATGTTTATGTGTTGTGTGTTTACCATATTGTTTTGCTTCTTTCTGGTTGTGCTTCTTCTCGATAGTTCCTGTTTTGTTCCGATCATGAGGATTCGTTTGGCTATGCTTGGTTCGTCTACGTCCGTTCGTCTTCTTCATGGATTCGTTCTTCTTCCTAGCGGGATTTCAGGCGAGATGACCATGACCTTGGATCTCATTACTATCTTTGTTGTTGTCTCGATTCTATCGCTATGTCGCGCTTCCTACCCCTTGTTTACCAAGCCTAGTAATATGCCATTAAACAACCTCTAACCTTTTCACCATCCCAGCAAACCGTTGTTTGGCTATGTTACCGCTTTGCTCAGCCCCTCTTATAAGGTTGCTAGTTGCAGTTGTTCCATGTTGGAACATGGATATGTTAGAATATCACAATATCTCTTATTTAATTAATGCACATATATACTAGGTAATGGGTGGAAGCCTTGGCCTTTTGCTTGTTGTTTTCTTCCACTCATGCCGCCTTAGGTTCCAATAAACCGGTGTTATGTTCCTTGATTTTGCGTTCCTAACGTAGTCGAGGTAAATGGGCCCCCATTGACAGTTCACTTTGAATAAAACTCCTCCAGCAAGGCCCAAATTTGGTTTTACCATTTGCCTAATAACTAAAAACTTGCATACGGACTTTACGGACCCCGAGGACTTAATTTACAACCTGGGCCAGTGATCCTCATGAGTGTTGGTCCAAACTAGAGCACCGTGCGAGCCGCCCTTGGCAACTTGGGGTATTTTGGCACCTTTATGCTTAGCTTATCCGATCATGGCCTAAGACGAGATACGCGCAGCTACTATCAGGGTGTCAGCATGTCGGGAGGTCGTGCTGGACTTGTTTTACCATTGCCGAAATGTCTTGTGCATCAGGATTCCGAGTCTGATTTGTCCCCAAGATGGAGGTTTTACCTCTGCTGGTCGTGCGAGCTTGTGATGGGCTCAGTTGGGACACTCCTGCAGGGTTTTGAACTTTCAAGAGCCGTGCCCGCGGTTATGTGGCAGATTGGATTTTGTTAATATCCGGTTGTATGGAACTTGACATTAAACCCTAAATAAAATACACCAACTTCGTGAGTAACCGTGGTCGTCTCTTTTCGAGTAATTTCGGGAAGATAACACGGTGGGGTTATGTTTGACTCGTAGGTAGTTAAGGATCACTTAGTGATCATTACTAGTTTGCGACCATTTGCGTAGTTTCTCATCTTTCTCTTGGAATCGTAAGTTAGCCACCATACAAATGCTTAGTCGCTTGCTGCAACCTCACCACTTATCCTTTCCATACCCATTAAGCTTTGCTAGTCTTGATACCCATGGTTATGGGATTGATGAGTCCTCGTGGCTCATATATACTACAACAACAGTTGTAGGTACAGGTAATTCAATGGTCTGGCGTGAGAGCAATGTTTGCTTGTTTGGAGTTCTTTCTTCTTCTTCGATCTTGGGATAGGTTCCTGGTCGGTAGTCTGGGCTAGCAGGGTGAATGTCATTTGTGCTTTTCATGTGTTTTCATATGTAGTCGGATGTCTCTCTTGTGTATGATGTTTGATGGATTTGTGTGGCATTTGTATGCCTTTGTATGTATCCCCATCTATTATGTAATGGTACGATGTAATGACATCCACCTTGCTAAGCGCCCGAAATGCGGTTGTGCCCCAATCATGAGGTTATCACGTGATCGGGATATAATCGCATCTTGGGTGTGACACGTCTAGCGTGTATCACAGATGGCTGCCGACATCGTCTAGTTAGCTAAGAGTAAGTTAGTACTTGTACACTACTAGAGTATTAGTGGGAGTAGATTGTTAAATTGGCTATGATGGTTTTCAACGTGGAAGTTCAGTACTTTATATCTGGATCAGACCTATTGCTTTGCTCTGAATGTTAAACTTTCCATTTAAACGTATGGAATGGGTTGCTATTTTTTTAAATGGGGTGTATTTATCCGGCACGGGTTTAGAGGCTGACTTGTGGGCCTACTAGGTTGATGCGTACATAATCACGAGATGATTGTACGTGGAGAGGATGACAGCAGGGACCCACCAGGGTCATGGCAGTACGCAAGCAAGTGCCTCCTTATTTCAAGCCAAAAAATGGTTCCTCCTAATGGATATCTGACATCCGGATCCCATGCCATTGTCAACGTTGTCAATAAACGAGAGAATTGCACAACGAGCGGCTGACACCATGGACCTGGCAGCTTGCCCGGTTCCTCTTGTTTTTGAGACGAGAAGCAGGGTGTCAACTGGGCTGTGCGGGGCACTCTAGCCTATATCGCAAACCTTTTATTTTATGTTTACCACAAGACCAACCCAGTAGTTTTTTTCTTTCTGAAAATGGCTAGCCCAGATTTTTTGTTCTTTTGCAGAATACCCAACCGAGGCCTACTTGCTTTGTCAGCCACGCTGGGCTGCAAATCATTCAAGACGAGGAGAGTTTCATTCGGCTTGCCTAGAAAATGGGCTATCGGTAATGAGAAATGGGTTCTACATTTTTAAAACACATCAAACCGGCAATTAGTTTTGAATTTATTTTTTTTCATTTCAAGATTTTAAATTCCATTGATTTTTATGCTTGGACAATTATTTTGATTTTATATCGATATAAATTTATTTTTCAAATTAATTTAAATGTGACTCGAAATATCGGGATTAAAAACAGTTGGAACAGCACCGAAATATGCAAAATTCCGTATTTTTTTAACCGTGGCCACAATATGGGTTGTAATGCTAACAAAAAGTATATGGGCTCCAAAAAAATCCTTAAGAATTAGCAAATGGGCTGTAAATTATTAGAAATAATGGCAGATGGGTTATATGTTGTTTTCCACAGATTTGAGGCTGACTTGTGTGCCTACTATAGGTTGACGTGTATGCTTTCCTAAAAAAAAGGTTATCGCACACGCAACGCCGTGTCAACTTACTCAACACATGAGAGCAGTGATTGTTGGATGCTATCCAACGCCCATCGTGCTTCTTCAATCTCTGCTCTTCCTGCTCCAGCCGCTCAAACAAGCGCCAACGGGACTGCCTGCTCCCTCCTTTCGCGGCTGGTTGTGCTACCGCGTAGGCCTCGCCGCCCCTATGTACTCCCATCGCTGGCCTAGCCATCCCTATACTCACCCAGACCTCCTGTTATTCTTCGGCGACGGTAGCCTCACACTGCAGCCTAACCAGCCAACCCTCGTACTCCCCTCCACGTGGGAAACAACAGCCGAGTCTTCCCCAGCTCCTAGTCATTCCCTTCCTAGGCCTCACCGTCGTCCCCGCCTTGGTGCTCTCGACGCGGCATGGTCAATGTGGTCAAGGCACGACTTCCATCAGAAAAGGACTGTACGTGGAGAGGATGACAGTTGGGTCCATGGCCGCAGAAAGGAACTGCCTCCTTATTGTTGGGGAACGCAGTATTTCAAAAAAATTCCTACGATCATGCAAGATCTATCTACCAGATGCATAGCAACGAGAGGGAAGAGTGTGTCTACGTACCCTCCTAGACCGAAAGCGGAAGCGTCTAGTGACGCGGTTGATGTAGTCGAACTTCTTCGCGATCCAACCGATCAAGCACCGAACGTATGGCACCTCCTTGTTCAGCACACGTTCAGCTTGATGACGTCCCACGAGCTCTTGATCTAGTTGAGCTTCACGGGAGAGTTTCGTCAGCACGACGGCGTGGTGATGGAGATGATGAAGCTATTGTCGCAGGGCTTCGCCTAAGCAATGCAACGGTATGACCGAGGTGTGTTTCTATGGAGGGGGCATCGCACACGGCTAGAACAATGTTTCTTCTATGTCTTTGGGTGCCCCCTGCCCCCGTATATAAAGGAGCAAGGGGGAGGTGCAGCTGACCTTCTAAGGCGCGCGAGGAGTAGGATTCCTACTCCTAGTAGGAATAGGAATCCCCTTTCCTATTCCAAGTAGGAGTAGGAAAGGAAGGGGGAGAGGAGAAGGAAAGGAGAGGTGGCAGTCCGGTTAAATCCGAAACTTTTACAGAACACCTCTGGTGTCCGAATATAGTCTTCCAATATATCAATCTTTACGTCTCCGACATTCCGATACTCCTCGTCATGTCCGTGATCTCATCCAGGACTCCGAACTACCTTCGGTACATCAAAACTCATAAACTCATAATACCGATCGTCATCAAACGTTAAGCGTGCGGACCCTACGGGTTCGAGAACTATGTAGACATGACCGAGACTCATCTCCGGTCAATAAACAATAGCGGAACCTGGATGCTCATATTGGCTCCTACATATTCTACGAAGATCTTTATCGGTCAAACCGCATAACAACATACGTTGTTCCTTTTGTCATCGGTATGTTACTTGCCCGAGATTCGATCGTCGGTATCACAATAACTAGTTAATCTCGTTACCGGCAAGTCTCTTTACTCATTATGTAATACATCATCTCATGACTAACTCATTAGTCATTTGCTTGCAAGGCTTATTATGATGTGTATTACCGAGAGGGCCCAGAGATACCTCTCCGACACTCGGAGTGACAAATCCTATTCTTGATCTATGCCAACACCACGGACACCTTCGGAGACACCTGTAGAGCATCTTTATAATCACCCAGTTACGTTGTGACGTTTGATAGCACACAAGGTGTTCCTCCGGTATTCGGGAGTTGCATAATATCATAGTCATAGGAGCATGTATAAGTCATGAAGAAAGCAATAGCAGTAAAACTAAACGATCATAGTGCTAAGCTAACGGATGGGTCTTGTCCAACACATCATTCTCCTAATGATGTGACCCCGTTGATCAAATGACAACTCATGTCTATGGCTAGGAAACATAACCATCTTTGATCAATGAGCTAGTCTAGTAGAGGCATACTAGGGACACTATGTTTTGTCTATGTATTCACACATGTACTAAGTTTCCGGTTAATACAATTCTAGCATGAATAATAAACATTTATCATGATATAAGGAAATAAATAATAACTTTATTATTGCCTCTAGGGCATATTTCCTTCAGTCTCCCACTTGCACTAGAGTCAATAATCTAGATCACATCACCATGTGATTAACACCAATAGTTCACATCACCATGTGACTTAACACTTTATAGTTCACATCGCCATGTGACCAATACCAAAAAAGGTTTACTACAGTCAGTAATCTAGTTCACATCGCCATGTGATTAACACCCAAAGAGTACTAAGGTGTGATCATGTTTTGCTTGTGAGAGAGGTTTAGTCAATGGGTCTGTCACATTCAGATCCATATGTATTTTGCAAATTTCTATGTCTACAATGCTCTGCACTGAGGTACTCTAGCTAAATACTCCTACTTTCAATATGTATCCAGATCGAGACTTAGAGTCATCCAGATCGGTGTGAAAGCTTGCATCGACGTAACACTTTATGATGAACTCTTTATCACCTCCATAACCGAGAAATATTTCTTTAGTCATCCAGTAACTAAAGATAATTTTGACCGCTGTCCAGTGATCTACTCCTGGATCGCTTTTGTACCTCCTTGCCAAACTCATGGCAAGGTGCACAACAGGTTTGGTACACAACATGGCATACTTTAAAGAGCCTATGGCTCAGGCATAGGGAATGACTTTCATTCTTTCTCTATCTTCTACCGTGGTCGGGTTTTGAGTCTTACTCAACTTCATACCTTGCAACACAAGCAGGAACTCTTTCTTTGACTATTCCATTTTGAATTACTTCAAAAAACTTGTCAAGGTATGTATTAATTGAAAAAAACTTCTCAAGCGTCTTGATCTATCTCTATAGATCTTGATGCTCAATATGTAAGCAGCTTCATCGAGGTCTTTCTTTGAAAAAAATCCTTTCAAACACACCTTTATGCTTTCCAAAAAATTCTACATCATTTCTGATCGACAATATGTCATTCACATATACTTATCAGAAAGGCTGTAGTGCTCCCACTCACTTTCTTGTAAATACAGGCTTCACCGCAAGTCTGTATAAAACTATATGCTTTGATCAACTTATCAAAGCGTATATTCCAACTCTGAGATGCTTGCACCAATCCATAGATGGATCGCTGGACCTTGCACATTTTGTTAGCACCTTTAGGATTGACAAAACCTTCTGGTTGCATCATATACAACTTCTTCTTTAATAAATCCAATAGAGAACGCAGTTTTGTTATCCATTTGCAAAATTTCATAAAATGCGGCAATTGCTAACCTGATTCGGCCAGACTTAAGCATCGCTACGGGTGAGAAAGTCTCATCGTAGTCAACTCCTTGAACTTGTCGAAAACCTTTCGCAACAAGTCGAGCTTTGTAAACAGTAACATTACCGTCAGCGTCGGTCTTCCTCTTGAAGATCCATTGATTTTCGATGGCTTGCCGATCATCGGGCAAGTCAACCAAAGTCCACACTTTATTCTCATACATGGATCCCATCTCAGATTTCATGGCCTCAAACCATTTTGCGGAATCTGGGCTCATCATCGCTTCCTCATAGTTCATAGGTTCATCATGGTCTAGTAACATGACTTCCAGAACTTGGTTGCCGTACCACTCTGGCACGGAACGTACTCTGGTTGATCTACGAAGTTCAGTAGTAACTTGATCCGAAGTTTCATGATCATCATCATTAGCTTCTAACTGGTGTAGGAATCACTGGAACTAATTTCAATGATGTACTACTTTCTAATTCGGGAGAAGGTACAATTTCCTCATCAAGTTCCACTTTCCTCCCACTCACTTCTTTCGAGAGAAACTCCTTCTCTAGAAAGGATCCATTCTTAGCAACGAATATCTTGCCTTCGGATCTGTGATAGAAGGTGTACCCAACAGTCTCCTTTGGGTATCCTATGAAGACACATTTATCCGACTTGGGTTCGAGCTTATCAGGTTGAAGCTTTTTCACATAAGCATCGCAGCCCCAAACTTTAAGAAACGACAATTTTGGTTTCTTGTCAAACCACGGTTCATAAGGCGTTGTCTCAACGGATTTAGATGTTTGCCCTATTTAACGTGAATGCAGCTGTCTCTGATGCATAACCCAAAACAATAGTGGTAAATCGGTAAGAGACATCAAAGACCGCACCATATCTAATAAAGTACGGTTACAACGTTCACACACACCATTACGCTGGGGTTTTCCCGATGGCGTGAGTTGTGAAACTATTCCACATTGTTTCAAATGAAGACCAAACTCATAACTCAAATATTCACCTCCACGATCAGATCGTAGAAACTTTATTTTCTTGTTACGAGGATTCTCTACTTCACTCTGAAATTCTTTGAACTTCTAAAATGTTTCAGGCTTGTGCTTCATCAAGTAGATATACCCATATCTACTCAAATCATCAGTGAAGGTCAGAAAATAACGATACCCGCCGCGAGCTTCATCACTCATCGGTCTACATACATCAGTATGTATGATTTCCGACAAATTTGATGCTCACTCCATTGTTCCGGAGAACGGAGTTTTAGTCATCTTGCCCATGAGGCATGGTTCGCAAGCACCAGTGATTCCAAAAGTCCATCACTATGGAGTTTCTTCATGCCCTTTACACCAATATGACCTAAACGGCAGTGCCACAAATAAGTTGCACTATCATTATTAACCTTGCATCTTTTGGCTCCAATATTATGAATAGGTGTATCACTACGATCGAGATCCAACAAACTATTTTCATTGGGTGTATGACCATCGAAGGCTTTATTCATGTAAACAGAATAACAATTATTCTATGACTTTAAATGAATAACTGTATTGCAACAAACATGATCAAATCATATTCATGCTCAACGCAAATGCCAAATAACATTTATTTAGGTTCTACACTAAGCCCGAAAGTATAGGGAGTGTGCGATTATGATCATATCAATCTTGGAACTACTTCCAACACACATCCTCACTTCACCTTAAACTAGTCTTTGTTCATTCTGCAATTCTCGTTTTGAGTTACTAATTTTAGCAACTGAACCGGTATCAAATACCCAAGGGTTGTTATGAACACTAGTAAAGTACACATAAATAATCTGTATATCAAATATACCTTTGTTCACTTTGCCATCCTTCTTATCCGCCAAGTATCTAGGGCAATTCCACTTCCAGTGACCATTTCCTTTGTAGTAGAAGCACATAGTTTCAGGCTTGAGTTTAGCTTTTGGTTTCTTCATGGGAGTGTCAACTTGCTTGTCATTCTTCTTGAAGTTCCCTTTCTATCCTTTTTCCCTTTACTTGAAATAAGTGGTCTCGTTAACCATCAACACTTGATGCTCTTTCTTGATTTCTACCTTTGTTGATTTCAGCATCGCGAAGAGCTCGGGAATTACTTTCGTCATCCCTTGCATATTATAGTTCATCACGAAGTTCTACTAACTTGGTGATAGTGACTAGAGAACTTTGTAAATTACTATCTTATCTGGAAGATTAACTCCCACTTGATTCAAGCAATTGTAGTACCCGGACAATCTGAGCACATGATCACTGCTTGAGCTATTCTCCTCCATCTTGTAGGCAATGTACTGTCAGAGGTCTTATACCTCTCGACACGGGCATGAGTATGAAATACTAATTTCAACTCCTGGAACATCTCATATACTCCGTGGCGTTCAAAACGTTTTTGAAGTCCCGGTTCTAAGCCGTAAAGCATGGTGCACTAAACTATCAAGTAGTCATCATACCAAGCTTTTGCCAAAACATTCATAATGTCTGCATCTGCTCCTGCAATAGGTCTATCACCTAGCGGTGCATCAAGAACATAATTCTTCTGTGCAGCAATGAGGAAAATCCTCAGATCACGGAACAAGTCCGCATCATTGCTACTAACATCTTTCAACTTAGTTTTCTCTAGGAACATATAAAAACAAAAGGGGAGCTACATCGCGAGCTGTTGATCTACAACATAGATATGCTAATACTAGCAGGACTAAGTTCATGATAAATTAAAGTTCAATTAATCATATTACTAAAGAACTCCCACTTAGGTAGACAACCCTCTATTCATCTAAATGATCACGTGATCCAAATCAACTAAACCATGTCCGATCATCACGTGAGATGGAGTAGTTTTTAATGGTTAACATCTTATGTTGATCATATCTACTATATGATTCACGCTCGACCTTTCGGTCTCCAGTGTTCCGAGGCCATATCTGCATATGCTAGGCTCATCAAGTTTAACCCGAGTATTCTGCATGTGCCAAACTGTCTTACACCCGTTGTATTTAAATGTAGAGCTTATCACACCCGATCATCACGTGGTGGCTCGGCACGACGAACTTTCGCAATGGTGCATACTCAGGGAGAACACTTGTACCTTGAAATTTTGTAAGGGATCATCTTATAATGCTACCTCCGTACTAAGCAAAATAAGAAGCATATTAAGATAAACATCACATGCAATCAAAATATGTGACATGATATGGCCATCATCATCTTGTGCTTTTGATCTCTGTCTCCAAGGCACCCTCATGATCACCATCGTCACCGGCGCGACACCTTGATCTCCATCGTAGCATCATTGTTGTCTCGCCAACTATTGCTTCCACGGCTATCGCTACCGCTTAGTGATAAAGTAAAGCAATTACATGGCGATTGTATTTCATAAAATAAAGCGAAAACCATATGGCTCCTGCCAGTTGCCGATAACTTTACAAAACATGATCATCTCATACAATAACGTATCACTCATCATGTTTTGACCATATCACATCACAACATGCCCTGCAAAAACAAGTTAGACATGCTCTACTTTGTTGTTGCAAGATTTACGTGGCTGCTATGGGCTTATCAAGAACCGTTCTTACCTACACATACAAAACCACAACGATTTTTCGTCAAGTATGTGTTGTCTTAACCTTCACAAGGACCGGTCGTACCCACACTCGATTCAGCTAAAGTGAGAGAGACAGACACCCGCCAGCCACCTTTAAGGAACAAGTGCTCATAAAGGTGAAACCAGTCTCGCAGGAGCGTACGCGTAATGTCAGTCCGGGCCGCTTCATCTCACATTATCGCCGAACCAAAGTATGACATGCTGGTAAACAGTATGACTATTATCGCCCACAACTCACTTGTGTTCTACTCGTGCATATCATCTACGCATAGACCTGGCTCATGATGCCACTGTCGGGGAACATAGTATTTCAAAAATTTCCTACGATCATGCAAGATCTATCTACCAGATGCATAGCAACGAGAGGGAAGAGTGTGTCTACGTACCCTCGTAGACCGAAAGCGGAAGCGTCTAGTGACGCGGTAGATGTAGTCGAACTTCTTCGCGATCCAACCGATCAAGCACCAGACGTACGGCACCTCCGTGTTCAGCACACATTCAGCTTGATGACGTACCACGAGCTCTTGATCAAGTTGAGCTTCACGGGAGAGTTTCGTCAGCACGACGGGATGGTGACGGAGATGATGAAGCTACCGTCGCAGGGCTTCTCCTAAGCATTGCAACGGTATGACCGAGGTGTGTTTCTGTGGAGGGGGGCACCGCACACGGCTAGAACAATGTTTCTTCTGTGTCTTTGGGTGTCCCCCTGCCCCGTATATAAAGGAGAAAGGGGGGAGGTGCGGCTGGCCTTCTAAGGCGTGCTAGGAGTAGGATTCCTACTCCTAGTAGGAATAGGAATCCCCTTTCCTATTCCTACTAGGAGTAAGAAAGGAAGGGGGAGAGGAGAAAGAAAGGAGAGGTGGCGCCTCCCCCCTTTTCCTAGTCCAACTAGGAACCCTAGGGGGGTGCGGCCAGCCCTATGGGCTGCCCCTCTCTTTCTCTCATAGGCCCACTATGGCCCATACTCCCTCGGGGGGTTTCCGGTAACCCCCTCTAGCACTCCGGTTAAATCCGAAACTTCTCTAGAACACTTCCGGTCTCCGAATATAGTCGTCCTATATATCATTCTTTACGTCTCGGACGTTCCGAGACTCCTCGTCATGTCTGTGATCTCGTCCGGGACTCGGAACTACCTTCGGTACATACTCATAAACTCATAATATCGATCGTCATCAAACGTTAAGCGTGCGGACCCTACGGGTTCGAGAACTATGTAGACATGACCGAGACTCATATCCGGTCAATAACCAATAGCGGAACATGGATGCTCATATTGGCTCCTACATATTCTACGAAGATCTTCATCGGTCAAACCGCATAACAACATACGTTGTTCCTTTTGTCATCGGTATGTTACTTGCCCGAGATTCGATCGTCGGTATCACCATACCTAGTTAATCTCATTACCGGCAAGTCTCTTTACTCGTTCCGTAATACATCATCTCATGACTAACTCATCAGTCATTTCCTTGCAAGGCTTATTATGATGTGTATTACCGAGAGGGCCCAGAGATACCTCTCCGACACTCGGAGTGACAAATCCTATTCTTGATCTATGCCAACACCACGAACACCTTTGGAGACACCTGTAGAACATCTTTATAATCACCCAGTTACGTTGTGACGTTTGATAGCACACAAGGTGTTCCTCCGGTATTCGGGAGTTGCATAATCTCATAGTGATAGGGGCATGTATAAGTCATGAAGAAAGCAATAGCAGTAAAACTAAACGACCAGAGTGCTAAGCTAACGGATGGGTCTTGTCCATCACATCATTCTCCTAATGATGTGATCCCGTTGATCAAATGACAACTCATGTCTATGGCTTGGAAACATAAACATCATTGATCAATGAGCTAGTCTAGTAGAGGCATACTAGGGACACACTGTTTTGTCTATGTATTCACACATGTACTAAGTTTCCGGTTAATACAATTCTAGCATGAATAAAAAACATTTATCATGATATAAGGAAATAAATAATAACTTTATTATTGCCTCTAGGGCATATTTCCTTCACTTATTACCTGACAAATAATGATTCCTCCACCTGACAGCCGGGACCCACCATAAGGGCCTCTGTATTTCATTCAAAAACATTCCCCCCGCTGACAGCTCGGATACACCAGCTATATCTTCGCGTGCAAGGAAGTGCCTCTCCTTATTACGCATGAAAAAATTGAATACCCCAGTTGCTAGGTGGGACCCACCATATTTGATGGCTGACTTGTGGGCCTACTAAGTTGACGCAGACGTAGGGCTTTGTCAACTTAGTCAATATAAACGATTCTAGCCGCGGTGACCGTACGATGTCCATTGAACGGTTGTCGTGCTTCCTCAACCTCTGGTCTTCTTGCTCCAACCACCCAAACCATCGCGGGCCGTGCCACCTGCTCCTACCTCCCGTGGCCGGCTGTGCTGCCGTGCAGGCATCACAGCCCCCTCCTACTTCCACATCTGGCCAAGCTATCTCTCTACTCACCCACAAGCCCTGTTATTCTGTGGCGACGACAGCCTCACACCGCAGCCGAACCAGCCAACCCTTGTACTCCTCTCCACGTGGGCATCCACTGCCGCGTCGTCCCCTTTCCAGGTCTCGCCGTCGTCCACCGCCTTGGTGCTCTCGGCACGGTGTGGTCAACGTGGTCAAGGAACGACTTCCATCGAAAGAGGACTGTATGTGGAGAGGCTGACAGTTGGGTCCACGGCTGCCATAAGGTCCTATTACGTGTAAAATAATTATTCCTCCCCCAGATAACAAGGACCCACAGGAAAGGACTTTATATCTTGCGAAAAAATGTTTCCCCTCATAGCTAGGACCCACCAGCTACATCTTCGCACGCGAGGAAATGCGTCCATACTACGGGCAAAAAAATTGATTCTTCCCCCTAGCAGCTGGGACCCACCAGCTATATCTTCGCACGCAAGGAACCGCTAGGACTCACCCGGTCGAAGCGTACGTAGTGTTGTCTGTCTGGTCGCGAATGGGTACGTACATACTGGTCGATCGGTCTCTCTACATCGACGAATTATGGACGAGTAAGGAGCAGAACATGTCGTGGTAGAGGCACGGACGTAGCATGTCCCATCTATATCATGTACATGTACGTACAACCACGCCGCAAGAAAGTAAATACGGTTATGTATGTACATATGGGCGGGGTCTCGAACACATACAGCGACGAGTCTCTGGAGACGAGCGACGACAGCTACGCGCCTTAAAACTCGCGTCGCGCCCGGAGCGCGGCAGCTGAACGGGCTCGTCGCCGATGGTGACTTGAGCGGGGTTGGAGACGGCCTCTCATGGCCCACTATTGATGATGGCGTCGACGGTGGCAGTCGTAGTTAGGATCTCCCGAAATTTCTTTCTTTTGCTCCCTGTGAGGAAACAAAGTCAACCCAATGGGGCATGTACAGAACATGTAAGGCTTTTGCTCCGATGCTTATTATCCTTGCTAAGAAACCATGTTTGCAAGCCTTGCTCCGGCAGTGTCGCTCCTTTTTACCCTTTCAGTAGCAGTGTGCTCTACGCCGAAAGGCCCCAGTCCCAAGGCAAGCTTCAGCTGTCGCTGGTATGACAGGTCGCGATGCCATGGTCAAGGCCAGGAGGTGAGCGGCCCGGGGTTCGGTAAGATCTCCTAAGGCACGAAGCTCAAGAGGTCCCCCTTGGCGTGCAAGTAGCTTCCGGTGGCTAAAAAGAGAGGTCGCATTGCCCAAGCATGACCACGGAAACCAAACTTATCGAGTGAAGGCGGCATGCTAGTTGGGTGCTTGACTTATCTTGACGGGCCTGAGGATATTCTCCATGCGGTGCGCCTGGCTTGCTTCTGATACAGCGTGGCTGAGATTTCGTGATTCCCTTCCCGCTCGCCTTAGAGTTCTGCGTCAGCAGAGCCCGACCCCACGCATACCTCAGCCGCCACTGGCTCGTCTGGATCGCCAGGACGAGACCAGGGAGTGAGGGGTTACATGGCCAGTTAGGTCCCTGAGACACGATGCTCAGGGGTCCCCCTTGACGTACGACCAACCCTTGGGAAGGAAATGCTGAACTAGGCCTTGGTGTTCTGCATCAGCAGGGCCTGATACGTCCATTTTGCATCATGCTTATATGTTCATATTTATTGCATTATCAACTGGTATTACACATTATATCACAATACTTATGCCTTTTCTCTCTTAATTTACAAGGTTTACATGAAGAGTGAGAATGCCGGCAGCTGGAATTCTGGGTTGGAAAAAAAGCAAACTACGGAAACCTATTCTGCACTACTCAAAAAGCCCCAAAACATCACAGCACACCGTTTCAGAAAATATAAAAATATCTGGTGAAAGAAGATCAACAGAGGGGCCATCAGCTGTACACGAGGGTGCCCCCCCCCCTCTCTAGGCACGCCACCTGCCTCGTGGCCCACACAATGGGCCCCCGATGCCCATCTTCTCCTATATGAGGCATTTTGACCTGGAAAAAATTAGAAGCAGGCTTTCGGGACCAGACGCCGCCGTCTCGAGGCGGAACCTTGGCGGAAACTAATCTAGGGCTCCGGCAGAGCTGTTCTGCCGGAGATACTTCCCTCCGGGAGGGGGAAATCATCACCACCGTCATCACCAACAACTCTCCCATCTTGGGGAGGGCTATCTTCATCAACATCTTCACTAGCACCATCTCCTCTCAAACCCTAGTTGGTCTCTTGAATCCAATCTTTGTACCCAAACTTTAGATTGCTACCTGTGGGTTGCTAGTAGTGTTGATTACTCCTTGTAGTTGATGCTAGTTGGTTTACTTGGTAGAAGATCATATGTTCGGATCCATTATGCATATTAATACCCCTCTTATCATGAACAATATTATGTCTTGTGAGTAGTTACTTTGGTTCCTGAGGACCTGGGAGAAGTCTTGCTATAAGTAGTCATGTGAATTTGGTCTTCGTTCGATGTTTTGATGAGATGTATGTTGTCTCTCCTCTAGTGGTGTCATGTGAACGTCGACTACATGACACTTCACCATTATTTGGGCCTAGAGGAAGGCATTGGGAAGTAATAAGTAGATGATGGGTTGCTAGAGTGACAGAAGCTTAAACCCTAGTTTATGCGTTGCTTCGTAAGGGGCTGATTTGGATCCAATTGTTTCATGCTATGGTTAGGTTTACCTTAATACTTCTTTTCTAGTTGCGGATGCTTGTATTAGAGGTTAATCATAAGTGGGAGGCTTGTCCAAGTAAGGACATCACCCAAGCACCAGTCCACCCACATACCAAATTATCAAAGTACCGAACGCGAATCAGATGATCGTGATGAAAACTAGCTTGACGGTAATTCCCATGTGTCCTCGAGAGTGCTTTCCTTCATATATGAGTTTGTCCAGGCTTGTCCTTTGCTACAAACAGGATTGGGCCACCTTGGTGCACCTTATTTACTTTTGCCTTTTGTTACTAGCTACCAATTACCATATCACAAAACCATATGTTACCTATAATTTCAGTGCTTGCAAAAAATACCTTACTGAAAACTGCCTATCATTTCCTTCTGCTCCTCGTTGGGTTCGACACTCTTACTTATCGAAAGGACTACAATAGATCCCCTACACTTGTGGATCATCAGGGCCCAACCCCGCGCATACCTCAGTCCCCGCTGGCTTGTCCGGATCGCCAGGAGAGACCAGGGAGTGAGGGGATACATGACCAGTTAGGCCCTTGAGACGCGATGCTTAGGGGTCCCCTTGACGTACGAATAGACCTTAGCTCTCTAAGCCGGCCTCCCCTTCTCCCATTCTTCTTGGTGCTTTGTGTCCTCGGGTCCCGACCCTCGAGTGAAGCTCAGCCGCCACTGGTATACCAGGTCGCGATGCCATGGATAAGGCCAATGGTGAGGGCTGGAGATTCAGTAGTAGCCCCTGATGCGTGATGCTCAGAGCCCCCTCCCCCTTAACACGCAAGCAAATTACGCGAGATGGAGAAACCGCAAGGTCGCCTACCGCCGAGCTCCTGAGATTCCTCCGGGTTAGTCTACCGAGACAGCTCAGCTTAAAACCGTGCCTACCGCTAGGCCACTCATCGTACCGCATGAAGACGAAGGCACCGAGGACCTGGTGAGGTGACATGTGCGAGGCAGGCCTCGAGTCAGAGCTCGATCTCTCGGATTTGTCAGCGTTGGAGGGATGGACCCAAGCACAAGCGTCGTGCCAACATGTGAAGACCCCGTTACGGGATGAGCATTGTCCTTTCAGCAGCGAGGGAGGCCAAAAGAGGTGGTGAGCGAGCAGGTGCTGACCATAAGGTAAATCATAAGAGGAAATGAGCCTACCCAGGTGATGTAAAATGTGATACATGCCACTGGGACGGACCCATGCAGCCTGGGGATAATGTAGCCTAAGGGGCGCCCCCCAAGAGAGTAAGCTAAAGACGCAAAAAGGATTCACATCGCAGGGGCAAGCCCATGCGACTTGGGGATGATGCAGCCCGAGGGGCGCCCCCAACTGAAAAAACTGAAACAAAGTCACCTGGCACCAATGTTGTAGTGGTGTTGATGTACCTGAAGATGCTCGCTACAAATGTCGCACCTCGCGAGCCACCAGGACTTCCCGCATGTGGCGCTGGTGTAGGGCCGCCCGGTTCGGCAGACCAAAGGGCATGCGAACGTAGCTATGAGGAGGGCCCTCGCACCGACCCAACTGAGATGGCCGGTAGAGCTCTTGTAAGTCTTCGATGGTCCGGTCGATGAACTCCTGAGCGCTTGGTGCCTCACGCCTTGTGTCCTCCTGAGGGATGTGTGCGGTGAAGCTCGCCTCCACATGGTGCCCGAACGCCTCCCTCGAGACATTGGCTAATTCCGAGGCCCTCCAAAGGAGAGCCCCCGAGCCCAGCGCGAGGGGGGCGTCGGGCATGCCTTCCTATGCGAGAGAGGGAGGCGCCCCGTCCATGGGCGCGGAACCTGAGGCACGGTCGCCGGGTGATGCATCTTCATGAGGCTCCAGGGCGAGCAGCTGCTTCTTCTTCTTCGGGGTAGCTTCTGGGAGGTAGATAGTGTCTTCGTTGTCGGGGTCTTCGACTTCCGTAGCCTCGTAAGTGCGCTCGAGGGAGCACACTGCATCCTTTTCTTCGCAAGCGACGGTGATGATGTCCCGGCTCCCTGGCATCTTGAGAACGTTGTAGCCATGGTGGGTCACGGCCATGAACTTGGCTAGGGATGGATATCCAAGGATGGCGTTGTATGGGAGGCGGATATGAGAACCATCAAATTCATGAGCTTGGTGTGATAGTTGTCGCGGGTGCCAAAGGTAATGCAGAGCCGGATCTATCCAATTGGGGTGGTGGAGCCGTCAGTCACTCTTGAGAAAGGCCTGGTGGGTTGCAGCTGGTCATAAGGTACTTGGAGACGGTCAAATGTGTCGACAGAGAGAACGTTGAGCCCCGCACCGCCATCGATGAGGGTCTTGGTGACTTGGACGTTGCTGATGACCGGTGAGCAGAGCATTGGGAGAGCGCCAGCGGTTGCCGCACACTTAAGCTGGTCAGCGGAGCAGAAGGTGATGGCGCACTTGGACCACTTGAGCGATCGTGTGGCTTCTATCCTGGGAAGAGTTGCATTTACTTCTTGGGCGAACTACTTGAAGAGGCGCTGAGAGGCTGGAGCCTGTGCACCGCCCATGATGCAAGCGATGGTGCGAGGCTCCTGGAAGCCCCCAACCCCCTCGTCTTGGTCGACGTTCCTCCTTGGTGGTGGCAGCGGAGGGAGGTCGGCCTTGCCCTGAGTACGGTCCTCACGAGACTGGTGCCTCCAGGCACCCTCGCGAGGCTGGTCCCTCCAGGCACCCTCGCGAGGCTGGTCATGCCAGCGGTCCTCACAAGGCTGATCACGCCACTCCTAGCGGGGGCTGCGGTCGTCCCAGCGCCCCCCGGTCTAGCTTCCTCCATGGCCGTAGCCC
This sequence comes from Secale cereale, assembly GCA_902687465.1. Taxonomy (NCBI): domain Eukaryota; kingdom Viridiplantae; phylum Streptophyta; class Magnoliopsida; order Poales; family Poaceae; genus Secale; species Secale cereale. The sequence continues at coordinate 664,501,940 of LR738715.1, read as the reverse complement.
CGGTTGCTTCGCTCGGGGCGTCGGCTGATGCGCCTGTCGCGGATGGCCCTGAGCTCTTGGTAGTCGTTGGTGTTGTGGTTGTGCATGTTGTGGAAGGCGCAGAATGGGAGGCTGCTTTTGGATCACTCTGGGTGGTCGTGGCCACGCTTCATCTCCGGTTTGGCCGCGCGCACATCCACCCCCTTGCGCTTCACGTCCTTGGCCATGGCCTTCTTGTCTTCAGGGTCAGCAATGGGGAGCTCGATGAGGGAGAGGAGTCCCTCCTTAGCTCTAGCGCCCTTGGCCGCGAGGTTGAACAGCTCCAGGGTTGTGCACAGATCTTCGTGGATGGCGAGCTCCTCCTTCATCTTGACATCGCGGATGCCATTGGAGAGCGCTGAGATGATGGCCTTGTCCGTGACCTTGGGGATCTTGGCGCGGACGCTATTGAAGCACTGGATGAACTTCTGCAGGGTCTCCCCTGGTTGTTGCTTGATGCGCAGCACGTCACCTCTAGCCGGCGGGCTGTCGCGGGTGCCTTGGAAATTGGCGATGAAAAGTTCGCGCATCTCACCGCAGGAGGAGATCGATCCCGCGGGCAGATTCAAGAGCCACGAGTGTGCGCGGTCCTTGAGAGCCATGGGGTACCAGTTCGCCATGATCTTCTCATCGCCGTTGGATGCCTCAATGCTCAGCTCGTAGAGCTGCAGGAACTCAACAGGGTCGGGGGTGACGTCGTAGCGTGGAGGCAGGCCAGGCATGAACTTCCTTGGCCAGTTGACATTGCGTAGCTCGGGGGCGAGAGCCTTGCAACCTATTGTTGACACCGTAACTTATCGCAGAGGCGAAGATTGGTCTTGGTTCCCGCACACCACCATTGAAGGGGGCGCACAGTCTCGACGTGGCGGTGGAGGGAGCGCTAGCGCTCCTCCTTGAGGCCACTGGATCTCATAGCAGCTTCCTTCTTCATGCGCGGGCGCCCCGCGCAGTGAGTCGCGCCACGGGGCCGCGTGCCTTGGATCGTGGACGATGCCTTGATGCGGAGGTGGTGGAGGCGCTTCATGGGCCACATCACCCGCATGGGGAGACGGGTGACGTAGCGAGAGAGATGGGGCAGGAGAGCCCCCAGCGGCGCTGACGAGCTCGGCGATGCGGTCAAGCCACTCCTTGTAGAGGTCGTCGATGGGGCGGTAGCGCAGGAGCTCGCGCACCATGAGCAGCGCAGCCTGCGCGTCCGCGGGTTCACGACGGCCGTGGGACGTCGAGCCAGTGGGGGTCAGTGATGGGGTTGTGGTGGGTCCATCCCGCCGCACCGAGGGATGCTGCGACGAGGCCTGCTGCTCGTGCCGCGCCGGGCCGGTGGCGGCGTTGGCTGCGGGCGATGGAGAAGGGCGAGGAGGTCCGTCGGTAGGAGCTGTCTGAGTGACGCAGGCGGCGAGGGCGGCCCGTCGCTTAGCACGAGCATAGCGAGCATCAGCCATGGAAGTGATGGAGTGGTGATGCGCCGATCGACGGAAGAGAGGCTTCGGCACACCCCTACCTGGCGCGCCAAATGTTGTATTTCGGGTTCCGCAAACCCTTGAGAGGTTCGAACTCTGGGGTGCGCACAAAGAACACTCCCTCCCCAGTGCGCTCACCCTACGATTCCACGGCCTAGCTCGAGGAACTCAAAGAACAAAGGACACATAGGTTTATAATGGTTCGGGCCACCCTATGGTGTAATACCCTACTCCAGTGTGTGTGGTGGATTGCCTTGTATGACTGAGGATGTACTGGTACAAGGGATGAACAGCCTCCAGAGGAGAGGTGTTCTTGGGCTCGGGCGAGCTTGTGGTGTCGCCTCTACTAGGCGAGCACTCTCTCAGATCGAGATGAGATGCTCTCTATGGTGGTGGCTAGGTCCTATTTATAATGTCATTGGTCCTCTTCCAAAATATCGGCGTGAAGGGATCCCACAACAGCCAAATTTGAAGGGGGACAGCTAGTTCAAGTTATCCTGACAAAAGTAGTCTTCGCCTGCCAAAGGCTCTGGTGGTGACGCCGCGCCGGGCTCCACGATGACCTCTGTTCTGCAGCCTTGACGGTCCTCGGTCTTGTTGCACTGATTATGGAAACCTTTGCCTGATCCCTCAGGACTCCGCGCCTGCACTTGCCCCCTTAGCACCAAACAGGAAACTGGCACACTGCTCCCGCTGGCGCCCGCCTGGCCTTGGTCGTCATGGCTCACGTCACGTGAACCTCGTGAGGTGCTCCTTGCATAGATATCTCCACTCCTAGGGAGCCAGCCTAGAGAGACTGCCCCCAGGGAGGTCTTGCTATCGCCCGCCTCGCGAGGCTTGGCCCCTCGCGAGGGTAGATACGTCCATTTTGTATCATGCTTTTATATCAATACTTATTGCATTATGGGCTATTACTTTACATTATGTCACAATACTTATGCTTTTTCCTCATATTTTACAAGGTTTACATGAAGAGGGAGAATGCCGGCAGCTGGAATTCTAGGCTGGAAAAGGGGCAAATATTAGAGACCTATTATGCACAACTCCAAAAGTCTTGAAACTCCACGAAAGTCAATTTTGGAATATATTATAATTATTGGGCGAAGAAAGCACAAGAGGGGGACCACCCACTGTCCACGAGGGTGGAGGGCGCGCCCTACCCCCTGTGCGCGCCCCCTGCATCGTGGGCCACCTGGAAGCCCCCCGATGCCCATCTTCTGGTATAGGGCGTATTTTACCCTGGAAAAAAATCAGAAGGAAGCTTTCGGGACGAAGCGCCGCCGTGTCGAAGGGGAACCTTGGCGGAACCAATCTAGGGCTCCGGCAGAGCTGTCTGCCGAGGAAACATCCCTCCGGGAGGAGGAAATCATCACCATCGTCATCACCATCGATCCTCTCATCGGGAAGGGGTCAATCTCCATTAACATCTTCACTAGCAGCATCTCCTCTCAAACCCTAGTTCGTCTCTTGTATCCGATCTTTGTCTCAAAACCTCAGATTGGTACATGTGGGTTGCTAGTGGTGTTGATTACTCCTTATAGTTGATGCTAGTTGGTTTACTCGGTGGAAGATTATATGATCAGATACTTTATGCATATTAATATCCCTCTGATTATGAACATGAATATGATTTGTGAGTAGTTACGTTTGTTCTAGAGGACATGGGAGAAGTCTTGTTATAAGTAGTCATGTGAATTTGGTATTCGTTCGATATTTTGATGAGATGTATGTTGTCTTTCCTCTACCGGTGTTATGTGAACGTCCACTACATGACACTTCACCATTATTTGGGCCTAGGGGAAGGCATTGGGAAGTAATAAGTAGATGATGTGTTGCTAGAGTGACAGAAGCTTCAACCCTAGTTTATGCGTTGCTTCGTAAGGGGCTGATTTGGATCCATATGTTTCATGCTATGGTTAGGTTTACCTTAATTCTTCTTTCGTAGTTGCGGATGCTTGCGAGGGGGTTTATTCATAATTGGGATGCTTCTCCAAGGAAGGCGAGTACCCAAGCACCGGTCCACCCACATATCAAATTATCAAAGTAACGAATGCGAATAATATGAGCATGATGAAAACTAGCTTGACGATAATTCCCATGTGTCCTCGGGAGCGCCTTCCTTTATATAAGAGTTTGTCCAGGCTTGTCCTTTGCTACCAAAAGGATTGGGCCACCTTGCTGCACCTTGTTTACTTTTGTTACTTGTTGCTCGTTATGAATTACCTTATAACAAAACTATCTGTTATGATAATTTCAGTGCTTGCAGAGAATACCTTACTAAAAACTGCTTATCATTTCCTTCTGCTCCTCATTGGGTTCGACACTCTTACTTATCGAAAGGACTATGATAGATCCCCTATACTTGTGGGTCCTCAAGACTCTTTTCTGGCACCGTTGCCGAGGAGTGAAGCGCCTCTGGTAGGTGGAATTTGGTAAGGAAAAATTTATAGTGTGCTGAAATTTACTGTCACTTGTTACTATGGAAAATAATCCTTTGAGGGGCTTCTTCGAGGTATCTTCACCCCAACCAGTAGAGCAAAGAGTTTCTCCTCAGCCTACCGAAAATGTTTACTTTGAAATTCCTTCGGGTATGATAGAGAAACTGCTAGCTAATCCTTTTACAAGAGATGGAACATTACATCCCGATATGCACCTAATCTATGTGGATGAAGTTTGTGGATTATTTGAGCTTGCAGGTATGCCCGAGAATGTTATCAAGAAGAAGGTCTTCCCTTTATCTTTGAAGGGAAAGGCATTAACATGGTTTAGGCTATGTGATGATATTGGATCATGGAACTACAACTGATTGAAATTGGAATTTCATCAGAAGTTTTATCCTATGCATCTGCTTCATCGTGATTGTAATTATATATATAATTTTTGGCCTCGTGAAGGAGAAAGTATCGATCAAGCTTGGGGGAGGCTTAATTCAATGTTATATTCACGCCCGAATCATGAGCTCTCAAGAGAAATTATTATCCAAAAAAATTATGCTCGGCTTTCTCTCAATATTCGCTCCATGCTCGATCTTCTTGTACTGGTTCTTTTATGATGAAGACTATTGAATTCATATGGGATTTATTGGAAAGAATTAAACGGAACTCTGAAGATTGTGAACTCGACGAAGGTAAGGAGTCACGTATAACACCTAAGTTTGATTGTGTTAAATCTTTTATGAATACCGATGCTTTTCGTGAACTTAGCACTAAATACAGACTTGACTCTAAGATAGTAGCTTCTTTATGTGAATCATTTGCTACTCATGTTTATCTCCCTAAGGAGAAGTGGTTTAAATATCATCCTTACATTGAATTAAAAGTAGTTGAACCTATTAAAGTTGAAGAAAAGACTATCATCACTTATAATGTTGATCCTATTGTCCCTACCGCTTATATTGAGAAACCCCCTTTCCCTGTTAGAATAAAGGATCATGCTAAAGCTTCAACTATGGTTCGTAAGAGTAATGCTAGAACTTCTACACCCTCCGAACAAATTAAAGTTGAACCTAGTATTGCTATGGTTAAGGATCTCTTGGTCGATAATATTGATGGGCATGTTATTTACTTCTGTAACGAAGCTGCTAGAATTGCTAGACCCGATACTAAAAATAAACATAGACCTGTTGTAGGCATGCCTGTTGTTTCTGTTAAAATAGGAGATCATTGTTATCATGGCTTATGCGATATGGGTGCTAGTGCGAGTGCAATACCTCATTCCTCATATAAAGAGATTATGCATGACATGCATCTGCTGAGATAGAAGGTATTGATGTTACAATTAAGCTTTCCAATAGAGATACTATTTCACCAATTGGGATTGTTAGAAATGTTGAAGTCTTGTGTGGGAAAGTTTAATACCCTACTGATTTTCTTGTTCTTGGTTCCCCACAAGATGACTTTTGTCCCATTATATTTGGTAGACCCTTCTTGAATAATGTTAATTCTAAGATAGACTACGAAAAGGATATTGTTACTGTTGGTTTAGGGGATATGTCTCATGATTTTATTTTTTCTAAATTCCGTAGACAACCCTATAACAAAGAATTGCCTAGTAAAGATGAAATTATTGGTCTTTCTTCTATTGTCGTGCCTCCTAATGATCTTTTAGAACAATATTTGCTTGACCATGAAAATGATATGTTTATGAATGAAAGAAGGGAAATAGATGAAGTCTTCTTTAGACAGGGACCTTCATTGAAACACAACTTGCCTGTTGAAATCCTAGGAGATCCTTCTCCACCCAAGGGTGATCCCGTGTTTGAGCTTAAACCATTACCTGTTACTCTTAAATATGCTTATCTTGATGAAAAGAAGATATATCCTGTTATTATTAGTGCTAACCTTTTAGAGCAGAAAGAATATAAGTTATTGAAAACTTTGAAGAAGCACCATGCTGCTATTGGATATACTCTTGATGATCTTAAGGGCATTAGTCCCACTCTATGCCAGCACAAAATAAAATTGGAGAAAGACGCTAAACCAGTTGTTGATCACCAACGACGGTTAAATCCTAAGATGATATAAGTGGTAAGAAATGAAATACTAAAGCTTTTGGAGGCAGGTATTATTTATCCTATTGCTGTAAGTGGGTAAGTTTTGTCCATTGTGTCCCTAAGATGGGAGGTATTACTGTTGTTCCTAATGATAAAGACTACTTGATCCCACAAAGAATTGTTAGAGGTTATAGAATGGTAATTGATTTCTGCAAATTAAATAAAGCTACTAGAAAGGATCATCACCCTTTAACTTTTATTGATCAAATGCTAGAAAGATTATCCAAACATACACATTTTTGCTTTCTATACGGTTACTCTGGTTTCCCACAAATACCTGTGTCAAAATAGGATCAGGAAAAGACCACTTTTACTTGCCCTTTCAGTACCTTTCCTTATAGACGTATGCATTTTGGTTTATGTAATGCACCTGCTACCTTTCAAAGATGTATGACTGCAATATTCTCTGACTTTTGTGAGAAGATTGTTGAGGTTTTCATGGATGGTTTCTCCGTGTATGGAACTTATTTTGATGATTGCTTAAGCAACCTTGATCGAGTTTTGTAGAGATGTGAAGAAACTAATCTTGTCTTGAATTGGGAGAAGTGCCACTTTATGGTTAATGAAGGTATTGTCTTGGGGCATAAAATTCTAAAAGAGGTATTGAAGTTGATAAAGCTAAAGTTGATGCTATTGAAAAGATGTCGTGTCCTAAGGATGTCAAAGGTATAAGAAGTTTTCTTGGTCATGCCGGTTTTTACAGGAGGTTCATTAAAGACTTCTGAAAAATTTCTAGGCCTCTGACTTATCTCTTACAAAAATATGTTCCTTTTGTCTTTGATGACGATTGTGTAGAAGCATTTGAAATACTTAAGAAAGCCTTGATTTCTGCACCTATTGTTCAGCCACCTGATTGGAATTTACCCTTTGAAATTATGTGTGATGCTAGTGATTATGTTGTAAGTGTTGTTCTAGGACAAAGAGTTGATAAGAAATTAAATGTTATCCAATATGCTAGTAAAACTCTAGATAGTGCCCAGAGAAATTATGCTACTACTGAAAAATAATTTTTAGCAGTTGTATTTGCTTGTGATAAGTTCAGACCTTATATTGTTGATTCTAAAGTAATTGTTCACACTGTTCATGCTGCTATTAAATATCTTATGGAAAACAAAGATGCTAAACCTAGACTTATTAGATGGGTTCTCTTGCTACGAGAATTTGATTTATATATTTATTGATAGAAAGGGAGCTGAGAACCCCGTTGCAGACAACTTATCTAGGTTAGAGAATGTCCTTGATGACCCACTACCTATTGATGATAGCTTTCCTGATGAACAATTAGTTGTCATAAATGTTTCTCGTACTACTCCATGGTATGCTGATTATGCTAATTACATTGTTGCTAAGTTTATACCACCTAGTTTCACATACCAGCAAAAGGAAAAAAATCTATGATTTAAGACATTACTTTTGGGATGACCCACACCTTTATAAAGAAGGAGTAGATGGTGTTATTAGACGTTGTGTACCTGAGCATGAACAGGAACAGATCCTACGCAAGTGTCACTCCGAGGCATATGGAGGACACCATGCTGGAGATAGAACTGCACATAAGGTATTGCAATCTGGTTTTTATTGGCCTACTCTCTTCAAAGATGCCCGTAAGTTTGTCTTGTCTTGCGATGAATGTCAAAGAATTGGTAATATTAGTAGACGTCAAGAAATGCCTATGAACTATTCACTTGTTATTGAACCATTTGATGTTTGGGGCTTTGATTATATGGGACTGTTTCCTTCCTCTAATGGGTATACACATATTTTAGTTGTCGTTGATTATGTTACTAAGTGGGTAGAAGCTATTCCAACTAGTAGTGCTGATCATAACACCTCTATTAAGATGCTTAAAGAAGTTATTTTTCTGAGGTTTCGAGTCCCTAGATACTTAATGACTGATGGTGGTTCACATTTTATTCATGGTGCTTTTCGTAAAATGCTTGCTAAATATGATGTTAATCATAGAACTGCATGTCCATACCACCCACATTCTAGTGGTCAAGTAGAACTAAGTAATAGAGAAATTAAATTAATTTTGCAAAAGATTGTTAATAGATCTAGAAAGAATTGGTCCAAGAAACTTGATGATGCATTATGGGCCTATAGAACTGCATGTAAAAATCCTATGGGTATGTCTGCGTATAAAATTGTTTATAGAAAAGCATGTCACTTACCTCTCGAACTAGAACATAAGGCATATTGGGCCATTAAAGAGCTCAGTTATGATTTCAAACTTGCCGGTGAGAAGAGACTATTTGACATTACCCTACTTGATGAGTGGAGAACCCAGGCCTATGAGAATGCCAAACTGTTTAAAGAAAAAGTTAAAAGATGGCATGACGAAAGGATACAAAAGCCTGAGTTTACTGTAGGTGATTATGTTTTGTTATACAACTCTCATTTAAGATTTTTTGCAGGAAAACTCCTCTCTAAATGGGAAGGTCCTTACGTTATCGAGGAGGTCTATCGTTCCGGTGCCATAAAAATTAACAACTTCGAAGGCACAAATCCGAAGGTGGTGAACGGTCAAAGAATCAAACGTTATATCTCAGGTAATCCCGTAAATGTTGAAACCAATGTTAATGACACCGTAACCCCAGAGGAGTACATAAATGACACGTTCCAGAATGTTTCAGACTCCGAAAAGGAATAGGCATGTGGTACGGTAAGTAAACCGACTCCAAAACAGTTCTAATAGCAATTTTTCTTTGCTTTGGAATATTTAAAAAATAGGAAAATAAGAAGTAGTCCGAAAGGGACACGAGGCATCCACGATGGTGGAGGGCGCGCCCTACCCCCCTGGGCGCGCCCCTGCCTCGTGGACACCTTGTGTGCCCCCGGACTCCATTTTCTTGCACGATACTTCTTTTGGTCGACAGAAATTCATTATATAATCTCCCGAAGGTTTTGACCACCGTACCACGAAAAAATCCTCTGTTTTTGTTTTGAGTTATTTCTGCCACAGATTAGAGCAATATTTTATCCCAGGATTCAGAGGGAGAAAGCTATGTGGCTGATTTGATGACCTAAAGGAGCAAAATTCTATCCTCAAGTGCAAATTAAGGAAGAAGCCTACGTCATCAACAACTCCATCATCATCACCTCCGAAGAAAGAGACATAAACACATGGGTATGGGCACTCCCCTTGGCAACTACCAAGCTTGGGGGAGGTTCTCCGGTATCGTATCACCATCACACTTCTAACTTTACCATTTTTCTTAGTTTGATCCTTTTGTTTATATCTTGATCTAGTAGAATAAAGTTTAGTATGATCTAGCTTTGAGTTTTTGTGTTGATCCTTATCTATGTAATCTAGTCGTTGAGCTATATATAATAAAGATTAGTCTTGAGTCGAGGACTTGGTTATTTTGCTATGATCTAGAAAGAATAAAAAGAAATAGAGAGATCATATTGAGCTTATGTAGAGTAATGACTTCACATATAAAGAGTATGATGAATAAAAGTTGTTGAGAGTTGACAAACATAGTTTTTGTCATCATTGCAGTTAATAGGAAGTAATAAAGAAAGAGAGGTTCTCACATATAAATATACTATATTGAACATCTTTTATGATTGTGAGCACTCATTAAAATATGACATGCTAAAAAGTTGATGTTGGACAAGGAAGACAACGTAATGGGTTATGTTTTCCTATATCCGAAATAAATTATATTGTCATGGATCATCCAACATGTCGAGCTTGCCTTTCCCCCCCATGCTAGCCAAATTCTTTGCACCAAGTAGAGATACTACGTGTGCTTCCAAATATCCTTAAACCCAGTTTTGCCATGAGAGTCCACCATATCTACCCACAGATTGAGTAAGATCCTTCAAGTATGTTGTCATTGTTGCAAGCAATAAAAATTGCTCTCTAAATATGTATGATCTATTAGTGTGGAGAAAATAAGCTTTATACGAGCTTGTGATATGGAAGAAATAAAAGCGACAGACTGCATAATAAAGGTCCCTATCACAAGTGGCAATATAAAGTGACGTTCTTTTGCGTTAAGATTTTGTGCATCCAACCATAAAAGCACATGACAAGTTCTGCTTCCCTCTGTGAAGGGCCTATCTTTTAGTTTTGTCTTATACCTTATACAAGAGTCATGGTGATCTTCACCTTTCGTTTTTGCACTTTATCCTTCGGCAAACACTATGTGTTGATATTCTAAGAATGATCATGATGTCGTCATGTCCGTATTTTATTTTATCGACACCTCTATCTCTAAACATGTGGACATATTTTTCGATATCGGCTTCCGCTTGAGGACAAGCGAGGTCTAAGCTTGGGGAGTTGATATGTCCATTTTGCATCATGCTTTTATATCAATATTTATTTCATTATGGGCTATTACTTCACATTATGTCATAATACTTATGCCTTTTCTCTCTTATTTTACAAGTTTTACATGAAGAGGGAGAATGCCGGCAGTTGGAATTCTGGGCTGGAAAAGGAGCAAATATTAGAGACCTATTCTGCACAACTCCAAAAGTCCAGAAACTCCACGAAAGTCAGTTTTTGAATATATTAAAAATATTGGGCGAACAAAGCACCATAGGGGGGCCACCCACTGTCCACGAGGGTGGAGGGCGAGCCCTACCCCCTAGGCGCCCCCGCTGCCTCGTGGGCCACCTGGAAGCCCCCCGATGCCCATCTTCTGGTATAACGTGTATTTTGCGCTGGAAAAAAATCAGAAGGAATCTTTCGGGACGAAGCGCCACCGTCTCGAGGCGGGACCTTGGCGGAACCAATCTAGGGCTCCGACGGAGCTGTTCTGCCGGGAAAACATCCCTCCGGGAGGGGGAAATTGTCACCATCGATCCTCTCATCGGGAGGGGGTCAATCTCCATCAACATCTTCACCAGCACCATCTCCTCTCAAACCCTAGTTCATCTCTTGTATCCGATCTTTGTCTCAAAACCTCAGATTGGTACCTGTGGGTTGCTAGTAGTGTTAATTACTCCTTGTAGTTGATGCTAGTTGGTTTATTCGGTGGAATATTATATGTTCAGATCCTTTATGCAAATACCCCTCTGATTATGAGCATGAATATGATTTGTGAGTAGTTACGTTTGTTCCTGAGTACATGGGAGAAGTCTTGTTATAAGTAGTCATCTGAATGTGGTATTTGTTCGATATTTTGACGAGATGTACGTTGTCTTTCCTCTAGTGATGTTATGTGAACGCCGACTACATGACACTTTACCATTGTTTGGGCCAAGGGGAAGGCATTGGTTAGTAATAAGTAGATGATGGGTTGCTAGAGTGATAGAAGCTTAAAACCTAGTTTATGCGTCGCTTCGTAAGGGGCTGATTTCGATCCATATGTTTCAAGTTATGGTTAGGTTTACCTTAATTCTTCTTTCGTAGTTGTGGATGCTTGCGAGGGGGGTTAATCATAAGTGGGATGCTTGTCCAAGGAAGCGCATTACCCAAGCACCGGTCCACCCACATATCAAATTATCAAAGTAACAAATGCGAATCATATGAGCATGATGAAAGCTAGCTTGACGATAATTCCCATGTGTTATCGGGAGCGCTTTCCTTTATATAAGAGTTTGTTTAGGCTTTTCCTTTGCTACAAAAAGGATTGGTCCACCTTGTTGCACCTTGTTTACTTTTGTTACTTGTTGCTCGTTATGAATTACCTTACCACAAAACTATCTGTTACCGATAATTTTAGTGCTTGCAGAGAATACCTTACTGAAAATTGCTTATCATTTCCTTCTGCTCCTCGTTGGGTTCGACAGTCTTACTTATCGAAAGGACTACGATATATCCCCTATACTTTTGGGTCATCAAGGGTCTTGAGTAGTAGTTGCTGAAGGCAGGTCGCACTAGGCCGCTGATGGAACCACATCACGGGCCGCAGGTAGGCAAGTCTGGGTACCCCCGTTCCCAGGACGTCGACTATGAGACCGGTTCCAGCGACAGACATGCAACTAGTTTTGCATAAAGGTGGCTGGTGGGTGTTTGTTTCTCCTACTTTAGTTGAATCGAATTTGACTACGGCTGGTCCTTGGAGAAGGTTAAAATAGCAAACTTGACGAAACACCATTGTGTTTTTGTACCGTAGGTAAGAACGGTTCTTACTAGAAGCCTGTAGCAGCCACGCAAAACTTGCAACAACAAAGTAGAGGACGTGTAACTTGTTTTTGCAAGGAATGTTGTGATGTTATATGGTCAAGACGTGATGAGTTATACATTATTGTATGAGATGACCATGTATTGTAAATTATCGGCAACCGGCAGGAGCCTTATGGTTGTCTCTTTATTGTATGAAATGCAAGTGCCATGTAATTCCTTTAGTTTATCTCTATGAGTTAGCAATAGTCGTAGAAGCAATAGTTGGCGAGACTACCACGATGCTAGAATGGAGATCAAGGTGTCAAGCCGGTGATGATGGAGATCATGACGATGCTTTGTAGATGGAGATCAAAAGCACAAGATGATGATGGCCATATCATGTCACATATTTTGATTGCACGTGATGTTTAACTTATATGCATCTTATGTTGCTTAGTACGGCGGTAGCATTATAGGATGATCGCTTAACTAAATTTCAAGGTAAAATTGTTCTCCCTGAGTACGCACCGTTGCTACAGTTCGTCGTGTTGAGACACCACGTGATGATCAAGTGTGATAGACTCTACGTTCATATAGAACAGGCGCAAGACAGTTTTGCACATGCGGAATACTGAGGTTAAACTTGACGAGCCTAGCATGTACAAACATGGCCTTGGAACACTGGAGACCGAAAGGTCTAACGTGAATCATATAGTAGATATTATCAACATCGAGATGTTCACCATTGATGACTAATCCATCTCACGTGATGATTAGACATGGTTTAGTTGATTTGGATCTGTTGGATTTAGGGTTCCGGCAAAACCCTTAAGGTTCGAACTCTGGGGTGCGCACGAAGATCTCTCCTTCCTCCCTAACCCGTCTACTCAACAAACCTAGGCCTAGCTCGTCAGACCCAATGAACAAGAGACACAAGATTTATACTGGTTCGGGCCACCGTTGTGGTGTAACACCCTAATCCAGTGTGTGTGGTGGATTGCCTTGTGGGCAGAGGAAGAACTAGTACATGGATGAACTGCCTCTTGAGGAGAGATGTTCCTGGGCTCGGGTTAGCTTGCGGTGTGTGGCCTTCTATCTGCTCAGCTTAAGATGAGATCAACTCTGTCTCCGATGAGATGAGATCTATGGTGGTGGCTAGGCCCTATTTACTGTGGCCTGGGTCCTCTTCCCAAATATTGAGCAGGAAGGGATCCCACAACGGCCAAATTTGAAGGGGGCAGCTAGTACAAGCTTTCCTGACAAAAGGTGGTCTTCGCTGCCAAAGGCTCTGGTGGTGACGCTGTCGTGGGCTCCGCGATGACCTCCGTCCTGCTGTCCTGCTGGTCTTGGTCTTGTTGCACCGATATGGAAACCTTTGCATGACGCTTCGGGACTCCACGCCAACACGTGCTCCTTTAGCACCGAAGAGGAAATTGTCACTCTGCGCCTGCTGGCGCCCGCCTGGCTTTAGCTGTCACTGCTCACGCCATGGGGACCTCGCGAGGTGCCCCTCGCCTTGATATCTCATGTCCTCATGAGCCGACCTGGCGAGGCCGCCCCAAGGGATGTCCTGTGTCATCCGCCTCGCGAGGCATGGCCCCTCGCGAGGGTCTTGAGTGTTGCTGAAGAAGTTGGGCCACATTGGGCCGCCTTGCGAGCCACACTCTCACTACTAGGAAAAGGCATGCTAGTGGCGCACCACTTTTGCCTACTAATGGCGCACTAGTGGTGCGCCACTAGCACCACGCCATTAGATTTTTTTTACTAATGGCGCACCCCTGGTGCGCCATTAGTATATGGTGCACTAATGGCGCACTAGGCAGTGCGCCATTAGTATGTCCCTCTGTATGCCATTAGTATGCCTCCTAGTGGGCCATATGTACCCATGTGCTTTGGCATACTAATGGCGCACTGATGGGTGATGCGCCATTAGTATCTTCAGTGGTGCGCCACTAGTATGAATATTAGGGATTTTTTTTCTTTTCTGATATTTTCGCATGATACAAAATATATAGTTGGACAGAATTTAAACAACACCAGATTCATCGAATACAATAGAAGGTTTGTCTCCGAATACAATTCATCATATTAGTCTCCGAATACAATTCATCATATTAGTATCCAAATACAATTCATCATATTAGTCTCCGAATTCAAAAGACCGAACAAAGATAGAACATTATATTACAAGTCTCAAGACCGCGAGTAGCGAGTTTGTCTTCACATTACAAGTTGATATCGATCATCTAAACTACCATCACATAGAAGAGAGCTGCGGTCATCACGATGAGCATCATCGCGATGAAACTCGTCTTCATCCGGTTCCTCCAACGCTCCCTCCTCTCTCCCGCTAGATAGCGCGCGTATCTAGATTCCGCCTCCGCCCTAGTGGTGTACCCTATGTAACTGTTACCGCTGAAATGGTGAACCTGTCTCTGACACTCCTCCCAGTCGTCGTAGACTCCGGGAACCTTACCCTTGTACACGACATACGACGGCATCGCAATGCACTAGCCAAACGAAACGTTAGTACCAATTCACAGACAATACATAAGCAATATATAAGTATGCAACAAAAGGATCAGAAGAGAAAAGCAAGACATTAATAGCATCGATTACATCTTAGTTGAACGACTGTCCAAAACAAAGAGACATACAAGTTCATTAAAGTTTAATTACAACATGAGCCAATCGACGTTTCAGAACTAGACATAGCATCACTACTTTCGACTCGACTCAAGGGACCGGAGCGTGGATGAAGCCGCCGTCTATCGTGGGAGTCATGAAATCGCGGGCGTTGTCGGCCTACATTTGTAGCATTGTGTCTATGTCACTGTTGGACGGTTGATTTCTGAGGTAGAACTGCCCCGAGGTACGAAGGATGACTTGATGGGTGATTTCCGCAAACTCCGACTGGATGTGAAAGAATTCTTGTCTGATGTCCGCGTCCTGGATTGCCGACAAGCACGCGGCCCAATCTTTGAGTTTATCTGGTAGCAGAAGGTGATGATGGTCCTGTACGATCGCCTGCATGTGATGGATGGCGTAGTAGGCACCCTTCTAACCGCCAGGCGGCTTCTTGACGCAGCAGAACATCGTATTGTGGGCGAACACGTGCTTGCCGTACTTACAAACTGCCCTGGTGAAGGTGCCTCCAGATTTGGCGTAGCCTGGGAGAACATCATCAAGAACTTTCTTGACATTTGTGTATTCTACCTTCGACTGACGGTCCGAGTCGAAATACGTGGCCATGGAATATTTCGGCCTTAGGAGGATGAGTGTATAATGTGTGTCACTGCACAAAACATGGAATGTTAAAAGAAAAACGATCGAAATCTAAGAAATCATATGTTACGGGGCGGTTGAGGGGACGACTTACTCGGGAAAGTATGGCACGAGGAAGTTATCCTTATCTCCGTTTGCTAGAATGACGCCTTTGAGGTAAGAACTCGCGACTTGTCGGTCCCCAGCGCTGCCCAAGATCTTGGCACGCATGTAGAAGGGGTTGACTATCACGATGTCCGGGGTCTTGTCTCTAATGATCCGCATCTCCATACTCAGCGAAAATAGCCGAACGAAGGTGTAGTGCAGCGGATGAAGGTTAAACATAGCAAAGATGTCATCAAACCGCAGGATGATCGTACCCCCGATGGAGTTATCCACAAAGCCCTTGCCCTCTGGTACCTTGGCCGCGAAAACCGGGTATGCCACATCCTTTTCTCTGAGACGCCGCTTCTCCAAAGAAGGAACACTACCCACCACATGCACCCTCCTCATTACATCCTTAGGTGAAGGTGGCCTGTCCTGAGCATAGATCGTACTCGGTGCCGGCTGGCTCGCACCCTTGTTACTCTTTCTTTTCCGTGCCTTCTTCTTCTCCTGTAATGGGACCGAGTTCTGCTCATAGACCACCTTCTTGAGTGTGTTGGGGCTGATAATATTTCGCACCTCGGCTATCTGAGGCTCGGTGAAGTCGGCAGCTGGAGGCGTCTCCTGAAAACTGAACGCCAGACGACGCCTGTTGCTGATGGGCCTCTAACCCCTCGTTGGTTACCTCAAGTGGAAGGTGTGAGATGCAGTGTTGTGGAAGTTTTTCCCTTAGGAAAGATGCCAAGGATCGAATCCCCAGAGACTCCTAGGTTCAACAAGTAGGTGTCAACTGCTAACGGCGCCAGATATTAGCAATCAACGTGGACCTGCACACAGATACAAATAACTTTGCTCCCAACGAGTACAGAGAGGTTGTCAATCCCCCCGGCCTTGTAGTTCACAAAGGATTAAACGCGAATGATAGTAGTGATAGATAATGTTTGCAATAGTAAATAATAGCGAAAGGTAAATAGCGGATGTGATCAATGATGGTAATATGGACCGGAGTCTCATGATGTTCACTAGTGATGTCTCTCTCCCAAAATACGATAAAATAGCTATGTGAGGTAAACGAATTATAGCTGGGCAATTGACAGGACCACGAACGCAAACCAATGCTGACTACATTGCAAGAAAGGTTGAGGTTCAAAGCATGGGCGGTACGCCAAAGTAAGTAGACCGAAATCCATCAATATCTACTACTAATCATCCACCTTGAGATATCTATCCAGAACATCTCGCTGGTATTATGTTGCGAGCCCCACCCATAGTGTAAACTCAAAGCAACAGACAACTGCATTAAAAGAACTTTGCGTAAAGTAAACAATCCTTGCACCCGCGGGCACAAGCACCGTTGTTTTCCCCCTTGTGGCAACAGCACATCCCCAAGACTCATGTTTCTGTCACTCAAGCTAGTCATCGAGGGGCATGAACCCACAATCGAGCATAACGTTCCCTCTTGGAGTCACTACGTATTACTTGGCCAAAGCAATAAATAACAACGGAGAACATGCAAGAATTACTTATGAACATAAATGTAAAAGAGGTAGATCAAATATATTACTCAATCACAATCTGAACATAATCTCATAATCCATGGGATCCCAGCAAACTCATCATAGCAACAGCATAAGGATTACATATGTGCCTCGATCATGTAGGGCAGCTCACGAGGACTAATTAGTGAAGCACAAGAACGGGAGGAGAACATCACATAGCTACTGGTCATGGACTCATGGTCCAAGGGAGACTACTCACAACTCATCCGGGAGGCGTCCATGGTGGTGGAGAAGCTCCCGATGGAGATCCTCCCCTCCGGCAGGGTGCCGGGAAGAGTTCTCTTGGTGCTCCCGATCTTGGAAGCGGCGGCGGCGGCGGAACAGAGATGAGATCGCGAAAAAGAGTTCCCGTCCCGAGGGTTTCGAAGGACGCTCTAAATATATGCCAAAGGGGGGCACCAGACGGGGCTCGGGGGGCCCAGGCGCCCCCCCGGCGCGGCCCAGGGGGGGGCGCGCCGCCAGGGCGCCTAGGGCCCTGGTGCCCCCCCGGCTGTACTTCGGGCACAAGGTAGGTTCTGGAACGCTGATTTTTTATATAATTTTTCTGGATTTTTCCTGACAGTTCTCGTAATGTGAAAACCTGAAATACAAAAACAACCGAAAACAGAAACTGGCACTGGGGTGCACTGGATTAGTAGGTTAGTCCAAATATGATCAAAAGTGTATGGAAGTGTATGAATATCATAGCAATGTCACCCAAAAGTGGCATGGAGCAAGCAGAAATTATAGATACGTTTTGGACGTATCAACATCCCCAAGCTTAATTCCTGCTCGTCCTCGAGTAGGTAAATGATAATAAGAATAATTTCTGTGGTGACATGCTATTAACCATATAGGACTTTTTATAGTCATATGACAAAAGCTTACTGGGACAATGAATCTGTAGTAATTAAGTTGCCTCATGAGAAAATCACAAATGACTGAAAGTTTTACAATATGAAACTGAAACATCAAAAAGATTTGCAATGAACATGGTGTGCAAATATGATAAAGTGAGATCTAGCTTGCCCCCTTTAGTGAAGCAAAACATAAATGCAGGGGCACCTTCAAGGTTTAAGTGATGACTAGATACAATGATTTCAAAATAAATGATATCACAACCATGCAAAAGACAATGCTACTTTGGAACAATGCACATTACACTTAGACTGACAATCATGCTCTCAGTAGTTGGTGCTTGAAGAAAGAGGGTGGAGACTCAAAAAGTAAAAGAATGGTTATGTGCTAGAGCTTTTTATTTTGAAAACATAGAAGCAATTTTGTCAACGGTAGTAGTACTTCATATGTGTCATGCATAAGACATCCTATAAGTTGCAAGCCTCATGCATCGAATACCAATAGTGCTCACACCTTGTCCTAATTAGCTCGGATTTCCATGGGTTATCATTGCATTACATATGTTTCAACCAAGTGTCACAAAGGGGTACCTCTATGCCACCTGTACAAAGGTCCAAGGGGATAAATCGCATTTGATTTCTCGTTTTTGATAGATCTCAACTTGAGGACATCCATACCGGGACAACATAGAAAATAGATGATGGACTCCTCTTTAATGCATAAGCATATTCTCGTAAGAGATTGAGGATTGATGTCCAAGCTAAAACTTCCACCATGATACATGGCTTTGGTTGGCGGCCCAAGTTCTTCTCTAACAATATGCATACGCATTCAACCCATGGCAAATCACTCTTACTTCAGACAAGACGAACATGCATAGCAACTCACATGATATTCAACAAAAGTGTGTCAGTTGATGGCGTCCCCAGAAACATGGTTACCGCTCAGCAAGCAACTTATAAGAAATAAGATACATAAGCAACATATTCTTTACCACAATAGTTTTTAAGCTACTTTCCCATGAGCTATGTATTGCAAAGTTAGTCTGCTTAGTACAGGTAGAGGTTAGCAAAAGACTGGGAGCGACCAACTAAGAGAGCAATGACGGTCATAATCATGCAGAGCGACAAAGCAACATTGAATCAGGCATGGTAGTTATATCGCTACTCAGAAATAAAAGATCATCAAGGCTTGACAGACTTTCTTTACAGTCTTAAATATGCGTGAGCATACGCCAAGTCAATCAAAATAAATTCTTGAAGGAAGATATTACTAAACCATACCACATCATAGGCAAACAAATCAAGTTGGTACTCCAATAATACATTGGGAATCCCCCAGCTATTTGAGACAAACCATAAGAAAACCTGAACTACTAAGCGCCATTATGCACGTAGCATCTTTATCATAGACATATTGACCAATGCAACGGAAGCAAACTCTCTTAATAAGATAAGCATGATAATTAAAGAGAGTTCAAGCAACCAACTAAACAAAAGCTCTTTGAAAAGATAAGCATGAATACTAAGAGCTGAGCATGATAGTAGCTATTAAAAGACAAAGAACACACACAGCAAAGATAGACATGAAAATTCTATGTTAATTTCTAGGTAGAAGTGGAGCGTGTTTCTCTCCCACATAAAGAATGCTGAGTTCCGACTCGTTATGAAAAACTAAAAAGAAAACTAAAAGCAAGACGCTTCAAGCATAGCACATAACACATGAAGTGATAAAAATATAGCGGAACGAAAGACGAACTGATAATGTTGATGGAGAAGGGGATGCACGGGGCATCCCAAAGCTTAGACGCTTGAGTCTCCTTGAATATTTCTTGGGGGTGCACGGGGGCATCGCCAAGCTTGAGCGCTTGACACTCCTGAATCTTTTTATCATCTTCCCTCGCACACTTGAAAACTCCCTTCATACATAACTCATCATAATCTGATTAGCGAGGTTAGTACCCTTAATAAAATAATTGTTCCTTGCTGGAAATAAAGATATTCTTGAAGGTCTACTGTTTCTCAAGATTGCCAAAAGGGTTTTGCAAAGAAAAAGCAAGCTCTTGGTTTGCAAAATGAAGGAAAGGCAAAACAGGATAGAATATGTGAAAAACAGAACAGCAGGTAGTAAATGATTTGTTCGGGGTACTTCTGCAACTCAAATAAAAAAACTCAGACCAGACGCACGAAAGACAATTATATATAGAACGCTGTCGAAAAAATTCAGTCCAAAAAGATGACCTGGTGATTTTATACCAATTTTTCTATCCAAGGACAGAATCTGTTTCCTGGATAGCACCTCGCAACTTTTGAACTTTCTAGCAATCAGAGGCTATACTTGGCACAAATATGAAAAGCAAAGATACAATGATGATGCTACTGTAGTAAACAACATCAAGACACAACAAAAGCAAAATATAAAAATTTATTCATGTGGGCTGCCTCCCAAAAACGCTTTCTTTTATGTCTTTAAGCTAGGCATAATGCATATAGATCAAGTTGTATCAATTGAACCATCATCAAGATCATCAAAAAGCTCTTGAATAATACAACTAGTCTTAAGAGGGCTCTCAAATAAAGGCCTCGTAGAGATACTCCTAGGTAGAAGACCAAAAGGATAAAAGTCAAGGGAAGATTCATTTATAAATTTATCAAAGACAGATGTTTCTTCCAAGGTCTTTACAGTTTCAACCCCTTTGGCAATAGATGGATTACTTTTAGAACGGGGAGCCTTTGGAACGTGAACGAACTTAGGCTCCCTCTTTGCCGGAGTTTCTACCTTTTTGGTTTTGATCGAGGAGAAGGTAGTTCCTAGGGCATCAAATATTTCCTCAATCTTGTCTATCCTAGAAGAGTCCAAGTCATGAAATTTGACGGTCTCCAAAATTTTAAAAAATTTATGCATGGAGCTATCAAAGCTATTCAAATTCCCTTGGATCTTACGATCCAACTCATTTATCTTATTAATGCTTGGCATTTCTAGCTCTATATTTTCAAGTTTTTTCATAATGTGAGCTAGGGTGATGTCCTCTCGAATGCTAACAACAGGGAGATTCCCAACAAGATTTTCAATAATACTAAGAGACTCCCAAACTGGGGCCTCTAGGGAATTCCCATTGATAGCAGTATCTAGAATAAACCTATTCCAAGAAGTAATTCCAACATAAAAATTTCTAAGCAGGATAGTAGTAGGTTGCTTCTTGGTGGCTCTTTTTTGTGAATCATTAATTCTATACCAAGCATCTTTCAAACTTTCCCCACCTCTTTGTTTAAAGGTTAGAACTTCAGCCTCGTCAAAGACAAAAGGACCCGACATATTGACAACTAAAGAACGAGATAACTGTTTTTGGGATTTTTGATAAAAGGTACTAAAGCAAAAACTGAAAGGTAAACTAACAAGACTAAAAAGCAAAGGTAAAAGATAGCATGTAACTCCCCTATCCTGAAGAGTGGAGTCCCCGGAAACGGCACCAGAAAAACTCCTTGATGGGCCTCTAACCCCTTGTTGGTTACCCCAAGTGGAAGGTGTGAGATGCAGTGTTGTGGAAGTTTTTCCCTTAGCAAAGATGCCAAGGATCGAATCCCCAGAGACTCCAAGGTTCAACAAGTAGGTGTCAACTGCTAACGGCGCCAGATATTAGCAATCAACGTGGACCTGCACACAGATACAAATAACTTTGCTCCCAACGAGTACAGAGAGGTTGTCAATCCCTCCGGCCTTGTAGTTCACAAAGGATTAAACGCAAATGATAGTAGTGATAGATAATGTTTGCAATAGTAAATAATAGCGGAAAAGTAAATAGCGGATGTGATCAATGATGGTAATATGGACCGGAGTCTCATGATGTTCACTAGTGATGTCTCTCTCCCAAAAGACGATAAAACAGCTATGTGAGGTAAACGAATTACAGCTGGGCAATTGATAGGACCACGAACGCAAACCAATGCTGACTATGTTGCAAGAAAGGTTGAGGTTCAAAGCATGGGCGGTACGCCAAAGTAAGTAGACCGAAATCCATCAATATCTACTACTAATCATCCACCTTGAGATATCTATCTAGAACATCTCGCTGGTATTAAGTTGCGAGCCCCACCCATAGTGTAAACTCAAAGCAACAGACAACTGCATTAAAAGAACTTTGCGTAAAGTAAACAATCCTTGCACCCGCGGGCACAAGCACCGTTGTTTTCCCCCTTGTGGCAACATCACATCCCCTAGACTCATGTTTCTGTCACTCAAGCTAGTCATCGAGGGGCATGAACCCACAATCGAGCATAACGTTCCCTCTTGGAGTCACTATGTATTACTTGGCCAAAGCAATAAATAACAACGGAGAACATGCAAGAATTACTTATGAACATAAATATAAAAGAGGTAGATCAAATATATTACTCAATCACAATCTGAACATAATCTCATAATCCATCGGATCCCAGCAAACTCATCATAGCAACAGCATAAGGATTACATATGTGCCTTGATCATGTAGGGCAGCTCACGAGGACTAATTAGTGAAGCACAAGAACGGGAGGAGAACATCACATAGCTACTGGTCATGGACTCATGGTCCAAGGGAGACTGCTCACAACTCATCCGGGAGACGTCCATGGTGGTGGAGAAGCTTCCGATGGTGATCCTCCCCTCCGGCAGGGTGCCGGGAAGAGTTCTCCTGGTGCTCCCGATCTTGGAAGCGGCGGCGGCGGCGGAACAGAGATGAGATCGCGAAAAAGAGTTCCCGTCCCGAGGGTTTCGAAGGACGCTCTAAATATATGCCAAAGGGGGGCACCGGACTGGGCTCGGGGGGCCCAGGCGCCCCCACGGCGCGGCCCAGGGGGGGGCGCCGCCAGGGCGCCCAGGGCCCTGGTGCCCCCCCCCCGGCTGTACTTCGGGCGCAAGGTAGGTTCTGGAACGCTGAATTTTTATATAATTTTTCTGGATTTTTCCCGACAGTTCTCGTAATGTAAAAACCTGAAATACAAAAACAGCCGAAAACAGAAACTGGCACTGGGGTGCACTGGATTAGTAGGTTAGTCCAAATATGATCAAAAGTGTATGGAAGTGTATGAATATCATAGCAATGTCACCCAAAAGTGGCATGGAGCAAGCAGAAATTATAGATACGTTTTGGACGTATTAGTTGCAACTTGGTTTGTCCGCGGTACCAGCTAGATCGCGATCGTCTTTTGTAGGGTTGGGTTCTTGAGAAGGAGGCCCCATGAATTCCCCATCGTACCAATGATCGGCAAAGTACTTATCGATGTTGGCAAATGTACCGTCGTCGTTGTCGTCGTCGTCCGGATCCTGTGCCATATGCATGTTCGGATCCTGGGCCATAGGGATGTCCGGCGGCGTTGCGGCGGTCTTGCCATGGCTTGGCGCCGGCAAGACTGGCGGTGTTGTCTTTGGGGTTGTGTCCCCCGCCCCCAAACGAATGTGGCTCTTCGGCCAAAGCAGGGGCCAGCTTAGGCAGGCGCTAAGGGTCATCACATCATCTTCGTCGCCCCCGGCGGGTCGAATCGGAGGTAACAACTCGTCGAAGCCTGGCAGCACCCGAACCAGTTGAACCCTATACATGATGGGTGGCATCGGATTACCGTGGAACATGGGGTTGCCCAGTTGAACGATTCTACCCTTGGCGACATCGACCAACTCGTCGTTCACAAAGTGCAGGAGAGTGCACGAAATGTCGGCGGTGCCCTGTGAAAACATGTAAGGCGTCAGGGATGCCAAGTCAAAGGCAAGGAGATGGAGTCCTCGGTCGAGAGGTTTAATTAGTTACAGTGATGATGGCTTCGAGCTCGGCTAATGTGGAGGCACCGCCAACGGCGGGCGTGCAATTGACGCAGGGGCCGCTTGCTGCAGAGGTGCCGGCCGGCGTACACCCGGGTGCATTAAAGTCCAATGCCCGTGCCGGCGTTGGAGACCCCAATGCCGCCTCCGCCGGAGACACCAATTGCCCCGCCTGCGCGGTCTGCGAGTTGCTGGCCGTGAAGCTGGGAATCGGGGGCGGCCCTTGTTGGTCGCCCGCAATCTACGTCGTCAGCCCCTGAATCAAGGTAGGCATAATGCCGGTGAGCGTCGATCCCAGTTGTTGTTGCACTTGCTCTTGGACAATCTCCGGAATCCGCGCCACTTGTGCCTTGAGTTCTTGAACCTCGCGCGCCTGGCTTTCCGAGCTGGTCTTTTTCTCCTTTTGCCCACCAGTGTTATAGTATGAAGACCATTTTGTGGACAAGCCTTTGTCGGCCACACGACCAGCTGACGACGGCTTACTGAGCTTATCCTTTTTTTTCATTACATTCAACGCCCTCCCAAGGGGTGCTTTGAGTCAACCCGCGCTATTGCTTTCAATCGCCTGCGGAAGGAATGTGAACCATTTAGAAATTTGGCTTCATTAATTAGAATGCAACCATATGGAGCTAATTATGCGGGGGTGTATTCCTTACCAGAACAAGCTCAAGGGCCCTTGTCTTCGGATCCGTGGTGAGCTCCTTTGTTACCAGGTCCTCCTTGTACCGGGCCCTGACAAAGTTCCTCGTCTTCTTGTCACTGTATTTATCAAAGAGGGGCAGTAGGCCTTGCTCGACACGCTCCGCGTCCTCCTTGTCCCATATAGGCTCCGCCACTCTGTAACTGCCGGGACTGAGTGTGTGTTCCCCTAAGTTCAACTGTCGCATTTATTTCCCCCCACTGACTTGATTCAGAGGTTGCGGTGCTCTCGCACTTGATCTTGAACTCCTTGTAGTCATCTTCGGTGATCGAAGGATTTTTCTCCTTGATCTTCTCATAACTATAACCTTTGTCAATCATTCTCTTCACCATGCTTTTCCAAGTAGACAGTGTCGTGCTCATCCTCGTGAGGGCGGCATTGTTCACTTTATTCCCTATGAGGCCTGTGTTTTCAAATTTAGTGGGGAACTTGTATCGTTCGTGCAGCTTCGTGAATAGGAGGTTGTGCAAATTCCCTTGGTCCTTATGCCTTAGGATCTCGGTGTTGATCGAGACGGTGCTCCGGAGAATGCACCCGAGCTGAACCGAGTACCCCTTGACT
Organism: Secale cereale; assembly: GCA_902687465.1. Lineage (NCBI taxonomy): Eukaryota > Viridiplantae > Streptophyta > Magnoliopsida > Poales > Poaceae > Secale > Secale cereale. The sequence goes on along the minus strand of LR738715.1, from coordinate 664,477,030 downwards.
ATTTATTTGGGCGCCGTTGTATTCCCGTCGGAGTCCACTTCAGTAAATTCCTCCTTGACAATGCGGAGCACGGTCGGGCGCCGGTCCTTCCGTTGCCTCTTTGGTTGGCTGCCATCTATGTGTGCGCCGCCATCATTAGTGGTGGCATCCTCGGCGGCACCATCAGTGGTGTCATCCCCGACGACACCATCTGTGGGGTAATCCTCGGCGGCACCATCAGCGGTGTCGGGATCGGTGTCTTTCGCGGCGTCCTCATAGAAGTGAGGTTGTTCCTCCATCTCATGGGATAGCTCCCAGAATGCCTTGCCGCCCGAACCGCCGGCCTCATCGTTGTGGGCCATGTTTCTCTCTAAATAGGAAAAAGTTTGGTCAAAAAGTTGGTTATTGTCAAGGAACAAGATCATGGTCTCATCATTTAGTGTTTGTCGACACCGAGGCATCCTAAAAGCTAAGCTTTTATCATTTAGGGTTTTTTGACGCCGAGGCACCCTAAAAGCCTAAGCTTTCATCATTTCGGTTTTTATCGACACCGAGGCACCATAAAAGCCAAGGTTTTATAATTTATGGTTTGTCGACACTGAGGCATCCTAAAAGCTAAGCTCGGAAGGAGAATTCTAAGTTGGGCCTAATCACTTGGCTCTATTGCCGCCTATGGTTTAATGCAGCAAGAATAAAGGGGCAGTTGATCCTACTTAATTAAGTACTAAGATACCCGGGCCCATGCATTAGTCACAAGTACCCCATATGTCCTATTTTTAGCAAAGTCGTGCTAAAATTCACGGAAAATTTCAGCATGACCTTTGCTGAAAATAGGACATATGGAGTACCCGAATTTGCTGGAACGGAACTTAATCGACATTCCAGCAAACTCAAGGGCCTCTCTGGGTACCTGCAAAATCATTATCCCCGCGTAATGAAGTCACCAATGGGTCATTTCAGAAGATCACAAGTAGCATCATCACAAGTACAACATCATCACAAGTACAGCAGCAGCAGCAGCAGTGAATACAGGCATAACAGCAGCAGCAACACTTAAGAAAAAGTTCTAGAAGCTTGTAAAACTATACTTTGAAGTTCAAATGGTGAGTAGCTTAGCTTGGCATGTCTCAGACTCATTTGTGCACTGGTAACTAGTTTTTTACAGCTACCAACAACAACACTGATCAGGTAGCTGCCTGCATATTTCTAAAAGAGAAGGAAAATTATGTTTGCTCGTAAACTTGCTGGAGGCTACAAAACTAGTGTAAGTTATCGCTGTTCTACACACACTTAGTGACTGTGAAACTATGAAACTGCAAATTTGGCAAAAATTGTCTGTGATGCCCTTAGGGACTGAAATAATGTTTACATGCTAATTGACCCCATAGTAAACAAAATTAGATAAATTGTCCTAGAACAAATAAGCTGGCAGTAGGTCCATTGGGACTCGTTTAAATGCAGAACTAATCTGACCACTATAAATGACCCATAAGACAAACTGAAAATAGGTGTTGTTGCTGAACTAATCTGACAAATATAACCTGTTCATCATTCATCCATAGTTAACTAGAAATATACGAGGAAAAAAGGGGGGAGTGGGGGCCTTGTGAGAAACTATTGAATCATGAATTACTTTCACAACAGTTAATATCTTCAAACAAAAATGATGCAGAAAGAACAGGTATTTTCATCTTGCAAGAACTAGAGCAAGGAACCAACAACCAGGTCAAAACTGCATCCTCGGCAGTCAACGGTGATTAACATATTGTGGCCATCAACAAGTCCAAAATTGTTTAAAGAAGGGTCTAGACTTGTCATTCAAAGGGAAATTTTATGAGTTCAATTCAAATTGGACTATCTTGTTTCATTTCCATGGCCAAACTGAGGGCCTTTCTTTATGGAATGATATCAAGAGTGCAGATATACTACTCACTGAGATTTCGATGCATCTGCAAAATGACCTGATCTCACACCCTTAGTTTCACTATGTTTGCCAACATGACATAAGGATGAACAAGTTCATAGCATGCCATGCTTTCTTCTTTATTAAGTGATGACATGGCCAAACCACATACTAGGACTCATGAACCCTTTCTACTTAATTCTCCAACCCCCTTTCCTTGTCCAAAATTCTCCAACCCCAACCCTAGAACACATCAGAAGAAAATCAAGAGGGGGAAGAGGGGGAAGCGGCTCGGGTGCTCACTGGGGAGGTCGAGGGCGACTCGGGGTAGCCGGAGCTAGTCGAGGCGGTGCGAATTCGGTGTTGAGCGGTGGCGATGGTGGCCGAGGCGGAAGAAATCGGCGGGCGTCGAAGGGATGGCTCGAGGGCGTCCGAGCTCGTCCGGGTACTCGTAGTCGAAGAGGAAGACGGCGGCGGTCCTCCCGGGCAGGCTGTGCAGTGTTGGACGGTGAGCACGAGGTCGAGGGCGCGAGCGCGGGTAGAGGGGGGAAGGCGAGGGAGGCGGTGCTCGGCTCGGGGAGGGGGCGTTGGGGCGGCAGCGGTGGAGAGAGGGACGAGGGAGGGAGCAGCGCGGTGCAGTCCGGCGGGGGTGGCGCGGGGGCGGCGGCGTCGGGGCAGCGCCGTCGGGGCAGCGTGCAAGGGACAGGGGCGAAGGGGATCGATCTGGGCGAGGGCGAGGGAGAGAGGGAATAGGTGGAGCGGGGGACGAAGTATGGATGGGGGTAGAATACTAATGGCGCACCTCCCCCTGGTGCGCCATAAGTACATCTATAGCAATGGCGCACCTCGTCGTGGCGCACCATTAGTAAAAAAAAATCTGTTCGAGCCCACAGGTTATCTTCCACCAAACCCCAGCTACATCAGACAACTTACAGTAGCCCGACTGGTCAGCACGCAGCAAACCCACTGGGAGGTCCTGGGTTCGATTCCCAGGCTCCCCAATTTTTTTTATGCATTTTTTTCTTTGCACATATCTTTTTATCCATGCATCCAAATATAACATGTCACATATGCTAGATGCTGAGAATTTCATGTAGAAAAATAATATGCAGTTTGTTGCCATGTTAACAACATTTAAATCATAACTTGTTTAAATCATAACGAAATATCCATTGCTCCAAATTTGACAAACTTTATATGCTTTTGGGAGTAACATATAACCAAGCACAACTAGTCTTTTTTTTTGAATTTTTAGTTGCATTCATTTGTGAATTGGTAAAACATTTATGAATATGAAAAAATATCATCAAATTTGAAAAAATATTCATGAATTCAAAAGGTGCACATGAAAAAACATTGATGAATATGTCGAAATACAATTAAGAAATGAAGGCTACAATTTAAATATAATCAATCTTAGCTAGCTATCTTTTCACAATCTTGTTGCCCTTCTTTTTCGCAAATGGAGTTCTTCTCTTGAACGAACGTCCTTTAGGTAGGGTTGTCCTGCTTCTTCTTGTGGTATATGGCACTTCATCATTGTCGTCATGTTCCATCTTCGGGTCGCCGTACTTGTCGAAGTCTTGCTCATTGGCGACTCCATCCATTCCGATGATCTTCCTTTTGCCTCTCCTCATGACAATATGACTGGGCTTTGACGGGTCGGTAATGAAGAAGCATTGGTCCACTTGGAAAGCCAGTACCCATGGCTCATTTTTCGCGGTGACGTTTGCGCCCGCGGTGTTGGATTTGGCTTTGGGTAAAACCATGCTGGTGAAATATCAGTCTTCTTTTAGACGCTCTTGGCCCGTCTGACACGGATCATCGGGACCTTCTCTCCAGCGTAGCTCGGCTCCCAGATCTATTCAATCCTTCCGTAGTATCTGTCCTTGTCGTTACCGGTGTAGGATTCCATCGTTACCCCGGAGTTCTGATAACCATCGCTCTTCATGTCCTTGTTCTCGGTGTAGAACGTGTACCCGTTGATATCGTACGCCTCATAGGTCATCAGGTTGTGCTCGGCGCCCTGTGACAAGGCGAATATGAGATCTTCTTCCACGCAAAAATCCTCATGTAATGGGTACGACAGAAGCTTCTCCTTGAACCAACGCATGAAACATGAGTTGTTCTCTTTGATTATATCTCCGTCCGTCCTCTGTTGGCCTCGGTCATTGTACGTCTTCTCAATAAAGGTTTTGTGCTCTACCACCCAAGGATCGACCACGTCTATGTGTTGTAGCGCGACTAGGTTTGCTCTTTCAAAGTCGGCGAGTCGACCCTCGAAGTCGACATGCATTTCACGGCGACCCTTGCGGTGACCCCATCCAGCGAGCCTGCCGAGGTGCCTGTTGACGGGCAGACCAACGGGGTTCTCGATGCCTAGATAATTCGTGCAGTAGGAGATGCACTCTTTGGTCAGAAAGCCCCTGACTATGCTTCCCTCTGGACGTGACATGTTGCGAACGTATCCATTGATGACACCATTCATCCTTTCGAATGGCATCATGTTGTGCAGGAACGTCGGCCCGAGTTGGATGATATCCTCCATGATATGGACCAGCAGATGCACCATAACGTCGAAAAATGCGGGTGGGAAGTACATCTCAAGCTCGCATAGTATCACCACGATCTCTTCCTGTAGCCTTCTGAGTTGCCTCACGCCAACCGACCTCCGAGAGATGATGTCAAAAAAGTTGCATAGGCCAAATAGTGTTTCACGGACGTGCGTGTCCATGATCCCATAGATTGCAACTGGAAGTATCTGCGTGATCAGCATGTGACAGTCGTGAGACTTCATCCCGCTGAACTTCTGCTTCGCTGGGTCTAGGTATTTGCTTATCTTCCCCGCGTAACCGTAAGGAAATTTTACTCCTACAAGGCAGGTGAAAAACTGCTCGATCTCCTCCTAACTTAGAGTGAAGCACGCGGGAGGGTAGTCATTTCCGGTCTTCTTGGCCTTTTTGCCTTTGTGACGACTTTCCGTGTCCTGCTTCGCCTCATCATCATCATCATCATCATCATCATCATCATTAGCGTGAAGCTCCTACCTGATGCACATTGATTTCAAGTCTGCCCTTGCTTTCGGCCCATCTTCTGTCCTCTCTGGCATGTTGAGCAGGGTACCAAGTAGACTCTCGCACACGTTCTTCGTGATATGTAGGGATGGCAACGGGGCCCCATACCCGCCAAACCCATGGGGATTTCATCTATTAGGGGGTGGGGATGGGCGAAAAACATCCCCATGGGGATATTTGCCAAACAAATTTATTCCCCATAGGGTACAATGGGGATGGGGACGATATCCTATTCCCCAGACCCAATACCCATCGGGGACCCGGTTAGTAACTGTGACACTGCGGTCAACCTTAAATATTCATAAACAAACTTGCGAAAACAAAAAAAGTTCTGGAAAATAACCTTAACCCTATCTCACGTCCTCATCTCATATGCCACCATGACCAAGAAGTTAGTACGACCTAGATATGCATTAGCAGGACAAGGACAACAACATTTATGTAGGGTGTCATATTATGTATATGAGTATTTGTTTATGAGGATGGGGACCCTAATGGGGCCCCGTTCCCCAGTGGGGCATGGGTATGGGGAAATTTCATCCCCAGTCATGTAAACGGGGATGGGGATGGGATGATAGGGAATAGATGGGGATGGGGATGTTGTAGGTATCCCCATAGAGGATTGTCCCCATTGCCATCCCTAGTGATATGCATGACATCAAGGCTGTGAGGCACACGACGGATCTTCCAGTACGGCAAGTGCCAGAAAACAGACCTCATTTTCCATACCTTCAGCAGCGGCTCTGGTGCCTTTCGCTTCTTTCCCGGCTCTGGCGCCTGTTACTTCTTTCCCGACAGTGGGCAATCTTTCCAATTTTTCAATAGCTCGTCTATTTCCTCGCCGCTCCTTGTACGCGGGCTTATTCGGGGTTCGGTTTCACCATCGAATAAATAGTTGCATTTCCTCCACGGGTCATCTTCGCGAAGCCACCTTCGATGTCCCATGAACACGGTTTTCGAAGACCCGGGATCTCTACTAGCTGGCGATACATTGTGTCATCCATGCACTTGACGCATCCAAAAAATCCGTGGACCACCTGCCCCGCGACATATCCGTAACCGAGATAGTCGTGCACCGTCGTGAGCAGTGCGGCTCTCGTAGGGAAATATTCTTTCTCTACGGCGTCCCACGTATTGGCTGGTGTTTTCCACAGCGTGTCAAGCTCCTCTTTTAGCAGCCCCAGATACAGATTGATGTCGTTCCCTGGTTGTTTCGGCCCTTCAATTAGCATACTCATGTGAATGTACTTCCTCTTCATGCACAACCAGGGGAAGGTTGTACATCCACACAAACACAAGCCAGGTGCTATGTGTGCTTCTCTGGCTGCCAAATGGATTGGCTCCATCAGTGCTCGCGTCCAGCACGATGTTCCTTGGATCGTTCCCAAATTCTAGGTCTTCGAAGTTCAATGCTTGCCACTGGCTCGCATCATTAGGGTGACTCAGCATCTTGTCTTTTTTATTTATCTCCGGATCATTTCCGTCATCTTCTCGCTTCTTCTCCTCCCTATCCGCGTGCCAACGCAGGAGCTTTGCTACCTTAGGGTCCGTGAAAGTACCACACCACTTTTCGAGGAGCTTTCTTCCGCTTCTTGTATCGAGTGACGCCGCACACCAGACATATGGTAGACTCCGCGTGCTCGTCCCGATAAATGATGCAATTGTTCATGCACACATGGTATTTCATGTGCGGTGAATCCAGAGGATACACGATTTTCTTCGCCTCCTCGAAACTAGTCGGGCACTTGTTCCCCTTGGGAAGATGTTCATGCCAGAATGACATGTTCTCGTCGAAGCATGCATCGATCATTTTGTGTTTTACCTTCATCTCCAGAGCCATGAGCGTTACTTTCAGGCAGGTATCCTCGGGCCTGCATCTTTCATACAATGGAGTAACCGCGTCTATCTCCAGTTGATACAGCCTGGCTTTCTCTCGGGCGGCAGCTCTTGCGTTATCCGTCTTCTTGAGAAGCAGCTCTTGAATATGAGGGTCCTGCAACCAGCCTCCATCGTCGTCTGCTCTGGCATCTTCATCTAGATCATGATCATGCCCTTCGTATTGATCTTCCTCATCATCATGTCCGGCATCTTCTACATGATGACTGTGTACAGCATCACCCTCGTGATCATGTCCTGGAGATTCTTCGTCTTCTCGCCCGCCCTCGCCGCGGTGGTTGTCTTGCTGCCCTTCCTCATTTCTTGCCCGGCCATGGACGACTTCATAGTCATCTTCATCACCTTTCCACCGATAGCCATCCATGAAACCACGCAAGAGAAGGTGGTCCCGCACCTGCCCGGAATCAGGGTCCGCAATAAGGCTCTTTAGCTTGCATCTTCGACACGGACATCTTATCTCCGTCTCGTTCTTTTGAAGCATCTCGGCCTTCGCGGAGCTCAAAAACCTATTCACGATGCCTATGGTCATTGTGCGGACCATGGTCGCCTACGGGGTAGAGCAAAACGATATTTTAGAACCAAGAAAAAATTTGGCATGACTTTCCCTAAAAATAGGACCAAAAAGAACGCATAGTGCCAAAATTCTCGCCGAAACGGAACTGAATCAACATTTGGGCAAAATATTGGCAACTATCGCATTTCAAATACCGGTACCTGCAAACACAAACATATATGCAACATCACAAACATATGCAACACCACAAACATACATAGATCTAGCTAGGCCATAAAAAGTGCATGTGCACGGTTGTTGGAGCTCGAGGGAGAAAAAATGATCTACAACATAAAGATAGCTTTCCCCCCTTACTTACCTATCAAAAAAAGGTAATTTAACCACTTAATTTTGATGAATCTATGGTGCAAATGAGGTGAGGAGGAGGAGGTAGCCGACACAAGCTTGGAGGAGGAGGTGGAGAGAATGAAGTGGGGAAAGTGAGTGTGTAGGTGTGGCTATCCAAAATATCCAGCTGGTCCCACTTTACTAATGGCGCACCACTCATCAATGCGCCATTAGTAACCAGTGTTACTAATGGCACATTAATGAGAGGTGCGCCATTAGTAGTTTTTCAAAAAAAAAATATAGTACTGGCGCACTGAGTTGGAGGTGCGCCATTACTAGTTAAACTAGTAATGGCGCACTGTGCCACCGTGCGCCATTAGTATGTCTGTAAAAAAAAGTTGTTACTAATGGCACACCGAATGTCTGGTGCGCCATTAGTATTTGTACACTAATGGAGCACCAACACATGGCGCGCCATTAGTATATACTAATGGCGCACCACATGTCTGGTGCCCCATTAGTGGCCATATCATCTATAGCCCTTTTCCTAGTAGTGTCTGGGCCGCAGGCAGGCAAGTATGGGTACCCCCGTTCCCAGAACGCCGACAGTAGCCCCCGGGCCCAAGGCGCACTCGGGCTTGGCTTCGCGGTGAAGCCAAGGGCCAAGTGCGGAGCGCCGCGGGCCCCAAAGCCCGCGGCCTCGTTTGATGTGTGGCACTTGATGGGACGTGGGCTGATATGTCTCCAACGTATCTATAATTTTTGATTGTTCCATGCTATTATATTATCCTTCTAGGATGTTTTATGGGCTTTTATATACACTTTTAAATAATTTTTGGGACTAACCTATTAACCCAGAGCCCAGTGCCAGTTTCTGTTTTCCCTTGTTTTAGAGTATCGCAGAAAAGGAATATCAAACGGAGCCCAATTGACCTGAAACTCAACGGAGGTTATTTTTGGACCAGAAGAAGACCCGAGAGTACCGGAGGAGGACCACAAGGTCCATGGGCTGCCCACGAGGGTGGGGGCGCATGCCTTGTGACGCTCGAAGACCGACGTCCTAGAAGATTCCAGAAGATTCCAGATGTTCCGGGTTCTCCCGTGTGTTTTAATTGTGCTTGTGTTATTTATTTTGCTTTGCATCATGTCATCATGCCATCATGTCATATTTATTTTTGCATCTCAACTAAATAAATCGTGTGGACCTTCGGTCCATTTAAATCGAGGGAAGTGTGACTTCTCTTTATAACATATTCTCCAAGTATTATGGAGCTATATAATAAATATTCCGTTTGTTTGGAATTAACCCAACACACTTGCAAAATTCCCATGCCTATTTCACTCCAAGTTCTACTTCTAAACCTTCCCTATAATTCTTTTCCGTTGTATCGAGGTTCCTCCAAAAATTCGAACATCTTTGGACACTTCAATAATCAAGTCTTAGTTCAAACCCATTTGAATTAAATTCAAATATGTTTGAATTATATCTCGATCATGCCTTTTCTATTTTTCTCGGACCGTGCTCATTTTTATGAGCCCGAGAAAATTTGTCCCTTGTGCTAACTATTTCCCTAACCCCCCTCCTCATTCTTTTCTTCTCCTTATTTGGTTTCTGCTAAAAAATCAGCTAAAAGAAGTTCAGCCGGCCTCCTTTTGGCCCAGGCCTCTAGAGCCCAGCCGCAGCTAGCTCAGGCCATCTCCTCCCAGCCGGCCTCTAGGCCCATCCCTTCGGCCCATTCTTTTCTCCTGGCCCGACCGCTCCCAAACCCTAGCCCGACCACCGATCGCTCCTCCCTCTCCCTCTCAGCCGCCGCACTCATCCCGATCCCCTCGCACCTCTCCCCGTTTCCCTCGATCGCATCGCTCGGTCCCCCGAACCCGCTCGCTCCCTCGATCTCCCTCGAGCATCCAGCGCCCGTGCCCTCCTCACCTCTCTCCCCACGCCATGGCGTCCCTCCCCTCGCCCCAGGACGACGCCCCGGCCCCTGTCTCCTCGCCCCCGCGATCATCACGCGTCGCCAGCGCGACGAGAGTCGCCCCGAGCGCCTCCTCATCGCCTCATGTCGTGCCGCGCACCCGCCATCTCCCGCCTCTGCTCCGGCCTCCCAGAGCCGCCGCACTGCACGCCTTGGAGTCCTCTTCCTCGCCCTTGCGGCCTCCGCGCCAGAAGCCCGACGCGCCGCGTCCAGTCGCCGCCGTCCGCCTCCAAGGTCCCGCCTCCTCGCCATGGCCGGCCTCAACTTCGCCTTCGCGCCACCATCTCCCTCGTCTAGCTGTCGTTCTGCTGTCCACCCGAGGCCCTTGGCCTTGCTTCGTTTTGGATCGCCAAGTCCGCGAGTCGAATCCGTCAAGTTCGAGGATACCCCAAGTTCGACTACAAAAGAGGGAGTAGCACCAAGTTCCCGTTGCAGAATTTTCCGCCAAGTACCACGACTACTCGGAGACGCACCAAGTACCTCTACGAATGTGTACCCCTATGTCGACGACGATCCCGACAAGTACCACTACCGTCGACATGTACATCTACGAGAATGCCTACTTCCTCTACGAATCGCGAGAACGGCTACATAACGAGTACGTCTACGGAACGACTACTTCCTCTACGACCCGTGTACCACTACTTCCACTACTTCCTCTACGACCTCGAACCCCTCCGAGAAAGAACGCTTCGAAGGTATAACCCCGAGATGTGCCCGTGAACGGATGCTTGTATGTGTTGTATGAGATGTGTCCCTTGTGTGCACCGTGCCCGTATCGTCTATTGTCGTGCTCCTCGGTTGCCTCGTCGCAAACCCGTGGGAACCCGGTGATGGGATCACCCCACATTTCATCTTGTTCCGCCCGTCCACGCCATCTTTATTTTGCTCCGGACTCTCAATGAGTTACCGGAACCGAGATGTTGCCGTTGCATCATTTTCGGATCGTTGCCGTGGCACCCTTTCCTTCCACCACGGTGACAAATGCTTCATATCTTGTTAATTGACAAACTTTAACTAAAAATTGCATAAACTTGATCATGTCATCCACATCATGTTAACAACATTTAAAATGTGTGAATTGTTGTTGCTTAAAATTGCTAAACATGCATATGGGGATTTTTCCCGGAATTGTTGTTGTTATTTCCGGCCTCATTTAAAATGACTAGATAGGTAGTTTGTTTTTGCTTCACCTCTTGCCATGTTAACAAACATTTAATCTTGTCTTGTAAATAAACGAGAGTCAACTAAATAATTTAAAATGTGGTGTTTCGTCAATATGCAACTCGTTGCATATTGAGCTCCACTTAACTTGTAGCTTTGTTTGTGCACATTGCCATGCCATGCATAATTAAATCGGACATGCATCATACTTGGATGTGCATCGTATGCCATGTTTATGATTGTGTGTTTACCGTGTTGCTTGTTTCTTTTCGGTTTGCTTCCCTCGTTAGCTTCGGTTTCGTTCCGGAGTTGTGAGGGCTTGCTCGACTTTGTTGCTCCGTCTACTTCATGGATCCGTCCTTCTCCTTTGTGGAATCCAACGCAAGATGACCATACCCTTGGATACCTTTACTACCATTGCCATGCTTAGTTGTCTCGATGCTATCGTTACATGTCGCGCTACCCATCTTTTATTGTCAGCCCTCTCCTTGTTGCCATGAAACCTCTAACCTTGAAACCTTCCTAGCAAAACCACTATTTGGCTATGTTACCCGCTTGCTCAGCCCCTCTTATAGCGTTATTAGTTGCAGGTGAAGATGAAGTTCGTTCCAGGAGGGAACTTGTTGTTGGTATATCACAATATCTATAATTATTATTAACACACCTATATACTGGGCATGGGTGGAAGGCTTGGCCTTTTGCTCGGTGTTTTGTTCCACTCATGCCACCTTAGGCGCCGATAAACCGGCATTATGTTCCTTGATTTTGCGTTCCTTACACGATGGGTGGATGGGGACCCCTTGACAGTTCGACTTTGAATAAAACTCCTCCAGCAAGGCCCAACATTGGTTTTAATTTGCTCATAATAACAACTTAATTAATTAATTAAATTGCATAGGGAGTTAGCACTACCCGAGGATTCTTTCTACATAGCAGGGGGGGTCCAGTGCTGATGGTGTTGGTCCCAAACGGGGGTTATGCGGGGCCACCATGGGGAAACTCGAGGTTTGGTTTTACTCGTAGGATCGCCCATCCGGTTGTAGCCTGAGATGAGATACGCGCGGCTACTATCAGGGTGTCGACACACCGGGAGGTCTTGCTGGACTTGTTTTACCATTGTCGAAATGTCTTGTGCACCGGGATACCGAGCCTGATCGGATTTCCCTAAATAATTAATTAATTGCATAGGGGTCATGTCCCCGGGTTCTTAATTCTACATAACAGGCTGGGGACAGTGCTGATGGTGTTGGTCCCAAATGGGGAGACTACGGGGCCACCACGGGGAAACTCGAGGATTGGCTCCCGTAGGCTCACCTATCCGGACGTGGCCTGAGACGAGATACGTGCGGCTACTATCAGGGTGTCGGCACGCCGGGAGGTCTTGCTGGACTTGTTTTACCATTGTCGACATGTCTTGTGCACCGGGATGCCGAGCCTGATCGGTTTTCCCTAAGATAAGGGGTGATGATATTATATTTATCACTTCAGCTAATCGTGAGAGCTTGTGATGGGCTAAGTTGGGACACCCCTGCAGGGTTATAACTTTCGAAAGCCGTGCCCGCGGTTATGTGGGAGATTGGAATTTGTTAATGTCCGGTTGTAGAAAACTTGACAGAGGATCCGAAGTAAAACACACAATTGTGCGAGTAACCGTGACTGTCTCTTTTCACTTTGAGAAGAGAACACGGTGGGGTTATGTTTGACTCGTAGGTAGTTCAGGATCTTTAGCGATCACTACTAGTTTGCGACCGTTTGCGTATATGCTCATCTTATTCTTGTACTCGTAAGTTAGCCACCATATTATGCTTAGCCGTTGCTGCAACCTCACCACTTTACCTCTTCCTACCCACAAAGCTTTGCTAGTCTTGATACCCATGGTTATGGGATTGCTGAGTCCTCGTGGCTCACAGATACTACAACACCAGATGCAGGTTCAGCCAAGATTGATGCAGGAGCTGGTTCAAGTACTTCACTGGGAGCTCGATGAAGAGAGTGGCCGTATGCTTGTGACGTTTTTGATGATCAGTAGTGGTTTCTACTAGGGGCGATTCAGACCTGTGGCTTTATGTTTTTGGTATCTTCTTTTGGATCTTCACCCGTAGTCGGGTTGTGATGTTTTGAATGATCTTTTGCTTATGTAATGTATTGTGTGAAGTGGCGAGTGTAAGCCAACTATCTCCTTCTGCAATTTAATCCCTCTTTTACATGAGTCGTGCAAAGATACCAAACTTGAGATCATTCCAGAATGGGCTTATACCTTTAAGTTGTGCCTCGACATGTAGGAGGTATAGTCCCATCCTGGGCATTACAAGTTGGTATTCAGAGCCTTCTCCGACCTAGAAGCCCCCACTGATTGATCGAATCGTTGACGGTTGTGTCTAGGCACACACTTAAAATGTTTTGAGTCCTATATTTATATCGGAGAGTAGGATTCCTTTGCTCCTCATCTCTTTTCATTCTGTTGAGGACTCCTGACGACTATTTTTGTCTCTTCTACTGTCACATCCCTAGATCAATCCCTGTGGTCCTTGCCTGATCATCATGTCATCATGTTTATTTTCAAAGGAAACTTGAAATGGGGATTGTTCAAACCCTAACACTTCAAATTCCAAATAGGTCCAGTCAAAAAAAATTGCATTCAATGTTTCCAAAATGTTCCTAATATTTGTTGGATATTTTTGGCAAGGCTTTTGCAGCAAACCAAAAATAATGGACATTTCTGTGGAATATTTTGGGCATGGAATTTAATTTATTATTGTATTTGAATTTGGAACTATATTCATAATATATAGAATATATTTTCAAATAACTTTGAAATATTTTATGTGCTTTTGGAAAAGTCCATCTAGCAACATAAAATTGTTCAGAGGAGTTTTTGGCATTGTTTGAAATTGTTTAAATTTCAAAACAGTGGCAAAAGAAAATAAAACAAAGAAAGAAAAATAGAAAACAGAAACAGAAATAAGAGAGAGAGAAGAACTCACCTGGGCCTTACCTGGCAGAAGAGGCCCAGCCCACCAGGGGCTGTGTGGTCTTCTTCCTCCTGCCAGGAGGACAGGCAGGTGCGTGGCGACGGCGCACGGCCGCGGCCTCCACCTCCTCCCTGCCTGCTTCCCTCCCCGATGCCCTGGACGAACGCCACGACACCCCTGGAACCCCCTCGACCTCCCCCCTCACTCGCTACTCTCTCCTCCCTCCTCTGTCTCTCTCTCACGCGGCGACCGAACGAAGTCGTCGCCGCCGGCGAGCACCACCGTGACCACAGCCCTCCCCACGCCCCTGCAAAGTGTCCACGAGCTCCTCCTCTGTCTTATACGCCCCCCTAAGTACCTATGCGACGCCGGACGCCCCCGAACGCCCTCGCCACCGTCGTCTTCAACCGCGGCCGTCCGAGATTGCCGTCGTCTCTCCGTCGCCCGCAGAGCCTCCCCCGAGCCGCCGAGCTGCGCTTCGACCTCGCAGTGAGCTCCCCCGCCGTTTCCCCCTGTCCCCGTGGCCTGTAACTTGCCGTAGTTGTCGCCCCCTTCCTTACCGTCGCCGGCCACCGCTGAGCTTGTCGCCGTCGTAGCCACGGACGTGCAAGCTCGAAAACGAGCACGTCACCAAGCTCACCGAGCTCCCAGGAGCCGAACGCACCACTTAGCTCACCACCCCGTGCCTTGTAGCACCTATCCCGTCGGTGCCCGAACTCCGGCGCCGCCGCGAGCTCGTTTCCGACGAGCTCCGGCCACCCCGGCTCCTCGCGTTTGCGCCAGAAGATGCGCCGCACCGCCAGCTCGCCGTAGCCGCAAACCACGCACGAAACGTTGCTCCGTAGCACCGTCCCGAGCAAGTCCGGCGACCCTCCGCCGTGTTCTTTGGTCGCCGGCGTTAAGCCGCCGATGTGGCTCACTTAGTTAGCACTAATGACCCCGCTAATCACCCTCACAGCCACTGACAGTGGGCCCTAGCCCTGGTCAAACTCAAATCAACGTTGTTTTGACCGGAATCAGTCCATGTGTCACTGACGTGTGGACCCCACACGTCAGGTTTGACCCTGGCCGGTCAGTTGACCTGCTGACCTCAGCCTGACGCAGTGCTGACGCAGTAAATGTTTTCTGGGTTTTTAAATAAATCAGAAATGATTTATTTATTTCAGAAAATAGCCAAAACTTCTAAAAATCATATAAAATCAACCGTAGCTCAGATGAAAATAATTTATATATGAAAATTAATCAGAAAAATCCAAGGAATCTGTTTAAGGCATTTTCGTGCATGTTCGAATTACTTACAGCCACTGTTTAGGACAATTTGAATAAATGGCATTTGAATAACCATATATGGAGTTTGAATTTGAACCCTTGGTTCAAACCAACTTCATTTAACTTGTTGCTAGTTGCATTAGCTCAACCAACAGCATATTGCCATGTCACATTCATGCATCATATTGTTGCATTGCATTGATTGTGTTCTTTCTCTGTTTGCCGGTTTTGTTCTCTCTCAGTAGACGACGTTCCGACGATGAGTTCGATGACACCGATGAAGAACTATTAATATCTTCAGTAGTGCCAGGCAAGCAGAACCCCCTTGTTCATTCCGATACAACCCCACTCTCTCGCTCCTGCTCTCTTTTACTGCATTAGAACAACAACGATTGAACTGCTTATTGCTGCGGTAGTTGAACCCCTTTCCTCTGCATGACCTGTCATTGCCACAGTAAATAGTTGAAACCCACTAGCATGAGTAGGAATTGTTTGAGCCATGTTGTGCCTACTCATTCATGCTTTCTGGTTATGCCTGCTATTGCTTTGAGTTGTGTCAGGTCTGATTCATCGAGGATGAATTGGAATGTGGTGAACATGCCCTACTGTTGAGAGCTAAGTGTGTGAACACGATTTGGTAAAGGTAGCGGTGAGAGGCCATGTAGGAGTACATGGTGGGTTGTCTCACTGGAACTGTCAGGGATATGACTAACGGGTATAAACCCGATATTGTAAACCGGATTAGTTATATTATCCTTGGTTGTAATATTTAGTAAAGGCTACGGCCCATGAGATCTTAGGGCCCATGTATAGAAGTGTGGTTTGTAAACCGCCAAGAGATGTAACTTGGGAGATAAGGAAGAAAGAACAGAGACCGAGGCGGACACGATTATGAGCCGGCCTCGGGATTCTGTAAACCGGACCGGGCATCGCCTCTATATAAAGAGACAACCCGGCGACGGTTCAGGGACAAGCAACAATCAACCCGTCGAGGCACAGGCAAGCGAATCCGCTCCCTGTAATCCGACGCCCAAGCAATACCAAACCAACTAGACGTAGGCTTTTACCTTCATCGAAGGGGCCGAACTAGTATAAACCCTCTGTGTCCTTTGTGTGCTATGAACCCCTTCAAGCTAACCTGTGCGATGGTTCCATCTTCAAGTCCGCTAAACCGGACATCTGCCGTGCTATTTCCACGACAGTTGGCGCCCACCGTGGGGCCTCCGCACGATGGTTTCGAGTTCTTGAAGGGCAGCTTTGAGGGGCTCAA
This sequence comes from Secale cereale, assembly GCA_902687465.1. NCBI lineage: Eukaryota > Viridiplantae > Streptophyta > Magnoliopsida > Poales > Poaceae > Secale > Secale cereale. The sequence continues at coordinate 664,460,686 of LR738715.1, read as the reverse complement.
GGGTTACGCAGTCGGCCGGATGACCAAGAGTCGCCGCGGCCGGATCTACATCGATGACGCAGGTTGGGGACCGGAGGCCGATTCAATCGAATACGGGTACCGGGTTCCCTTCGGTGGCATACAAGTCTTCATTGGCAAAATCGGTGAACCGGGACCTGAGCCGGACGTCTTCCCCAACATCGTCGAGCCGGCTCAGCGTGCGAGATCGGCCCGGATTCAGCCCGCTGTGAAGCACGTGTTCGTTGGAGCAATCCACGGAGTTCGAACCGAGGACGGATCGGAATCCGATGGTGCAACCGTTGTCTACTCTGACGACGAATCTTCATCCGGAGAAACTGAATCTCTGTATCAGTTGCAGGACGGCCGGTCTGAGGGCGAGTCCGATGGAAACAGTATTCCGGACCCCTTCGACCCGCCAAACCGGGTGGCGGTCTTTATGGCCGGTTCACAGCCTCCGATGAACGGGACGACAGCTGAAGCTGGCGTAAGAGGGAGCGGCACGACCCTCTCAATTACTGATGTTCTATCCACCTTGATGGATGAATTCACGGCTAAAGCGGCGGAAACAGTAGCTCCAACAGACAAGGCGCATCATGATGCAGAGCTCCTTCAATTGAAAGGCCGGATTGATCAGTTAAAAGAGGACCTGAAGGCAGAGAGAGAGATGATAGCGGTAAGACAAGCGGAGCTGGATGATCGAGCTTTTCACCTAAGGATGGAGCAAGCTTCTATGGAAGGAGTAAGGGGACGAAAGTACCAGTCTCGTATACCGCCGGTTTATGAAGCAACGAATCTGTTCAGGACACCTGGGGCTGGGACTAGTAATAATCCGGCTTCCAACCGGAGGGCACCCCCAGCCAGGGAGGAGTCGGTTCTGCAACCCACCGCAGAGCGGGATCGTCGGATAACGTCGGCACCTTACGTTCCCACCCCTCCAGGTCATTATTCAAACCCTTTGGATAACATCGCTGCAGCAGCTACGCGTTTGACCGCTTTACCCGTGGAGGAGACGTCTCCGGTGGCATTGGAGGCGCGCAGGGTCAAGGAGCTGCTTAATACGGCGTTGATACAGCAGCAAGCATATTCTCATAGCAGGGAAAGGTTACATTCAACACCACGTCCCAGCCGAAGTTATACTAGGCATTGGGAGGAGTCAGAAGTGTCTAGCAGTGAACGCAGGAGGCATCAGCGCAGGCAGGATAATCCGGCAGGTGCGGCGATACCAGCTCCGGATATAAACCGGGTTAGATCAGGAGCTAGGGAGGAGGTTCGTCAAACAACGCCGGTTCACACAGCCACTTCAGAAACAGGAGTTACGACGAGTTCCTTCGGGGTGCAGTGTCTTGTCCCCGCTTTACGGGGTGTCAAGCTGCCTAAAGATTTCAAGGGGCCCCGCAAGGTACCTAATTACACAGCCGATTTAGCTCCGGAAGCTTGGGTTGGAAGTTATGAGATGGCCATGGAGATGCTGGACGTGGATGAATCGGTTTGTGCGAAGTATTTTACTATGATGCTCGAAGGCACGGCCCGGACCTGGCTGAAAGCTCTACCCCCGAACTCTATTGGATCATGGGGGGAACTACGAAGCCAGTTTATCAAAAACTTCAAAGATACATGCAAACAGCCGATGTCGGTGGTGTATCTAGCAGCTTGTGTGCAAGGAGAGCAGGAGTCTACAGCAGCTTGGGTACGGAGAGTAGCAGAGATTTTACACTCTTCGAATGATATTAATCCTAGTACAGCAATAGTGACTTTGGAGAACAATTGCCGGTTTGAATCTTTAAAGTTAAAGCTCGGGCGGCTTAAAAGGGACTGCAATGATATGGGAACTCTCATGAGTGCCCTGGTGAAATACGGAGACTCTGATAATACCAAGTATCCAGAAGCGGAAGGAGACAAGACTGGGAAGGTTAGCAAGTCTGGTAAACCGGCGCCAATTAATCCGGCTACCTCAAGTTTTTTGGGCAAACGGAAAGCAGAGGGTGGCTCTGACTTCGTGGCTAACACTCAAGTTCAAGGGAATTTTCAGCATAGCCTGGGAGATCCATCTTCACAAACCGGCGGAGGAACTCTTAGCTGGGATCAAGAGTTAGATCAGCCTTGTCCAAAGCATAGCGCAAAAGGGAAAACGGCAAAGCATACCATGAGGGAGTGCATACCCCTTATGAAGGCGGTGGCGGTCCGTTTCAATCCTCATAATCGGCCCCCAAATAGTGGTTCAGGTCCTGGATTTTATGGTCCGGGTCATCAGGGGAACAGCTCCGGATCAGGATATAGGGGCAATAGCAATGGTTATCAAAACCGGGCAGGTAATCAGAATAATCAAGGGAATTATAATGGCCAGGGCAATCAGTCGCATCATCAGGGTGGTTACAATAATCAGAGTAATCAGCAGCAGAGCCAAGGGAATTATAATAGTCAGGGAAATCAGCAGCAGCAGCGTCAGCAGCAGCAGCCGCAATCTGGATATCAGAGTAATCCGAAGGAATTGAACAGTGGGCAATATCATGTCTTCACCACAAGTCTGTGTAAGAGAGACCAGAAGGTTTTGAAGCGGGCTGTTAATACAGTTGAACCGGCGACACCGCAATTTATTCGCTGGTCAGAGCAGCCCATTGTATGGAGCAGGGAAGACCACCCAATGCGGGTGGATAATCCGGGCCATTTAGCCTTGGTGGTAGCACCTCAGGTCGGAAGCTACAAATTCACTAAAGTTCTCTTCGACGGTGGTAGCAGTATCAATATCTTGTATTATGAGACTTTCCGTCGCATGGGTCTGACGGATAAGAAGCTAAAGCAATCAAATACAGTGTTTCATGGAGTGGTCCCAGGTAAGTCAGCTTATCCGGTTGGAAAGATTGATTTGGAAGTTACCTTTGGGAATGAGTATGATTCCAGATCAGAGATGATCACTTTCGAAGTCGTCAAAATCAAAAGTCCGTATCACGCTCTGTTTGGAAGGATGGTTTATGCTAAGTTCATGGCTAGGCCGTGTTATGTTTATTTGCAGCTTAAAATGCCGGGTCATAAGGGCACGATCACCGTTCATGGAAGCCGTAAGATAGCAGTGGAATGTGAGGAAGGAGATGCAGCCTATGCAGAAGTAGTATGTGCCACAGAAGAGTTGAAATTTTATAAAGATAATGTTGATCCGGCAGATATGACTCCACTGAAGAAGCCAACTACCGAGCATGATCCGGCATTGAAGTTTAAATCAGCAGAAGAGACCAAGCAAGTTTATTTTGTGCCGGGAGATTCATCTAAGCAGTTCACTATCAGCGCTAACCTTGATCCCAAATAGGAAAGCGCGCTCATCGAGTTCATCCATGAGAACCGGGATATCTTTGCATGGAAACCTTCTGACATGCCAGGTATACTGAGGGAACTCGCTGAGCATAGTTTAAACATCGATCCGAAATTTAAACCGGTCAAGCAGTATCTGCGCCGCTTCAAGGAGGAGAGGCGCAAGGCTATAGGAGAAGAAGTGGCCAGACTTTTGGCCGCATGGTTCATAGTAGAAGTTTTTCATCCGGAGTGGTTGGCTAATCCGGTGCTGGTGTTGAAGAAGAATGGGAAGTGGAGGATGTGTGTGGACTACACAGATCTCAATAAAGCTTACCCAACTGATCCTTTTGCTCTCCCTCGCATTGATCAGATCATTGATGCCACAGCGGGATGTGAGCGGCTAAGTTTTTTGGATGCATATTCAGGGTATCATCAGATCAAGATGGCAGTTGAAGACCAAGAGAAGACAGCTTTTATAACTCCTTTTGGTGCTTTTTGCTATGTGTCTATGCCTTTTGGACTTAAATGTGCACAAGCAACTTATCAACGTTGCGTTCAGAATTGTCTAAAAGGGCAGATAGGGAGGAATGTTCATGCCTATGTGGATGACATTGTAGTCAAATCAAGGAAAGAAGGAACAATGATAGAGGATCTTAAGGAAACTTTTGATAATCTTCAAGCTTATAAGATGATGCTTAATCCGGAGAAGTGTGCTTTTGGTGTTCCGGCAGGTAAACTACTAGGATTCTTGGTCTCAAACAGAGGAATAGAAGCTAACCCAGAGAAGATCAAAGCCATCACATCTTTGACTAAACCGGTTTGCATCAACGATGTTCAGCGCATAGCTGGCCGGATCACAGCGTTAAGCCGGTTCATCGGCCGTTTGGGAGAAAAGGCGATTCCACTTTACCAGATGTTGAGGAAAACAGACCGGTTTATATGGAGTGATGAGGCAAACGCAGCGTTTGAGGATCTGAAGCGGCAATTGGCAAAACCACTGGTTTTAGCTGCTCCTATTGACAAGGAGCCGTTGCTATTATACATCGCTGCTAATGCACGGGCAGTTAGCGTTGCGATTGTGGTTGAGCGCAAGGAAGCAGGGAAGGAGTACCCGGTTCAGCGCCCGGTTTATTACATGAGTGAAGTACTCATTGAGTCCAAGCAGAGGTACCCTCATTGGCAGAAGTTGGTATATGGTGTATTCATGGCAAACCGGAAGCTGAAGCACTATTTCCAAGGGCATCCAATAACTGTGGTTAGTTCAGCACCGTTGGGGGACATAATCCAAAACAGGGAAGCTACGGGCAGAGTAGCAAAGTGGGCCATTGAGCTCAGCCCGCATGAGTTGAAATATGTACCACGCACTGCTGTAAAAATCTCAGGCATTGGTAGACTTCATCAATGATTGGACAGAGTTGCAGACTCCTGAGGAGAAGCCGGATCTTACTTACTGGACGATTCACTTTGACGGTTCAAAACAGTTGGAGGGCTCGGGGGCTGGAGTTGTCTTAACTTCCCCCAGAGGTGATAAATTTTGTTATGTCCTCCGCTTATTGTTTCCTTGTACTAATAATGCAGCGGAATACGAAGCATTACTTCATGGGTTGCGGCTAGCAAAGGAAATGAACTTGAGCCGGGTTAAGTGCTTGGGCGACTCAGATCTTGTAGCGCAGCAAGTTTCTGGCAAGTGGGATTCAAGAGATCCCCTCATGGCGGCTTATAGACGAGAGGTTGAAGCAGTCGCAGGATACTTTAAAGGATATCAGGTGGATCATATAGACCGGCGGAGGAACGAAGCAGCTGACGCTTTAAGCCGGCTGGGGTCGCAACGTAAACCGGTGCCACCAAACACCTTCTTGGATGATATGCACAGTCCTTCGGTTCAGATACCGTCGGAGGAAGACCTAGCTGTTCCGGACCCAGAGGCACAGTTAGTTGCAGCGCTCCATATTATTCCGGATTGGACGCTGCCCTATTTGGCATACCTGAGCCGAGGAGAGTTACCAGATGATGAAGAAGAAGCGCGACAGATAATCCGGCGCTCTAAGTCCATGACAATTGCAAACGGAGAACTTCACCATCGCAGTACTTCTGGAGTATTTCAGCGATGTGTATCAGCTGAAGAAGGTTGTGAGATTCTTCGCGAGATTCATGAAGGGGATTGTGGTCATCATGCCGGTTCAAAATCATTGGTGGCTAAGGCATTCCGGCATGGTTTCTATTGGTTAACCGCTCATGCAGATGCGGCAGATCTGGTCCGGAAGTGTGACGCTTGTCAGAAATTCTCAAGACGTGCTCTGGTTCCAGCACAGGAACTCCGGATGATACCAATAACTTGGCCGTTTGCGACTTGGGGGCTTGATATGGTTGGACCTTTCAAGCGATCCCAAGATCAGAAAACTCATCTACTAGTGGCAGTAGACAAGTTTACAAAGTGGGTTGAAGCGGAGCCTATAAGCAAGTGTGATGCGGCAACGGCAGTCAAATTCATCAAAAAGGTAATATTCCGGTTTGGCTTTCCACACAGTATCATCACAGATAATGGCACCAATTTATCTCAGGGTGAGATGGAAGAATTCTGTCAACGAGAGCATATTCGTTTGGACGTATCTTCTGTGGCCCACCCCCAATCCAATGGTCAGGCTGAAAGGGCAAATCAGGAGATTTTGCGAGGAATCAAACCCCGGCTTATGACACCTTTGCAGAGAACCCCAGGATGTTGGGTTGAGGAATTGCCATCTGTTCTTTGGAGTATTAACACTACACCAAACCGGTCTACATGTTACACACCTTTCTTCATGGTTTATGGTGCTGAAGCAGTTCTTCCGAGCGATATACGTCATGATTCACCAAGGGTGACGGCTTATGTGGAAGCAATCAACGAGGGGTCAAGACAGGACAGTTTAGACCGGCTGGATGAAGAGCGTGATATAGCTTCAGCACGATCTGCGATTTATCAACAAGACTTACGCAGATATCATAGCCGCCGGATTAGAACAAGGACGTTCCAGGAGGGTGACTTGGTACTCCGGCTCATCCAAGATCAAACAGATATGCACAAGCTATCCCCACCTTGGGAAGGGCCCTGTGTGGTCAGCAAGAATCTGCACAACGGTTCATATTACTTGGTGGACGTTCGAGAACACAAGGACTCACGGACATCAGAAGAGGAGACGAAGAGGCCGTGGAACATCGCCCATTTACGGCCATACTATACTTGAGCTACGTGCTCCAATGTATCCTATGTATATATTATGAGTAATGAATAAACTGGCACCCTCGGTAAACCGGGGGCTTAGACCTTTTTCCATATACAAAAATCCTGTGAAAGCAACCATACAAGTTTATTATCAGATATTATATTTCAATATATTGGCCGGTTTAGAAATTGATTTTTTGCAGAATATGCAAAGGAGCAATAAAACTCTCTAAAAAACATGAGATCATATCCGGTTCGAGGAGAGGAGGCTTCACAATTTACCCACCGGTTCAGGAGGAACCCTGGAGACCCTCTGAAAAGTTGGATAATTCCACGTTCAGTGATTGGTTTGAATTTACCCATCGGTTCAGGAGGAACCCTGGAGACCCTCTGAAAAGTTGGATAAATCCACGTTCAGTGATTGGTTTAAATTGACCCACCGGTTCAGGAGGAACCCTGCAGGCCCTCTAGGAATGGCAACGTCCATGTCCCAGTGATCGGATCAATTTTTATATACGGTTCTATCGGCCCTCTGAAAAGTTGGATAATGCCACGTTCAGTGATTGGCTAGGCCCTCTGGGAGTGTTGGATAAACCACGTCCCATTGATTGGCTCAGTTTTTATTTTGCGGTTCTTTCGGCCCTCTGAAAAGTTGGATAATGCCACGTTCAGTGATTGGCTAGGCCCCCTGGGAAAGATGGATAATGCCACGTCCCATTGATTGGCTGAACCTTGCTTTGAGCCTAGCAGCTCTTAAAAAGCCTCGACTACATGGTCTTATTTGCAAAATTTGCATCTTTTTTGTGTTTGTGTTTTATAACCCTTTAAACCGGAGTAGAGCAGCTACGGAAGTTGACCACGTACCTATAAAATGAAAAGTCTGGGTCATGAATACCAGCATGAGTAAACCGGTGTTCATTAAAACCCGGATCATATATCAGGCAAAAAGCTACAAATCTCCGAACAAAGTTTTGAAGAACACGATAAACCGGAATTTATCATCAAGATGAACCGGAGTGTTTCGAATTTCTAATTGGATCCATGAAGGTCTTGATCAAGCGGCTTTAAGGTTCTACCGGATTAAGAATGTTGGGCGTATATGATCTCAGGTATAAAGTCATTACTGGTATAAAGATATACTTATTTGTCGTTTTAACAGAACAATTTAATCCGTCCAGTGGTAAGCCACTAGGACATATTTTCAGTATTATTTCTGCAGAAACAGAAGATATGCAAGATAAACAATATCAGACAACATTTTCAATCGGCAAATATTCCACATAGAGAAAGACAGAATATCCGGAATAAAGCAGATCAAGTTTAGCTATCCTATTACAAGGCATAGCAAGCCCGACGGATTGGAAATATTGTTTGGTGAAACACAGACTGCGATTACAGCAATGAAGTTTTAAAGTTATGCTCCTCCTTGTTGAGACGGCTGGCCATCACCTTGATCCGGAACTTCTTCATCTTCTTGAAGCGGTTGGAAATCCGGCACACGCCAGTCAATCTTCGCCAAGGCCCGGAAATACATCTCTTCGTTGATCAGTTCAAAAGGTTCGATATCTGGAGCGAAGGTATGAGGACGAACCGGCGGGATTAAATTCACGGTATCATAAACCGGCCGCTCCACCCGTTCGTTTTGCAAGTCATATCCAGGATGATACCTGGATAAATCGGACTCAACTGCAAGCTTGCTGGCGAGGGGGCGCATCTCCTTTGTCAAGGCATAAAGGTCCTTTGCAGTAAAAGTTGAGCGGTCATCCTTTGTATCAGGAAAACCGGTCATAGCTTCCTCCGGATCAAGATCTGGAACCCAAGCCTTAGCCCTGGTAAGGGCCAGAAGAGCGCCACCTCGGGCAGCGGATTTTTTAACTTCTTCAAGACGAGCCGGCAAAACAGACAACTTGTTCAACGTATCTTGGATCGTCGAAGGGGCCGGTTTACCAAAGGAAGTGGCACTGATGATCCTCTGAGCGTCGGAATACAGCTGCTCGACCAATGTGTAACATGCTTTAAGCTTCTTCCGTAAGTCATCCCCAAGATGGGAGACACGGCGACCTGCACACAGATATAACGGTTAAGCCGGCACAGTTAGAACATTATAGGGATAAACCGGGAGTTCAGATTATACTTACCAAAGATTGCAGTGGTCATCATTTCAACCTGCTGCTTTAAACCGGTCAATTCTTCTATAACCGGGTTAAGCGCCCCTTCAGCGTCCTGAACCCTTTTCTCCAGATCTTTCTTTTGAACCTCAAAAGTGGTCCGCTCTTCTTCAAAATATTTCTTCAAATCTTCAGCAGTCTTTAAACTCACTTGAAGATCTTTTTTAGCTTTTGAAGCAGCAGATTCTGTTTCAGTAAGACGGCTACGAAGTTCATTGATTTCAGCAGCATTCCGGTTCAACTCAGCCTGCAAGCAGAGTTAAAAGACAAGAGGTAAAAATCAGACAAGTCTCAAGCACACAAACAAGTTGTCTACTTGACACTTGGGGGCTAATGGCAGTTGAAGCAGTAAAAAACAGCAATTCAAAGTTACATGTCTCAAGCACACAAACAAGTTGTCTGCTTGACACTTGGGGGCTAATGTAAAGATCAATGGTTCAAACTACAAGTTCCGATTCACCTTCAGCACGCAGCTAAACCGGAACTTGGGGGCTGTTATGGGATAGAAACGCATCAAAGGTACAAAGTCAGAAGAAGAGGTTTACCTCATATTTCTCCCTCATTAAGTTAACCAGGCTTGCTTCATAGTCTCGGCTGCTGTGGAGCCGGTTTAGATACCCAGAATAAATATCTTGGGCACTCATATCAGCAAGATTGGATACTTCAGTACTCCATTTGCCTTTTTCTTTATATAACTTCTCCGTTTTAGCCGTATGCTTGGCTAAAACGGTGGGCTCAACTGGAGCAACAAAGGCAGTCCCAGTTACCACAACATCCGGAGAAGCAGGTCCATTTGGGGGAGTGGTAGTTTGGGCCGGATTGGGAGACGCCGGATTAATCTGACGAGAATTGACCCTGGCCGGACTTGGCGGATTATGGGCATCTTCAGCAGTAGGATTCTCAGGAGCGGAGATATGATCTGTAGGCGCAGGGTCTTCAAGAGGAGCTATGGGCTCGACCTCTGAAGGAACAGTTGTTGCCGGATCATCTGCAGTGGTCTCAGCAGGAGGCTTGTTTGCCTTGGGCTTCTTGTGTTGGGGAACGTAGTATTTTAAAATTTTCCTACGATCACGCAAGATCTATCTACCAGATGTATAGCAACGAGAGGGAAGAGCGTGTCTACGTACCCTCGTAGACCGGGAGCGGAAGCGTCAAGTGACGCGGTTGATGTTGTCGAACTTCTTCGCGATCCAACCGATCAAGCACCGAACGTACAGCACCTCCGCGTTCAGCACACGTTCAGCTTGATGACGTCCCACGAGCTCTTGATCCAGTTGAGCTTCACGAGAGAGTTTCGTCAGCACGACGGCGTGGTGACGGATATGATGTGTTCACCGGCGCAGGGCTTCGCCTAAGCTCCGTGATGGTATGACCGAGGTCTGATTCTGTGGAGGGGGGCACCGCACACGGCTAAAACAATTCAACTTGTGTGTCTTTGGGTGCCCCCCTGCCCCCGTATATAAAGGAGCAAGGGAGGGAGGCCGGCGAACCTCTCCTGGTGCGGCTAGGGAAGGAGTCCTACTAGGAATAGGATTGCAATCCTATTCCTAGTAGGATTCACCAAAAGAAAGAAGAGGGAAAGGAATAGGAGAGGTGGCGCCCCCCCCCCCCCCCCA
>LR738715.1:664434836-664450305 GCA_902687465.1 Secale cereale | reverse complement strand
CCCCCCCCCCCAATCCTAGTGCAACTAGGAACCCTAGGTGGGGGCGCCGGCCAGCCCTATGGGCTACCTCTCTCTTTCCCTTTAGGCCCACTATGGACCATCCCCTCTCGTAGGGGGTTCCGGTAACCCCCTCCGGCAATCCCGATAAATCCGAAACTTTCCCGGAACACTTCCGGTGTCCGAATATAGTCGTCAAATATATCAATCTTTATGTCTCGGACATTCCGAGACTCCTCGTCATGTCCGTGATCTCATCCGGGACTCCGAACTACCTTCGGTACATCAATACTCATAAACTCATAATACCGATCGTCATCAAACGTTAAGCGTGGGGACCCTACGGGTTCGAGAACTATGTAGACATGACCGAGACTCATCTCCGGTCAATAACCAATAGCGGAACCTAGATGTTCATATTGGCTCCTACATATTCTACGAAGATCTATTATCGGTCAGAACCGCATAACAACATACGTTGTTCCTTTTGTCAGCGGTATGTTACTTGCCCGAGATTCGATCATCGGTATCTCTATACCTAGTTCAATCTCGTTACTGGCAAGTCTCTTTACTCGTTCCGTAACTCATCATCTTGTGACTAACTCATTAGTCTTTTGCTTGCAAGGCTTATTGTGATGTGTGTTACCGAGAGGGCCCAGAGATACCTCTCCGACACTCGGAGTGACAAATCCTAATCTTGATCTATGCCAACACCACGAATACTTTCGGAGACACCTGTAGAGCATCTTTATGATCACCCAGTTACGTTGTGACGTTTGATAGCACACAAGGTGTTCCTACGGTATTCGGGAGTTACATAATCTCATAGTCATAGGAACATGTATAAGTCATGAAGAAAGCAATAGAAGTAAAACTAAACGATCATAGTGCTATGCTAACGGATGGGTCTTGTCCATCACATCATTCTCCTAATGATGTGATCCCGTTGACCAAATGACAACTCATGTCTATGGCTAGGAAACATAACCATCTTTGATCAATGAGCTAGTCTAGTAGAGGCATACTAGGGACATACTGTTTTGTCTATGTATTCACACATGTATCAAGTTTCCGGTTAATACAATTCTAGCATGAATAAAAGACATTTATCATGATATAAGGAAATACAAATAACATCTTTATTATTGCCTCTAGGGCATATTTCCTTCAGTCTCCCACTTGCATTAGAGTCAATATCTAGCTCACATCGCCATGTGATTTAATACCGATAGTTCACATCGTTATGTGAATAACACCCATAGTTCACATCACCATGTGACCAACACCCAAAGGGTTTACTAGAGTCAATAATCTAGTTCTCATCTCTATGTGATTCATACCCAAGAGTAATAAGGTGCGATCATGTTTTGCTTGTGAGAGAAGTTTAGTCAACGGGTCTGTCACATTCAGATCCGTATGTATTTCGCAAATTTCTATGTTTACAATGCTCTGCATGGAGCTACTCTAGCTAATTGCTCCCACTTTCAATACGCATCCAGATTGATACTTAGAGCCATCTGGATTTAGTGTCAAAGCTTGCATCTGCGTAACCCTTTACGACGAACTCTTTATCACCTCCATAATCGAGAAACATTTCCTTAGTCATCCAATTACTAAGGATAATTTTGACCGCTGTACAGTGATCCACTCTTGGATTACTTTGGTACCTCCCTGCTAAACTTATAGCAAGGCACACATCAGGTCTGGTACACAGCATCGCATACATGATAGATCCTATGGCTGAGGCATAGGGAATGACTTTCATTTTCTCTCTATCTTCTGCAGTGGTGGGGCATTGAGTCTTACTCAATTTCATACCTTGTAATACAGGCAAGAACCCTTTCTTTGACAGATCCATTTTGAACTTCTTCAAAATCTTATCAAGGTAGGTGCTTTGTGAAAGTCCAATTAAGCGTCTTGATCTATCTCTATAGATCTTGATGCCTAATATATAAGCAGCTTCACCGAGGTCTTTCATTGAAAAACTCTTATTCAAGTATCCTTTTATGCTATCCAGAAATTCTATATCATTTCCAATCAACAATATGTCATCCACATATAATATTAGAAATGCTACAGAGCTCCCACTCACTTTCTTGTAAATACAGGCTTTTCCAAAAGTCTGTATAAATCCATATGCTTTTATCACCTCATCAAAGCGTATATTCCAACTCCGAGATGCTTGCACCAGTCCATAGATGGATCGCTGGAGCTTGCATACTTTGTTAGCACCTTTTGGATCGACAAAACCTTCTGGTTGCATCATATACAACTCTTCTTTGAGATATCCATTTAGGAATGCAGTTTTGACATCCATTTGCCAGATTTCATAATCATAAAATGCGGCAATTGCTAACATGATTCGGACAGACTTAAGCATCGCTACAGGTGAGAAAGTCTCATCGTAGTCAACTCCTTGAACTTGTCGAAAACCTTTCGCAACAAGTCGAGCTTTGTAAACAGTAATATTACCGTCTGCGTCGGTCTTCCTCTTGAAGATCCATTTATTTTCGATGGCTTGCCGATCATCGGGCAAGTCAACCAAAGTCCACACTTTGTTCTCATACATGGATCCCATCTCAGATTTCATGGCTTCAAGCCATTTTGCGGAATCTGGGCTCATCATCGCTTCCTCATAGTTCGTAGGTTCATCATGGTCTAGTAACATGATTTCCAGAACTGGGTTGCCGTACCACTCTGGTGCGGAACGTACTCTGGTTGATCTACGACGTTCAGCAGAAACTTGATCCGAAGTTTCATGATCATTATCATTAACTTCCTCACTAATTGGTGTAGGAATCACTGGAACAATTTCCTGTGATGTACTACTTTCCAAACCAGGAGAAGGTACAATTACCTCATCAAGTTCTACTTTCCTCCCACTCACTTCTTTCGAGAGAAACTCTTTTTCTAGAAAGGTTCCGTTCTTAGCAACGAATATTTTGCCTTCGGATCTGTGATAGAAGGTGTACCCAACAATCTCTTTTGGGTATCCTATGAAGACACATTTTTCTGACTTGGGTTCGAGCTTATCAGGTTGAAGTGTTTTCACATAAGCATCGCAGCCCCAAACTTTAAGAAACGACAACTTTGGTTTCTTGCCAAACCATAGTTCATAAGGTGTCGTATCAATGGATTTAGATGGTGCCCTATTTAACGTGAATGCAGCTGTCTCTAAAGCATATCCCCAAAACGATAGTGGTAAATCGGTAAGAGACATCATAGATCATACCATATCTAATAAAGTACGGTTACGATGTTCGGACACACCATTACGCTGTGGTGTTCCGGGTGGCGTGAGTTGTGAAACTATTCCACATTGTTTCAAATGCAGACCAAACTCGTAACTCAAATATTCTCCTCCACGATCAGATCGTAGAAATTTTATTTTCTTGTTACGATGATTCTCTACTTCACTTTGAAATTCTTTGAACTTTTCAAATGTTTCAGACTTGTGCTTCATTAAGTAGATATACCCATATCTGCTCAAATCATCAGTGAAGGTCAAAAAATAACGATACCCGCAGCGTGCTTCAACACTCATTGGTCCACATACATCAGTATGTATGATTTCCAACAAATCTGTTGCTCGCTCCATGGTTCCGGAGAACGGAGTTTTAGTCATCTTGCCCATGAGGCATGGTTCGCAAGCACCAAGTGATTCATAATCAAGTGATTCCAAAAGTCCATCATTATGGAGTTTCTTCATGCGTTTTACACCAATATGACCTAAACGGCAGTGCCACAAATAAGTTGCACTATCATTATTAACCTTGCATCTTTTGGCTTCAATATTATGAATATGTGTATCACCACGATCGAGATCCAACAAACCATTTTCATTGGGTGTATGACCATAGAAGGTTTTATTCATGTAAACAGAACAACAATTATTCTCTAACTTACATGAATAACCGTATTGCAATAAACATGATCAAATCATATTCATGCTCAACACCAAATAACAATTATTTAGGTTCAACACTAATCCCGAAAGTATAGGGAGTGTGCGATGATGATCATATCAATCTTGGAACTACTTCCAATACTCATCGTCACTTCATCCTTTAACTAGTTTTTGTTCATTATGCAACTCCCATTTCGAGTTACTACTCTTTAGCAACTGAACCAATATCAAATACCGAGGGGTTGCTATGAACACTAGTAAAATACACATCAATAATCTGTATATCAAATATACCTTTGTTCACTTTGCCATCCTTCTTATCCGCCAAATATCTAGGGCAGTTCCACTTCTAGTGACCATTTCCTTTGCAGTAGAAGCACTTGTTTCAGGCTTGAGTTTAGCTTTGGGTTTCTTCATGGGAGTGACAATTTGCTTGTCATTCTTCTTGAAGTTCCCCTTCTATCCCTTTGCCCTCCGGTCATCTAAATGATCACGGGATCCAAATCAACTAAACCATGTCCGATCATCCCGTGAGATGGTGTAGTTTCAATGGTGAACATCTTATGTTGATCATATCTACTATATGATTCACGCTCGACCTTTCGGTCTCTAGTGTTCCGAGGCCATATCTGCATATGCTAGGCTCGTCAAGTTTAACCCGAGTATTCTGCGTGTGCAAAACTGGCTTACACCCGTTGTATTTGAACGTAGAGCTTATCACACCCGATCATCACATGGTGTCTCGGCACGACGAACTTTCGCAACGGTGCATACTCAGGGAGAACACTTATACCTTGAAATTTAGTAAGGGATCATCTTATAATGCTACCGTCGTTCTAAGCAAAATAAGAAGCATAATTAGATAAACATCACATGCAATCAAAAATATGTGACATGATATGGCCATCATCATCTTGTGCTTTTGATCTCCATCTCCAAAGCACCTTCATGATCACCTTCGTCATCGGCGCGACACCTTGATCTCCATCGTAGCATCGTTGTCGTCTCGCCAACTATTGCTTCTACGACTATCGCTACCGCTTAGTGATAAAGTAAAGCAATTACATGGCGATTGCATTTCATACAATAAAGCGACAACCATATGGCTCCTGCCAGTTGCCGATAACATTACAAAACATGATCATCTCATACAAAACCGTATAACTCATCATGTCTTGACCATATCACATCACAACATGCCCTGCAAAAACAAGTTAGACGTCCTCTACTTTGTTGTTGCAAGTTTTACGTGGCTGCTACGGGCTTAACAAGAACCGTTCTTACCTACGCATACAAAACCACAACGATGTTTCGTCAAGTATGTGCTGTTTTAACCTTCACAAGGACCGGGCGTAGCCACACTTGATTCAGCTAAAGTGAGAGAGACAGACACCCGCCAGTCACCTTTAAGAAACGAGTGCTCGTAACGGTGAAACCAGTCTCGCGTAAGCGTACGCGTAATGTCGGTCCGGGCCGCTTCATCTCACAATACCGCCGAAGCAAAGTATGACATGCTGGTAAGCGGTATGACTAGTATCGCCCACAACTCATTGTGTTCTACTCGTGCATATCATCTACGCATACACCTGGCTCATGATGCCACTGTTGGGGAACGTAGTATTTTAAAATTTTCCTACGATCACGCAAGATCTATCTACCAGATGTATAGCAACGAGAGGGAAGAGCGTGTCTACGTACCCTCGTAGACCGGGAGCGGAAGCGTCAAGTGACGCGGTTGATGTTGTCGAACTTCTTCGCGATCCAACCGATCAAGCACCGAACGTACGGCACCTCCGCGTTCAGCACACGTTCAGCTTGATGACGTCCCACGAGCTCGTGATCCAGTTGAGCTTCACGGGAGAGTTTCGTCAGCACGACGGCGTGGTGACGGATATGATGTGTTCACCGGCGCAGGGCTTCGCCTAAGCTCCGCGACGGTATGACCGAGGTGTGATTCTGTGGAGGGGGGCACCGCACACGGCAAAAACAATTCAACTTGTGTGTCTTTGGGTGCCCCCCTGCCCCCGTATATAAAGGAGCAAGGGAGGGAGGCCGGCCAACCTCTCCTGGTGCGGCTAGGGAAGGAGTCCTACTAGGAATAGGATTGCAATCCTATTCCTAGTAGGATTCACCAAAAGAAAGAAGAGGGAAAGGAATAGGAGAGGTGGCGCCCCCCCCCCCCAATCCTAGTCCAACTAGGAACACTAGGTGGGGGCGCCGGCCAGCCCTATGGGCTGCCTCTCTCTTTCCCTTTAGGCCCACTATGGACCATCCCCTCTCGTAGGGGGTTCCGGTAACCCCCTCCGGCAATCCCGATAAATCCGAAACTTTCCCGGAACACTTCCGGTGTCCGAATATAGTCGTCCAATATATCAATCTTTATGTCTCGGACATTCCGAGACTCCTCGTCATGTCCGTGATCTCATCCGGGACTCCGAACTACCTTCGGTACATCAATACTCATAAACTCATAATACCGATCGTCATCAAACGTTAAGCGTGCGGACCCTACGGGTTCGAGAACTATGTAGACATGACCGAGACTCATCTCCGGTCAATAACCAATAGCGGAACCTGGATGTTCATATTGGCTCCTACATATTCTACGAAGATCTATTATCGGTCAGAACCGCATAACAACATACGTTGTTCCTTTTGTCAGCGGTATGTTACTTGCCCGAGATTCGATCATCGGTATCTCTATACCTAGTTCAATCTCGTTACTGGCAAGTCTCTTTACTCGTTCCGTAACTCATCATCTCGTGACTAACTCATTAGTCTTTTGCTTGCAAGGCTTATTGTGATGTGTGTTACCGAGAGGGCCCAGAGATACCTCTCCGACACTCGGAGTGACAAATCCTAATCTTGATCTATGCCAACACCACGAATACTTTCGGAGACACCTGTAGAGCATCTTTATGATCACCCAGTTACGTTGTGACGTTTGATAGCACACAAGGTGTTCCTACGGTATTCGGGAGTTGCATAATCTCATAGTCATAGGAACATGTATAAGTCATGAAGAAAGCAATAGAAGTAAAACTAAACGATCATAGTGCTATGCTAACGGATGGGTCTTGTCCATCACATCATTCTCCTAATGATGTGATCCCATTGACCAAATGACAACTCATGTCTATGGCTAGGAAACATAACCATCTTTGATCAATGAGCTAGTCTAGTAGAGGCATACTAGGGACATACTGTTTTGTCTATGTATTCACACATGTATCAAGTTTCCAGTTAATACAATTCTAGCATGAATAGAAGACATTTATCATGATATAAGGAAATACAAATAACAGCTTTATTATTGCCTCTAGGGCATATTTCCTTCAGTCTCCCACTTGCATTAGAGTCAATAATCTAGCTCACATCGCCATGTGATTTAATACCGATAGTTCACATCGTTATGTGAATAACACCCATAGTTCACATCACCATGTGACCAACACCCAAAGGGTTTACTAGAGTCAATAATCTAGTTCACATCTCTATGTGATTAATACCCAAGAGTAATAAGGTATGATCATGTTTTGCTTGTGAGAGAAGTTTAGTCAACGGGTCTGTCACATTCAGATCCGTATGTATTTCGCAAATTTCTATGTCTACAATGCTCTGCATGGAGCTACTCTAGCTAATTGCTCCCACTTTCAATACGCATCCAGATTGATACTTAGAGCCATCTGGATTTAGTGTCAAAGCTTGCATCTGCGTAACCCTTTACGACGAACTCTTTATCACCTCCATAATCGAGAAACATTTCCTTAGTCATCCAATTACTAAGGATAATTTTGACCGCTGTACAGTGATCCACTCTTGGATTACTTTGGTACCTCCCTGCTAAACTTATAGCAAGGCACACATCAGGTCTGGTACACAGCATCGCATACATGATAGATCCTATGGCTGAGGCATAGGGAATGACTTTCATTTTCTCTCTATCTTCTGCAGTGGTCGGGCATTGAGTCTTACTCAATTTCATACCTTGTAATACAGGCAAGAACCCTTTCTTTGACAGATCCATTTTGAACTTCTTCAAAATCTTATCAAGGTATGTGCTTTGTGAAAGTCCAATTAAGCGTCTTGATCTATCTCTATAGATCTTGATGCCTAATATATAAGCAGCTTCACCGAGGTCTTTCATTGAAAAACTCTTATTCAAGTATCCTTTTATGCCATCCAGAAATTTTAAATCATTTCCAATCAACAATATGTCATCCACATATAATATTAGAAATGCTACAGAGCTCCCACTCACTTTCTTGTAAATACAGGCTTTTCCAAAAGTCTGTATAAATCCATATGCTTTGATCACCTCATCAAAGCATATATTCCAACTCCGAGATGCTTGCACCAGTCCATAGATGGATCGCTGGAGCTTGCATACTTTGTTAGCACCTTTTGGATCGACAAAACCTTCTGGTTGCATCATATACAACTCTACTTTGAGATATCCATTTAGGAATGCAGTTTTGACATCCATTTGCCAGATTTCATAATCATAAAATGCGGCAATTGCTAACATGATTCGGACAGACTTAAGCATCGCTACAGGTGAGAAAGTCTCATCGTAGTCAACTCCTTGAACTTGTCGAAAACCTTTCGCAACAAGTCGAGCTTTGTAAACAGTAATATTACCGTCTGCGTCGCTCTTCCTCTTGAAGATCCATTTATTTTCGATGGCTTGCCGATCATCGGGCAAGTCAACCAAAGTCCACACTTTGTTCTCATACATGGATCCCATCTCAGATTTCATGGCTTCAAGCCATTTTGCAGAATCTGGGCTCATCATCGCTTCCTCATAGTTCGTAGGTTCATCATGGTCTAGTAACATGATTTCCTGAACTGGGTTGCCGTACCACTCTGGTGCGGAACGTACTCTGGTTGATCTACGACGTTCTGCAGAAACTTGATCCGAAGTTTCATGATCATTATCATTAACTTCCTCACTAATTGGTGTAGGAATCACTGGAACAATTTCCTGTGATGTACTACTTTCCAATCCGGGAGAATGTACAATTACCTCATCAAGTTCTACTTTCCTCCCACTCACTTCTTTCGAGAGAAAATCTTTTTCTAGAAAGGTTCCGTTCTTAGCAACGAATATTTTGCCTTCGGATCTGTGATAGAAGGTGTACCCAATAGTCTCTTTTGGGTATCCTATGAAGACACATTTTTCCGACTTGGGTTCGAGCTTATCAGGTTGAAGTGTTTTCACATAAGCATCGCAGCCCCAAACTTTAAGAAACGACAACTTTGGTTTCTTGCCAAACCATAGTTCATAAGGTGTCGTATCAACGGATTTAGATGGTGCCCTATTTAACGTGAATGCAGCTGTCTCTAAAGCATATCCCAAAACGATAGTGGTAAATCGGTAAGAGACATCATAGATCGTACCATATCTAATAAAGTACGGTTACGATGTTCGGACACACCATTACGCTGTGGTGTTCCGGGTGACGTGAGTTGTGAAACTATTCCACATTGTTTCAAATGAAGACCAAACTCGTAACTCAAATATTCTCCTCCACGATCAGATCGTAGAAATTTTATTTTCTTGTTACGATGATTCTCTACTTCACTCTGAAATTCTTTGAACTTTTCAAATGTTTCAGACTTGTGCTTCATTAAGTAGATATACCCATATCTGCTCAAATCATTAGTGAAGGTCAGAAAATAACGATACCCGCAGCGTGCTTCAACACTCATTGGTCCACATACATCAGTATGTATGATTTCCAACAAATCTGTTGCTCGCTCCATGGTTCCGGAGAACGGAGTTTTAGTCATCTTGCCCATGAGGCATGGTTCGCAAGCACCAAGTGATTCATAATCAAGTGATTCCAAAAGTCCATCATTATGGAGTTTCTTCATGCGTTTTACACCAATATGACCTAAACGGCAGTGCCACAAATAAGTTGCACTATCATTATTAACCTTGCGTCTTTTGGCTTCAATATTATGAATATGTGTATCACCACGATCGAGATCCAACAAACCATTTTCATTGGGTGTATGACCATAGAAGGTTTTATTCATGTAAACAGAACAACAATTATTCTCTAACTTACATGAATAACCGTATTGCAATAAACATGATCAAATCATATTCATGCTCAACACCAAATAACACTTATTTAGGTTCAACACTAATCCCGAAAGTATAGGGAGTGTGCGATGATGATCATATCAATCTTGGAACTACTTCCAATACTCATCGTCACATCATCCTTTAAGTAGTTTCTGTTCATTATGCAACTCCCATTTCGAGTTACTACTCTTTAGCAACTGAACCAATATCAAATACCGAGGGGTTGCTATGAACACTAGTAAAATACACATCAATAATCTGTATATCAAATATACCTTTGTTCACTTTGCCATCCTTCTTATCCGCCAAATATCTAGGGCAGTTCCACTTCTAGTGACCATTTCCTTTGCAGTAGAAGCACTTGTTTCAGGCTTGAGTTTAGCTTTGGGTTTCTTCACGGGAGTGACAATTTGCTTGTCATTCTTCTTGAAGTTCCCCTTCTATCCCTTTGCCCTTTACTTGAAACAAGTGGTCTGGTTAACCATCAACACTTGATGCTCTTTCTTGATTTCTACCTTCGCCGATTTCAGCATCGTGAAGAGCTCGGGAATTACTTTCGTCATCCCTTGCATATTATAGTTCATCATGAAGTTCTACTAACTTGGTGATAGTGTCTAGAGAACTTTGTCAATTACTATCTTATCTGGAAGATTAACTCCCACTTGATTCAAGCAATTGTACTACCCAGACAATCTGAGCACATGCTCACTGGTTGAGCTATTCTCCTCCATCTTGTAAGCAAAGTACTGTCAGAGGTCTTATACCTCTCGACACGGGCATGAGTATGAAATACTAATTTCAACTCTTGGAACATCTTATCTGCTCCGTGGCGTTCAAAACGTTTTTGAAGTCCCGGTTCTAAGCCGTAAAGCATGGTGCACTTAAACTATCAAGTAGTCATCATACCGAGCTTTTGTCAAAATGTTCATAACGTCTACATCTGCTCCTGCAATAGGTCTATCACCTAGCGGTGCATCAAGGACATAATTCTTCTGTGCAGCAATGAGGATAATCCTCAGATCACGGAACAATTCCGCATCATTGCTACTAACATCTTTCAACTTGGTTTTCTCTAGGAACATATGAAAAATAAACGGGGAGCAACATCGCGAGCTATTGATCTACAACATAGATATGCTAATACTACCAGGACTAACTTCATGATAAATTAAAGTTCAATTTAATCATATTACTTAAGAACTCCCACTTAGATAGACATCCCTCCGGTCATCTAAATGATCACGTGATCCAAATCAACTAAACCATGTACGATCATCCCGTGAGATGGTGTAGTTTCAATGGTGAACATCTTATGTTGATCATATCTACTATATGATTCACGCTCGACCTTTCGGTCTCCAGTGTTCCGAGGCCATATCTGCATATGCTAGGCTCGTCAAGTTTAACCCGAGTATTCTGCATGTGCAAAACTGGCTTACACCCGTTGTATTTGAACGTAGAGCTTATCACACCCGATCATCACGTGGTGTCTCGGCACGACAAAGTTTCGCAACGGTGCATACTCAGGGAGAACACTTATACCTTGAAATTTAGTAAGGGATCATCTTATAATGCTACCGTCGTTCTAAGCAAAATAAGAAGCATAATAAGATAAACATCGCATGCAATCAAAAATATGTGACATGATATGGCCATCATCATCTTGTGCTTTTGATCTCCATCTCCAAAGCACCTTCATGATCACCTTCGTCATCGGCGCGACACCTTGATCTCCATCGTAGCATCGTTGTCGTCTCGCCAACTATTGCTTCGACGACTATCGTTACCGCTTAGTGATAAAGTAAAGCAATTACATGGCGATTGCATTTCATACAATAAAGCGACAACCATATGGCTCCTGCCAGTTGCCGATAACATTACAAAACATGATCATCTCATACAAAACCGTATAACTCATCATGTCTTGACCATATCACATCACAACATGCCCTGCAAAAACAAGTTAGACGTCCTCTACTTTGTTGTTGCAAGTTTTACGTGGCTGCTACGGGCTTAACAAGAACCGTTCTTACCTACGCATACAAAACCACAACGATGTTTCGTCAAGTATGTGCTGTTTTAACCTTCACAAGGACCGGGCGTAGCCACACTTGATTCAGCTAAAGTGAGAGAGACAGACACCCGCCAGTCACCTTTAAGCAACGAGTGCTCGTAACGGTGAAACCAGTCTCGCGTAAGCGTACGCGTAATGTCGGTCCGGGCCGCTTCATCTCACAATACCGCCGAAGCAAAGTATGACATGCTGGTAAGCAGTATGACTAGTATCGCGGACAACCCATTGTGTTCTACTCGTGCATATCATCTACGCATAGACATGGCTCATGATGCCACTGTTGGGGAACGTAGTATTTTAAAATTTTCCTATGATCACGCAAGATCTATCTACCAGATGTATAGCAACGAGAGGGAAGAGCGTGTCTACGTACCCTCGTAGACCGGGAGCGGAAGCGTCAAGTGACGCGGTTGATGTTGTCGAACTTCTTCACGATCCAACCGATCAAGCACCGAACGTACGGCACCTCCGCGTTCAGCACACGTTCAGCTTGATGACGTCCCACGAGCTCTTGATCCAGTTGAATTTCACGGGAGAGTTTCGTCAGCACGACGGCGTGGTGACGGATATGATGTGTTCACCGGCGCAGGGCTTCGCCTAAGCTCCGCGACGGTATGACCGAGGTGTGATTCTGTGGAGGGGGGCACCGCACACGGCTAAAACAATTCAACTTGTGTGTCTTTGGGTGCCCCCCTGCCCCCGTATATAAAGGAGCAAGGGAGAGAGGCCGGCCAACCTCTCCTGGTGCGGCTAGGGAAGGAGTCCTACTAGGAATAGGATTGCAATCCTATTCCTAGTAGGATTCACCAAAAGAAAGAAGAGGGAAAGGAATAGGAGAGGTGGCGCCCCCCCTAATCCTAGTCCAACTAGGAACCCTAGGTGGGGGCGCCGGCCAGCCCTATGGGCTGCCTCTCTCTTTCCCTTTAGGCCCACTATGGACCATCCCCTCTCGTAGGGGGTTCCGGTAACCCCCTCCGGCAATCCCGATAAATCCGAAACTTTCCCGGAACACTTCCGGTGTCCGAATATAGTCGTCCAATATATCAATCTTTATTTCTCGGACATTCCGAGACTCCTCGTCATGTCCGTGATCTCATCCGGGACTCCGAACTACCTTCGGTACATCAATACTCATAAACTCATAATACCGATCGTCATCAAACGTTAAGCGTGCGGACCCTACGGGTTCGAGAACTATGTAGACATGACCGAGACTCATCTCCGGTCAATAACCAATAGCGGAACCTGGATGTTCATATTGGCTCCTACATATTCTACGAAGATCTATTATCGGTCAGAACCGCATAACAACATACGTTGTTCCTTTTGTCAGTGGTATGTTACTTGCCCGAGATTCGATCGTCGGTATCTCTATACCTAGTTCAATCTCGTTACTGGCAAGTCTCTTTACTCGTTCCGTAACTCATCATCTCGTGACTAACTCATTAGTCTTTTGCTTGCAAGGCTTATTGTGATGTGTGTTACCGAGAGGGCCCAGAGATACCTCTCCGACACTCGGAGTGACAAATCCTAATCTTGATATATGCCAACACCACGAATACTTTCGGAGACACCTGTAGAGCATCTTTATGATCACCCAGTTACGTTGTGACGTTTGATAGCACACAAGGTGTTCCTACGGTATTCGGGAGTTACATAATCTCATAGTCATAGGAACATGTATAAGTCATGAAGAAAGCAATAGCAGTAAAACTAAACGATCATAGTGCTATGCTAACGGATGGGTCTTGTCCATCACATCATTCTCCTAATGATGTGATCCTGTTGACCAAATGACAACTCATGTCTATGGCTAGGAAACATAACCATCTTTGATCAATGAGCTAGTCTAGTAGAGGCATACTAGGGACATACTGTTTTGTCTATGTATTCACACATGTATCAAGTTTCCGGTTAATACAATTCTAGCATGAATAAAAGACATTTATCATGATATAAGGAAATACAAATAACATCTTTATTATTGCCTCTAGGGCATATTTCCTTCATCTTGCTGGGTTTTGGTTTGCTGGAAAGAGTGCAAAATGAGTATTAACATTATAAAACAAAAAGGAATCATAAACCGGAAGGGTTAAAAAATTACCCTGGGACAGTTTTCAATGGAGGAAGCTGTGTGGCAGTCGATTCACCAGAAGAAGACAATGGAGTTTCCTGATAATCAAGGTCAGACGGTTTAAGAGGTTTTCGGATAAGCCCGGCCTTGGGATGAAGGAGAGTCGGAGAAAGTATCACCTCAGCACGGCGCTTTCGAGCCAGAGTTAAAGAAATCCCGGATGATTCCACCGCCAGGCCGCTATGGCGAGTGGTCCGGCGAAGAGCTTCGTGTTGTTGCTTCTTCAAAATAAAGTTAGGGTCCAACTGAGCATAAGGGTTAGAAAATTGGTATTTCCGGATGGTCCGACGACTTTTTTGTGGAAGAGGTTCTGAATCAGAAGAAAGAATGGTTACCTCAACTTCGGCCGGATTATCACCTTCAGGCAACTCCTGTGGAAAAGTTATCGTTCGATACAATTACAAGTTCAAGAAAGCAAAATCTGAACCGGATTAAATCATACCTCGGAATCCGGATCATCATCTTCAGTGGGAGAACTGGCGTCAACAGCTACTTTCCTTTTCTTATTGGCAAAGGTTTTCTGGCGAGCTTGTTTGCCGGTTTTCTCCTGAGGTTTTCTCTTCCAGAAAGGGTCATCAGCCTAGTCAAAAGCAAGAAAGGTAATTGAAAGACGGTTTAAAGAAACGGATTATGAATACAGGGCAAGGTAAAACTTACTGCAGGCAACTTGTTCTTCTTATAATAAAGAGCTAACCCGACCTTGCTGCAGTCTGCCAAGGAAACATTGAGAATTTTCTTGGCTGATTCTATAACCTCCGATTCAGAGAGTTTTTCCTTGGTAAACCTTTGGGGATCATCCGGTTTGCCAGAATATTTGCACATCAGCTGTGATCGCCGGCTCAAGGGAAGGATGCTCCAAGACAACCAACAGCGTAGAAAATCAGTTCCAATCAAGCCATTAGCTATGAAGGCTCTTAACTTGGAGAGCTGTGATGAAAACCGGGTCCGTTCAACAGAGCCGAGCCGTTGTGGTAAAGGATGATCTTCCGGAATACGGGTTTCACGATAACCCGGCAGAGGGTTCTCCCCTTCAGGAGAAGTGTCAATACAATAAAACCATGACTTGTTCCACTCCTTTGGATGCGTGTGTAAAGCGGCGTGAGGAAAAACAACGTCTCTCCTCTTCTGAATACTAACGCCACCAAGCTCCTGATGTGGTCCACTGGTGAACTCTGTGCGCCGGTTTAAGTGAAAGAAGTCCCGGAACAGATCGACGGACGGTTCTTCTTGCAGATATACCTCCGAAAACACTTGGAAGTCACA
>LR738715.1:664382281-664434826 GCA_902687465.1 Secale cereale | reverse complement strand
GGAGAGAAGCCTCGAGATATGTGATCAAAGAACACAATGACCTCCCCGGACCTGGGAGTAGGAGGACATTCATTCCCCGGGGCCCGCCACTTCAAAACAGACTGAGGGCCTAACGTACCAATTTCAGAAATCTTGACCAAATCTTCCTCAGTAATGATAGAAGGGACCCAATCGCAAGAGACATACTGCTTGGCCATTGCAACGAAAGGACAAGTACTGGAAAAAATAAAGTGCAGAAAACGGATTATGAAGGTACAACAGTGTAAACCGGAAACTGTCTATGAAAGTTACGCAACGGTTTGAACTGAGGACTAATGGCATGGTTAAACCGGCAATTACAGCAAGCTACACCATTTCCGGTTCACGGCAGTAAAAGAGGAACGGCTAAACCGTCGCGTTTAAATTATAAAGTTTCGCAAGAATAGGGCATAACAGTTTAAACCGGAACATACTTAACAGATCTACCGAGGAGAAAAACAGGTTTTCAAAGACAGCTAAGGTGGAATAGATCTGAGCATACCAGGAAAAGAGAAACAAATGTAAGAGTATACGGGAAGAACTACAAGGGCCTTATACAGAGCGGATAAATCTATAGGTTAAACAAGAACGATGAAGATCTGAAGCATTTACAGCGGGGTAAAAGTACAGTTTAAAGGGCAAGATCTAAAGGTAAAGGTTACCGAAAGCTATCGGCTTAAAAGTTGAACAAGGTAAAGCTTCCATTGAGGCTCTAATGGCGGGGGCGTGAGAAGGAACCCTAGAAGTTACAGATCTGTAATGAAGAAGAAGGACGTACCTGGAGTAGCAAGGATCAGCGGCGGAGGTTCTCTGGTCAAACTCAAGGTGATGCAGCGGTCGGCGAGGACTTGGATTCAGCGGTTGACGGCGGCGGTTCGAGCTCGGGCAGCGATGGAGTCGGGCGACGGAGGAAGAAGAAAGAGCAGGAAGAAGATAATGAATGGGGACAGCGGTATTTATAAGGAAAGTCAGATCCGAAGCGACAGGTGCGGGATTCGAGGAGGTAAAGGATCGGATAAAGATCCTCTGACGCCTCGATTTTTGGGATAACCCTTAAAACAAAGCTACAGTAGAGCTCGCGGCGTTAAATACGGAGATGATGTCACGGTCAGATCTAGTGAATCTCGAAGATGACGTCAGAGCCGGTTTACAAGAATGTGAAGACAGAAGAAATTTATACAAGACAAGATTGATATGAACAAGTTCAAATCATTCTGGGGCCTAATGTCAGGGATATGACTAACGGGTATAAACCGGATATTGTAAACCGGATTTATTATATTATCCTTGGTTGTAATATTTAGTAAAGGCTACGGCCCATGAGATCTTAGGGCCCATGTATACAAGTGTGGTTTGTAAACCGCCAAGAGATGTAACTTGAGAGATAAGGAAGAAAGAACAGAGACCGAGGCGGACACGATTATGAGCCGGCCTTGCGATTCTGTAAATCGGACCGGGCATCGCCTCTATATAAAGAGACAACCCGGCGACGGTTCAGGGACAAGCAACAATCAACCCGTCGAGGCACAGGCAAGCGAATCCGCTCCCTGTAATCCGACGCCCAAGCAATACCAAACCAACTAGACGTAGGCTTTTACCTTCATCGAAGGGGCCGAACTAGTATAAACCCTCTGTGTCCTTTGTGTGCTATGAACCCCTTCAAGCTAACCTGTGCGATGGTTCCATCTTCAAGTCCGCTAAACCGGACATCTGTCGTGCTATTTCCACGACAGGAACCGTCCTTAAGAACTGAGTTCTGTGTAAGTTGTCCAATGACTAGCTACTACCACACATTGGGTTCCGGTAACTCGACCCCTCTCGACTTATTAATAAACTAGATCTCTGTCCAGGAGTTGCAACTAGTTTCTGGTGTTTGTAGGTAGTGTTAGTAGTCTACCAAGTGGCACACGGTACATGTGGGCTTGGGTAGGACTAGGCACCGTGGCACGGTGTACCAAGCGTAGATCCATCCGTCGAGGTGGGCTTGGGAACCCTGCGCACATCATTTGGGGCCGTGAGCGACACCCCGGCCGGATCTCCCCACGGATGGAACCCGAATAGGCGATAAACCTGGACGAGAGACTAGTGCGGTTAGTCAGGTCGTGGCCGACACCCTCGCCAGGCTTCCGCTTGAAGGTTGCCGAGATACACGACGTGTACATGGCGGTAAGTGGCGAGAGCGTGTGTGAAGAAGTACACCCCTGCAGGGTTTTAACATGATCTATTCGAATAGCCGGGTCCGCGGTTATGGACTTCTTGGATGCTTACGTGGTACATAGACAATCGAAAGTGGATACTCTAAAATACTCAAGACAAGTGTGAGTACTATGGATGGCCTTCTCGTAGGGAGACGGGATGGGATCCATAGTGGTTTATTGATTGGTGAATATGTGGACTCGTGTGCGCCACCTCAAAAGAGTTACTTGCAGTCGTAGTTCAGGATAGCCACGAGTCAAAGCTGGCTTGCTGCAGTCAAACTCCACTACCCCCTTGTTGATACTGTTGCATATGTAGTTAGTTCTGACGAAGTCTTGCTGAGTACCTTTGTACTCACGTTTGCTTAATTTATGTTTTTGCAGAGAGACTTCAGTCTCGCTAGTGGTTCCGCGTGGACTTCGACGTTTAGCTTGTTACCTCAGCTACGATCTTGTACCCTTGGGAGGGTCTAGTAGTTAGTCAGGCTTCTCAGCCTTTTTCTTTTGTAGTTGTCTGTACTCAGACATGTTATGCTTCCATTGCCTGTATGCTCTGTATGTTGGGTCATGTGACCTCTGATTGTAATAAATGCTATGATGGCTCTTCTGGGCCTTTATCTATATGAGTTGTTGAGTTATGTTGTGATGCCATGTTGTACAACACATACTTGCATGTTATGCGTACGTGTAATGTGTATTGCTATGTGTGGGATCCGACACCTAGTTGTTTACCTTTGGTAGCCTATCTTACAGGAAATGTCTCCTAGTGCTTCCACTGAGCCTTGGTAGCTTGCTACTGCTCCGGAACACCTAGGCTGGCCGGCATGTGTCCTTCTTCGTTCCTGTGTCTGTCCCTTAGGGGAAATGTCACGCGTTGCTCCTTTAAGTCCTTGTAGCTTGCTACGACTTGGGTTCATACGTTGATGACCGACACTTTCGTTGCTGGGTCATGTATGCCTGTCTCTGTAATTTAGTGCCACTTTTGGTTTATAACTAGTCATGTCGGCCCGGGTTCTCTGTCATATGGATGCTAGCGACACTATCATATACGTGTGCCAAAATGCGCAAACGGTCCCGGGCCAGGTAAGGTGGCACCCATGGGGATACCGTGCGTGAGGCCACAAAGTGATATGATGTGTTACAGGCTAGACCTGTGTGACTTAGGATCGGGGTCCCGACAGCTTTGGTATCAGAGCCTGACTGCCTGTAGGATTAGTAAGCCAAACTGGTCGAAGTCGTGTCTAGAAACTCTTTAGTTATATAAGGGAATTGATTGTGGAAGGGAACGTAAGGCTCTTTTTACTTCTTTACCCTATGCCCTTCTGATCTGAGTCACCTTCTTCTTTCTACGGGGATTAAGAACTAGGATTCTCATTCTATTTATCAGGATCACGTTATTGTGGATTCAACCCTCAGTTCAGTTTCTTCTACTTCTGTTTGTTCAACTGTTGGTCTCAGAACCTTCACATTATGATGTTGAGTGGTTATGCTATCCTTGTGCATGAGTCTCAACAGTATTTTCGATCATTTGCAGTCATTATGCTGTCCGAGTCATCCCAGGTTTCTAAATAATCTGATGCATTTGCAAACCATTCCTATCTGTTCTTAATGTCCTTTTAGGCCAGATTAACCACACTAGTCGGTATGTTGAGGTACTTCGTTGCCACGACATATAGGTTGGAGCTACTACTATGACCCTAAGTGTCTTAGAAGATTACCCGGTAATGCAACAATACTTTGTGTCCTCAGTGTGATGATTCTGGCCGTCATTCTCAAAAGCATCCCGTGATGCCATTTAGTTAGTAGGCATCCTACTCCTGGGTTCTTGAACCCAAGATTCATTTTACCTACTTCATGTTGGTAAGTGTTTGCTCGTCCCTTTAGGTTATTAGTAACCTTGTGATAGTCCTCGAGGTCCGTGGTATATCGTTCTTCCAATACCATGAACCATCATGGCAGAAGTTCTTCTGAACCAAAAGATCACAACCTGAGTGCTTCTGAGTAGTACTCCATTCATATTGTGACTCTGCCAGTCCTACCTTTCTGCATGGGTTATCCGGAAGAAATATGTTGAACTCGTTCGACATGTTAATCTATGCATCCACAACTCAGAAATTATATGTTCCTTGAGTTGTCTCCTTTTAGTTGTATTATGACCCTCGTCTATCAGTTGATAGTCAGGAGTAGTTGTGCATTCGTGTTCATCGATGCCTTTTACTCTTGTGGTTCGTCAAGCCATTCTATTCCGGAATGACTAGGAGAAACAAACTCCACTACCTTATCCATATCCAGGATTTGGTCAACGAAGTTGTACTTCACAGATGAAGAATGCTAATGCAGTTTCTAAACTGTTCTATCCTGGAGTATTACCATCTTTATGTCAAGAATGTCGTGAGAATTGCACTATCTCTTATAAATTCTTGATGTAGTAATACTTCTTGCCATCATTGTTCATCCCTCGGTTTCCGTGTTATTGTAACCGGAATGCTGACAAGTGAATTGTGATGTGTGAAATCAATACTCCTAGCAACTCTGTTGCTTGGTAGTTAAATGGACGATAATCTCATTCTTAGCATGATGGTTACCGAATCACCATCCTAAGATTGATCGTGCTACCTAGTCCACTTTCCTGGTGCACTCCTTGATTGATGATTTAGGATTTTGTCAAGTCCTTGCTCATTTGATCATATCGTCTTGCCTTGAAAAGCAAGATTGTTCCCGAGCTTAGTAACATATCGGTGGTTCGTGATTTTCCGAATATCTTCTCGAAAGTATTACCAGGTTGCTCCCTAGCCGCTATGTTGAATTCGTGATCAAGTTGGTTTTCTTTTAAACCACCACTTCTCCAAGAATCTGTGTTGGGTACCCCGAACTAGTTGGTTAAGCTAAACAACAACTTGGAGAGTTGGAAGTTAAAAGCTTAACCCACAAAGGGATGTCTTGTGTGTGTATTGAAGATAGATGATATCTTCTTCAATTGATCCCCGTGATCATTTGTGGATCTATTGTACTGTCCAAACTTTGATTTGAGTATGGGTTATCATCAAGTCAAATCAGAACCAACGATATTCGTAGTGTTGTCTTACTCATGGTTGTTCCCTTGAGCATACACCATTATATCTTTTGGGTCTGACCAATGCTATCATTTTGTTCACATTGTCATGGAATCCCATCTATATGGAAACCTGGATGAATTGTTGTTGAGCCCACCAGCAACATTGTTATCTTCTCCATGATCTATGTTGCACATCCAGTTAGTATTGGAAATTTTTATAAGCATTATCTTCATGGCCGTTCATGAAGCATATGTACGGAAGAAAGAAGTGACTTCCTCAAATTCATGAGCACTTGATGAAAGTTGTCACCGTGAATGCGAGAAAGTTGTTTTGCTTCCTGTGGAATCATCCCAAATCAGTCATGCATACGTGCGAAGTATTCTGTGGTTTGGAGACTTGCAACCTTCACCCTATATGTATTCCTAGCACACCAAGCCACTGATTGATTGTCCTAGGAGAAGAAGTTCCTTCTTAAGATCCGGATTTATGCAAGGACTTCGTTATCCGCAATGATGGTTCCCCAACCCGAACTCGGTAGTGTTTCATTGTAAGACTACTACGTGGTCATGTTTGTCTTGGACAACATGTTCACAGGTACGTAGCAGAACCAGCTCATGTTTTGGAGCTTACTACCGCAGTCCATTTCCTGAGAATCTCGCAACGTCGTCTTGTCGATTTGTGTTGCAAGCTTTCATTTTTCTTCCTAGACTCAATGAGTCTGGAATATCCTGACACCAACCAGAACTGAATCTCAGGCAGATATGATGGTTGGAGCATTTTCCAGGAACTATAATATTGGTCTCTCGATAACCGGTAAAGTGGAGGTCGTGGCCAACCCATCCAGCCGGAAGACCTATTGTTGTAGAATCTTGAATTGAAGAAGTTGGCCACTTCCCCATAAGAATTTCGTCGGATTTATTTCCTAGTTGTTCCTTATGGATTCTTGTGCTCCTGAAGTCCGACCTTATACTTGACGTTCTATGTACCAAACCATTTTAATAAATGGGTTGTGCTAGCACATCAAGGAGAACATTAGAAGCGGAGTGCTAAATGTCTCTCGGTCGATCATCCAGATTTTGCCCTTGACTCCGCTAAGGTGAAATCTGAGAAAGTGTTATCTTCCTTTGCATCTGCATCATCCATCGTCATTCATCATGGTAGTATGTGGTGTTGCCAGGATCCTTGACACGGATATTGGTAAAACCTTGGTGAATATGGGAATGCTCAAGTTCTTGAGAGCACGCACAAGCACTAGGTGTTATCACCGGCACTAACCGGGATTGCTCCCAGTGTTCCTGGTTATGCTATAACCTCTCAAAGAGTATATTTACCCTCTAATGTTGGGATTTATCCCAGTTACCAAAATCACTCCCAGCATTTGCATTTTTGTTTCCAGCTTGCACCATCAATGTGCCATTTTACCATGGGTTCCATCCATTTCCGATGATAAGCAAAATCATCCGTTGTGTTGTCTTCAACAAGGTAGTCCATGTCATCTATCCTAGGTGGAGTATGTCATTCTTATGGACCCTGTCAAATGATCAATTGTGATCCGTCTCAGGCTGGTATAGGGAATTTCAATAATCTCTATATCAAAACTAATTCTTTTTGCCACTTAAAGGAATAACTCTACGAGTCACCTTCGCTAAGGTGCCCCGTTTGGTGACATCGATCACCATCTTCTTAGGTGTGGAATTATTGCCTACCAAGTGAACCTTCATCATTTGTTTCACTCCATCCCCCTGGATGTGTGTTCCGTGTCTCAGTTCAAGAGATACTTCAATGTCTCACTCCATGAGTTGATCTTGAGTTCCTCGATCTTCGGGAAGATTGATTTCTACAGAGTATGTCTCCGTTATCATCTGGTTGGATGAAGATCTCAAGCAAGGATGACAAGATCATTATGATGCAATAAATCAACATCTCCGAGAAGGAAAATTGGATCGTGAAGATTGTGCTAGCTTGTGTCCCCTCTGATTTCTTACCCTACGCTTGAATCTCGGGACGAGATCCTTGTTTTAGTGGGGGTGAGTTGTCACATCCCTAGATCAATCCCTGTGGTCCTTGCCTGATCATCATGTCATCATGTTTATTTTCAAAGGAAACTTGAAATGGGGATTGTTCAAACCCTAGCACTTCAAATTCCAAATAGGTCCAGTCAAAAAAATTTTGCATTCAATGTTTCCAAAATGTTCCTAATATTTGTTGGATATTTTTGGCAAGGCTTTTGCAGCAAACCAAAAATAATGGACTTTTCTGTGGAATATTTTGGGCATGGAATTTAATTTATTATTGTATTTGAATTTGGAACTATATTCATAATATATAGAATATATTTTCAAATAACTTTGAAATATTTTATGTGCTTTTGGAAAAGTCCATCTAGCAACATAAAATTGTTCAGAGGAGTTTTTGGCATTGTTTGAAATTGTTTAAATTTAAAAAAGTGGCAAAAGAAAATAAAACAAAGAAAGAAAAATAGAAAACAGAAACAGAAATAAGAGAGAGAGAAGAACTCACCTGGGCCTTACCTGGCAGAAGAGGCCCAGCCCACCAGGGGCTGTGTGGTCTTCTTCCTCCTGCCAGGAGGACAGGCAGGTGCGTGGCGACGGCGCACGGCCGCGGCCTCCACCTCCTCCCTGCCTGCTTCCCTCCCCGATGCCCTGGACGAACACCACGACACCCCTGGAACCCCCTCGACCTCCCCCCCTCACTCGCTACTCTCTCCTCCCTCCTCTGTCTCTCTCTCACACGGCGACCGAACGAAGCCGTCGCCGCCGGCGAGCACCACCGTGACCACAGCCCTCCCCACGCCCCCGCAAAGTGTCCACGAGCTCCGCCTCTGTCTTCTACGCCCCCCTAAGTACCTATGCGATGCTGGACGCCCCCGAACGCCCTCGCCACCGTCGTCTTCAACCGCGGCCGTCCGAGATCGCCGTCGTCTCTCCGTCGCCCCCAGAGCCTCCCCCGAGCCGCCGAGCAGCGCTTCGACCTCGCAGTGAGCTCCCCCGCCGTTTCCCCCTGTCCCCGTGGCCTATAACTTGCCGTAGTCGTCGCCCCCTTCCTTACCGTCGCCGGCCACCGCTGAGCTTGTCGCCGTTGTAGCCACAGACACGCAAGATCGAAAACGAGCACGTCACCATGCTCACCGAGCTCCCAGGAGCCGAACGCACCACTTAGCTCACCACCCCGTGCCTTGTAGCACCTATCCCGTCGGTGCCCGAACTCCGGCGCCGCCGCGAGCTCGTTTCCGACGAGCTCTGGCCACCCCGGCTCCTTGCGTTTGTGCCAGAAGATGTGCCGCACCGCCAGCTCGCCGTAGCAGCAAATCACGCACGAAACGGAGCTCCGTAGCACCGTCCCGAGCAAGTCCGGCGACCCTCCGCCGTGTTCTTTGGTCGCCGGCGTTAAGCCGCCGACGTGGCTCACTTAGTTAGCACTAATGACCCCGCTAATCACCCTCACAGCCACTGACAGTGGGCCCTAGCCCTGGTCAAACTCCAATCAACGCTGGTTTTGACCGGAATCAGTCCATGTGTCACTGACGTGTGGACCCCACACGTCAGGTTTGACCCTGGCCGGTCAGTTGACCTGCCGACCTCAGCCTGACGCAGTGCTGACGCAGTAAATGTTTTCTAGGTTTTTAAATAAATCAGAAATGATTTATTTATTTCAGAAAATAGCCAAAACTTCTAAAAATCATATAAAATCAACCGTAGCTCAGATGAAAATAACTTATATATGTAAATTGATCAAAAAAATCCAAGGAATCTGTTTATGGCATTTTCATGCATGTTTGAATAACTTACAGCCACTGTTTAGGACAATTTGAATAAATGGCATTTGAATAACCATATATGGAGTTTGAATTTGAACCCTTGGTTCAAACCAACTTCATTTAACTTGTTCCTAGTTGCATTAGCTCAACCAACAGCATATTGCCATGTCACATTCATGCATCATATTGTTGCATTGCATTGATTGTGTTCTTTCTCTGTTTGCCGGTTTTGTTCTCTCTCAGTAGACGACGTTCCGACGATGAGTTCGATGACACCGATGAAGAACTATTAATATCTTCAGAAGTGCGAGGCAAGCAGAACCCCCTTGTTCATTCCGATACAATCCCACTCTCTCGCTCCTGCTCTCTTTTACTGCATTAGAACAACAACGATTGAACTGCTTATTGCTGCGGTAGTTGAACCCCTTTCCTCTGCATGACCTGTCATTGCCACAGTAAATAGTTGAAACCCACTAGCATGAGTAGGAATTGTTTGAGCCATGTTGTGCCTACTCATTCATGCTTTCTGGTTATGCCTGCTATTGCTTAGAGTTGTGTCAGGTCTGATTCATCGGGGATGAATTGGAATGTGGTGAACATGCCCTACTGTTGAGAGCTAAGTGTGTGAACACGATTTGGTAAAGGTAGCGGTGAGAGGCCATGCAGGAGTACATGGTGGGTTGTCTCACTGGAACCGTCCTTAAGAACTGAGTTCTTTGTAAGTTGTCCAATGACTAGCTACTACCACACATTGGGTTCCGGTAACTCGACCCCTCTTGACTTATTAATCAACTAGATCTCTGTCCAGGAGTTGCAACTAGTTTCTGGTGTTTGTAGGTAGTGTTAGTAGTCTACCAAGTGGCACACGGTACATGTGGGCTTGGGTCAGACTAGGCACCGTGGCACGGTGTACCAAGCGTAGATCCATCCGTCGAGGTGGGCTTGGGAACCCTGCGCACATCATTTGGGGCCGTGAGCGACACCCCGGCCGGATCTCCCCACGGATGGAACCCGAATAGGCGATAAACCTGGACGAGAGACTAGTGCAGTTAGTCAGGTCGTGGCTGACACCCTCGCCAGGCTTCCGCTTGAAGGTTGCCGAGATACACGACGTGTACATGGCGGTAAGTGGCGAGAGCGTGTGTGAAGAAGTACACCCCTGCAGGGTTTTAACATGATCTATTCGAATAGCCGGGTCAGCGGTTATGGACTTCTTGGATGCTTACGTGGTACATAGACAATCGAAAGTGGATACTCTAAAATACTCAAGACAAGTGTGAGTACTATGGATGGCCTTCTCATAGGGAGACGGGAGCGGATCCATAGTGGTGTATTGATTGGTGAATATGTGGACTCGTGTGCGCCACCTCAAAAGAGTTACTTGCAGTCGTAGTTCAGGATAGCCACGAGTCAAAGCTGGGTTGCTGCAGTCAAACTCCACTACCCCCTTGTTGATATTGTTGCATATGTAGTTAGTTCTGATGTAAGTCTTGCTGAGTACCTTTGTACTCACGTTTGCTTAATTTATGTTTTTGCAGAGAGACTTCAGTCTCGCTAGTGGTTCCGCGTGGACTTCGACGTTTAGCTTGTTACCTCAGCTACGATCTTGTACCCTTGGGAGGGTCTAGTAGTTAGTCAGGCTTCTCAGCCTTTTTCTTTTGTAGTTGTCTGTACTCAGACATGTTATGCTTCCATTGCCTGTATGCTCTGTATGTTGGGTCATGTGACCTCTGATTGTAATAAATGCTATGATGGCTCTTCTGGGCCTTTATCTATATGAGTTGTTGAGTTATGTTGTGATGCCATGTTGTACAACACATACTTGCATGTTATGCGTACGTGTAATGTGTATTGCTATGTGTGGGATCCGACACCTAGTTGTTTACCTTTGGTAGCCTATCTTACAGGGAAATGTCTCCTAGTGCTTCCATTGAGCCTTGGTAGCTTGCTACTGCTCCGGAACACTTAGGCTGGCCGGCATGTGTCCTTCTTCGTTCCTGTGTCTGTCCCTTAGGGGAAATGTCACGCGTTGCTCCTTTAAGTCCTTGTAGCTTGCTACGACTTGGGTTCATACGTTGATGACCGACACGTTCGTTGTTGGGTCATGTATGCCTGTCTCTGTAATTTAGTGCCACTTTTGGTTTATAACTGGTCATGTCGGCCCGGGTTCTCTGTCATATGGATGCTAGCGACACTATCATATATGTTTGCCAAAATGCGCAAACGGTCCCGGGCCAGGTAAGGTGGCACCCGTGGGGATACCGTGCGTGAGGCCGCAAAGTGATATGATGTGTTACAGGCTAGACCTATGTGACTTAGGATCGGGGTCCCGACATCTACTCTCAAAAATTCACCAAATTTTTTTTAGGATCACGCGAGTATTGTTTGGATTGTTCCGATGTCTTTGTGACGAGAACATTGTTCTCGATGCCTCCTGTTATTAGGGGTTGTGGCAGTGTCCCGAGGAGTTGAGCTCCGAGGTGTTTTCGTCACAAATATATCGCATCAGTTCTGGAATACTTAAGACGGCCGACATCGAAAACGCTCCAATGCGGTTAGTGGCAAGATAACCCCGACATCACCCAGTACTGGGGAGGTAGTTCGGGAGTATTGCCATAGCTTGTATAGTGGATGCGTTTCGAAGGTCCGAGGTAAACGGTTTCCTAAGATAACTGGTTATGTGTTGAAGGATGGATACAGCTGGATGTAGGATTAGAGTTGAGTGCGCGGTGCTTCCCTGTATCCCCAACACCTGATTGCATAACTGGAAACTTTCGGAAATTAATAGGTGGGTTCATCTAGTAGTTCTAGGCATTCTTCCAACGAGTGCATGATAGGAAGTTTGGGGTTCTACATTGAGTGAAGTGGTTTATGGGCTTGTTCCGATCGGGAGTTGCATCTTAAAGGGTCCTTGGCTATGCTGATCCGGGGATTGCAAAACCCTTTTGTAACACGTTCCATGAGCTTTCAGCACGAATATTTCGGATGAAGCTTCTATCTTGTATTTGTTCTATCTGATCCTTGTTGCTTTTATTTACCTTTTTGTTCTCCCAATTGGCTTCTTGACAAGTTGATGTACATACGGAATTCATTCGTTCAATTCTCTGTTCGAATGATATTGTGAAGATTCTGTTGCATATCTATCCTTTGTTGTTGTTTTGATTCTGGTATTCGAGTTGCTTCGATGTCAAATGTTGATTCCATACCTTCCTAATCGGTGTTCTCATATTTCTATGGGAGTGCTAGTCCTTCTTAATCATCAAGATGGTCATGTTAAATCCTTTTCAACCGGTGTGCCTTCTCTTCAAGTTACTCCATATGGACGCCGTTGAGAAATCTGACAATTTGTCTGTTTCAATCATCCCAAGTTGCCTTTATTTTCCCCACCCTCCCACCCTTCTTCTTCTCGGAGCAAGAAATTCTCAAATGAAGTATCCATTTTATTCAGGTGACATTTCGTCATTTTTTTCCTTCAATGTTCTTATCCGGTGATCTCTCGTGAAGATGCTCAGGAAAGTCCAAGTTCATCATTCTTTTGTTCTCAAATTCTGCGAGTGGATGTAATTCAAGATTTCGGTGTTGATCTTATCCTTTTCCTCATTTCACAATGTTTTCTTATTCCGGTGCTCCAATTAATCATTCTCCTCTTTCTATTCATATCCGGAGAGGTGAAGGTATCTCAGAAGGTTCATAATTCCATTCTTAATCCGTTCAAACTATTCTGAGCTTCAAGCCATTTAATTCAACCGATGCAAAATCTATTAAGCAATCTTTTTCAACGGTGATTTTATTTGAGTGGGCCCTAACCCACAGGTCTTTTCCCAAGATCTTACCTGACTCTTCTATTTTTCTATAGTTATACTCAAATTCTTGTCAAAGTGTGACGTAAGAATGATTTCCATCAGTCACATGCCTTCTCCAAGCTTGTTTTCAATTATTTCCATCTTTAGCTCCACCTTCCTCTTGTCATTCTTCCGGAGTATCTGGAAATTCTTCATGGCATTTCTCGTCTTCATTCTCAACATTTGGAGACCGGAGAAGTGTTTCTCTTAAATCTTGGCCCATCTTCTTGAAGATTCGTGGTTCTAGCTTCATGCCATCCTCATAATTGTTTTCGATTGTGGGAATTGTTTGCATGCCCCTTCAGAGCAATTCTTGAGTCCTTCCCATTGTGATCCTCCGAAGGCCATCATTTCAGAATATTTCTTCGTTCTCAGTTTTCAACTTCGTCCTCAAAATATTCTTCATTGATGTCTCTTCGTTCGTCTCCATATTCTTACGGTGGTCCTTTCAAGATTTCTCTTCCTTGTTATCGTATCAATTCATTTGTTCTTTTCATAATCCTACCGGTGGTTCGTTGAAGATTTACCCAAGCTTGTGCTAGATCTCTCTTTAATTCTTCCCAACGAGAATAAGTAGGATGCCAAATCCTTTGGTTGCCATCAATTTAAATTGGTGAAGGATATGCATGACATAATTCTTATTCTTATTCCTTCAAGGTGATTAATCCCTTCGAAGCTTGTTCAGCATACCATATCCTTGGTTCTAAGTTGTTCATCTTGTTTTCCGGAGCTCCAAGTTATTTCAATTATATCATTTCAAAGCTCCATCTAATTCACCGCATGCCTTGAATCTTATTCTTTTCATCTTTCACTTCTCATGCTTTCATTACCGGAGTTCTCATGGTGGTTCATCATGTTTTAATTCATCCTCGAAGTCTTCATCAAGATTCTTGTTGGAGCTCAAGCATTCTTCATCATGCATTCTAATTGCAATTCTTTCCCCTTATCTTTTCAGACGGTGTTATGTCATTCTTGACAATTCCTTCATGTTTCATGATTCACGAGTTATCAAGAATGAGATATTTAAAACCATCAATTCTTTCTCTTTAGGAGATCCTTTCAACACCTCATTTTTATCTCTTGGAGTTATCTTGGGTTGTATTTCACCTAAAAGCTTTCCCTAAGGATTGTTGCTATTATGGTGCTTATAAATGACCCAAGTTCTTCATTTATCATTCCGATGAAATAAGTTTATCGTCTCCTTGTTGATCTCAATCCAATCAAATGTTTTCGTCAGTGGTTGGTTTTCACCTCAAGTTTTGAGATGGTTTCCATAAGCCCACATCAAGCTTATTATTTTCGTTGTTGATTTCCCAACAACTCCGTTCAACCCTTCTTTGTAAGGAGGATTTCCTAATTCATTCGTGGGAGAAGTTGTCATTTTCTTCTTCGTTCTTTTCTTTCCAACGACCTAGCATTCTATTCTTTCATTCCGGAGGCATTGTGATGTTGCTCTCTTTGACCATCATCTCGTTTTTATCAAGATCATGTTTTTTCCCTTGCTTATCATTTAACCGGAGTGTTGTATTCTTCATTCAAGTTCCGTCATTTATCTAGTTTTGCCTCACTTTTCAACCAGAGTGTTGTCTGAAAACTTCCTTACCCTTGTGCCATTCTTTCAATGTTCTGGAGGCTGTGTGTTGTTGTTTTCATCAAGTATCATCCCATCTTCTCATGTTCTTGTTCAATTCCTTCCATTTTTCAGACGAAGTGCTGTCCAAATTCTGTCATTCTTATTCCTTTGCTATACCATTGTGGTTTCTTATTCTCTTGGTTCGTAAGCACTTGTTTCATGTCTTTCAACCTCAAGGTTCTTGTAATGCTCCTTGTTCCTCATTTTACCGGAGTGCTCTTAAGTTCGTTCATCTCCGTTGTATTCTTTCTTTCAAGATTGTTCTACCTCTTAGGTTCGTGGTTTCACTCGTCTTTCAAAGAAGCAACTTCGTTTTACCTCTACCTTTTCCGTTTTTTATCCGGCGCCATCTCTAGGATCTCGGGTCGAGATCCTCTGTTAGTGTGGGAGAGTTGTGACGCCCGAAGACCGACGTCCCAGAAGATTCCAGAAGATTCCAGATGTTCCGGGTTCTCCCGTGTGTTTTAATTGTGCTTGTGTTATTTATTTTGCTTTGCATCATGTCATCATGCCATCATGTCATATTTATTTTTGCATCTCAACTAAATAATTCGTGTGGACCTTCGGTCCATTTAAATCGAGGGAAGTGTGACTTCTCTTTATAACATATTCTCCTAGTATTATGGAGCTATATAATAAATATTCCGTTTGTTTGGAATTAACCCAACACACTTGCAAAATTCCCATGCCTATTTCACTCCAAGTTCTACTTCTAAACCTTCCCTATAATTCTTTTCCGTTGTATCAAGGTTCCTCCAAAAATTCGATCATCTTTGGACACTTCAATAATCAAGTCTTAGTTCAAACCCATTTGAATTAAATTCAAATATGTTTGACTTATATCTCGATCATGCCTTTTCTATTTTTCTCGGACCGTGCTCATTTTTATGAGCCCGAGAAAATTAGTCCCTTGTGCTAACTATTTCCCTATCCCCCCCTCCTCATTCTTTTCTTCTCCTTATTTGGTTTCTGCTAAAAAATCAGCTAAAAGAAGTCCAGCCGGCCTCCTTTTGGCCCAGGCCTCTAGAGCCCAGCCGCAGCTGGCTCAGGCCATCTCCTCCTAGCCGGCCTCTAGGCCCATCCCTCCAGCCCATTCTTTTCTCCTGGCCCGACCGCTCCCAAACCCTAGCCCGACCACCGATCGCTCCTCCCTCTCCCTCTCAACCGCCGCACTCATCCCGATTCCCTCGCACCTCTCTCCGTTTCCCTCGATCGCATCGCTCAGTCCCCCGAACCCGCTCGCTCCCTCGATCTCCCTCGAGCATCCAGCGCTCGTGCCCTCCTCACCTCTCTCCCCGCGCCATGGCGTCCCTTCCCTCGCCCCAGGACGACACCCCGGCCCCTGTCTCCTCGCCCCCGCGAGCATCACGCGTCGCCAGCGCGACGAGAGTCGCCCCGAGCGCCTCCTCATCGCCTCATGTCGCGCCGCGCACCCGCCATCTCCCGCCTCTGCTCCGGCCTCCGAGAGCCGCAGCACTGCTCGCCTTGGAGTCCTCTTCCTCGCCCCTGCGGCCTCCGCACCAGAAGCCCGACGCGCCGCGTCCAGTCGCCGCCGTCCGCCGCCAAGGTCCCGCCTCCTCGCCATGGCCGGCCTCAACTTCGCCTTCGCGTCACCATCTCCCTCGCCTAGCTGCCGTTCTGCTGTCCACCCGAGGCCCTTGGCCTTGCTTCGTTTTGGATCGCCAAGTCCGCGAGTCGAATCCGTCAAGTTCGAGGATACCCCAAGTTCGACTACAGAAGAGGGAGTAGCACCAAGTTCCCGTTGCAGAATTTTCCGCCAAGTACCACGACTACTCGGAGACACACCAAGTACCTCTACGAATGTGTACCCCTACGTCGACGACGATCCCGACAAGTACCACTACCGTCGACATGTACATCTACGAGAACGCCTACTTCCTCTACGAATCGCGAGAACGGCTACATAACGAGTACCTCTACGGAACGACTACTTCCTCTAGGACCCGTGTACCACTACTTCCACTACTTCCTCTACGACCTCGAACCCCTCGGAGAAAGAACGCTTCAAAGGTATAACCCCGAGACGTGCCCGTGAACGAATGCTTGCATGTGTTGTATGAGATGTGTCCCTTGTGTGCACCGTGCCCGTATCGTCTTTTGTCGTGCTCGTCGGTTGCCTCGTTGCCAACCCGTGGGAACCCGGTGACGGGATCACCCCACATTTCATCTTGTTCCGCCCGTCCACGCCATCTTTCTTTTGCTCCGGACTCTCAACGAGTTACCGGAACCGAGATGTTGCCGTTGCATCATTTTTGGATCGTTGCCGTGGCACCCTTTCCTTCCACCACGGTGACAAATGCTTCATATCTTGTTAATTGTCAACCTTTAACTAAAAATTGCATAAACTTGATCATGTTATCCGCATCATGTTAACAACATTTAAAATGTGTGAATTGTTGTTGCTTAAAATTGCTAAACATGCATATGGGGATTTTTCCGGAATTGTTGTTGTTATTTCCGGCCTCATTTAAAATGACTAGATAGGTAGTTTGTTTTTGCTTCACCTCTTGCCATGTTAACAAACATTTAATCTTGTCTTGTAAATAAACGAGAGTCAACTAAATATATTAAAATGTGGTGTTTCGTCAATATGCAACTCGTTGCATATTGAGCTCCACTTAACTTGTAGTTTTGTTTGTGCACATTGCCATGCCATGCATAATTAAACCGGACATGCATCATACTTGGATGTGCATCGTATGCCATGTTTATGATTGTGTGTTTACCGTGTTGCTTGTTTCTTTCCGGTTTGCTTCCCTCGTTAGCTTCGGTTTCGTTCCGGAGTTGTGAGGGTTCGCTCGACTTTGTTGCTCCGTCTACTTCATGGATCCGTCCTTCTCCTTTTGGGAATCCCACGCAAGATGACCATACCCTTGGATACCTTTACTACCATTGCCATGCTTAGTTGTCTCGATGCTATCGTTACATGTCGCGCTACCCATCTTTTATTGTCAGCCCTCTCCTTGTTGCCATGAAACCTCTAACCTTGAAACCTTCCTAGCAAAACCACTGTTTGGCTATGTTACCTGCTTGCTCAGCCCCTCTTATAGCGTTGTTAGTTGCAGGTGAAGATGAAGTTCGTTCCAGGAGGGAACTTGTTGTTGGTATATCACAATATCTATAATTATTATTAACACACCTATATACTGGGCATGGGTGGAAGGCTTGGCCTTTTGCTCGGTGTTTTGTTCCACTCATGCCACCTTAGGCGCCAATAAACCGGCATTATGTTCCTTGATTTTGCGTTCCTTACACGATGGGTGGATGGGGACCCCTTGACAGTTCGACTTTGAATAAAACTCCTGCGGCAAGGCCTAACATTGGTTTTAATTTGCTCATAATAACAACTTAAATAATTAATTAATTGCATAGGGGGTCATGTCCCCGGGTTCTTAATTCTACATAACAGGGGGGCAGTGCTGATGGTGTTGGTCCCAAATGGGGAGACTGCGGGGCCACCACGGGGAAACTCGAGGATTGGCTCCCGTAGGCTCACCGATCTGGACGTGGCCTGAGACAAGATACGCGCGGCTACTATCAGGGTGTCGGCACGCCGGGAGGTCTTGCTGGACTTGTTTTGCCATTGTTGAAATGTCTTGTACACCGGGATGCCGAGCCTGATTGGTTTTCCCTAAGATAAGGGGTGATGATATTATATTTATCACTTCGGCTAATCGTGAGAGCTTGTGATGGGCTAAGTTGGGACACCCCTGCAGGGTTATAATCTTTCAAAAGCCGTGCCTGCGGTTATGTGGCAGATTGGAATTTGTTAATGTCCGGTTGTAGAAAACTTGACAGAGGATCCGAAGTAAAACACACAACTGTGCGAGTAACCATGACTGTCTCTTTTCACATTGAGAAGAGAACACGGTGGGGTTATGTTTGACTCGTAGGTAGTTCAGGATCTTTAGCGATCACTACTAGTTTGCGACCGTTTGCGTAGATGCTCATCTTATTCTTGTACTCGTAAGTTAGCCACCATATTATGCTTAGCCGCTGCTGCAACCTCACCACTTTACCTCTTCCTACCCACAAAGCTTTGCTAGTCTTGATACCCAAGGTTATGGGATTGCTGAGTCCTCGTGGCTCACAGATACTACAACACCAGATGCAGGTTCAGTCGAGATTGATGCAGGAGCTGGTTCAAGTACTTCACTGGGAGCTCGATGAAGAGAGTGGCCGTATGCTTGTGACGTTTTCGACGATCAGTAGTGGTTTCTACTAGGGGCGATTCAGACCTGTGGCTTTATGTTTTTGGTATCTTCTTTTGGATCTTCACCCGTAGTCGGGTTGTGA
Organism: Secale cereale; assembly: GCA_902687465.1. NCBI lineage: Eukaryota > Viridiplantae > Streptophyta > Magnoliopsida > Poales > Poaceae > Secale > Secale cereale. The sequence goes on along the minus strand of LR738715.1, from coordinate 664,415,987 downwards.
TGTTTTGAATGATGTTTTGCTTATGTAATGTATTGTGTGAAGTGGCGAGTGTAAGCCAACTATCTCCTTTTGCAATTTAATCCCTCTTTTACATGAGTCGTGCAAAGATACCAAACTTGAGATCATTCCAGAAAGGGCTTATACCTTTAAGTCGTGCCTCGACACGTAGGAGGTATAGTCCCATCCTGGGCATTACATGCCCCTTGGGCGCGCCCCCTTCCTCGTGGACAGCCCGGAGACCCCCTTTACCTGCCCCTGACTCCAACACCTCCTATATATACAAAAACCTCCAGAAAATAACCTAGATCGGGAGTTCCGCCGCCGAAAGCCTCTGTTGCCACCGAAAACTAATCTAGACCCCGTTCCGGCACCCTGCTGGAGGGGGAACCCCTCTTCGGGGGGCCATCTTCATCATCCCGGTGCTCTCCATGACGAGGAGGGAGTAGTAGACCCTCGGGGCTGAGGGTATGTACCAGTAGCTATGTGTTTGATCTCTCTCTCTCTCTCTCTCTCGTGTTCTTGACATGGCACGATCTTGATGTATCGCGAGCTTTGCTATTATAGTTGGATCTTATGATGTTTCTTCCCCTCTACTCTCTTGTGATGAATTGAGTTTTCCCTTTGAAGTTATCTTATCGGATTGAGTCTTTAAGGATTTGAGAACACTTGATGTATATCTTGCATGTGCTTATCTGTGGTGATAATGGGATATCACCTGATCCACTTGATGTATGTTTTGGTGATCAACTTGCGGGTTTCGTGACCTTGGTAATCTATGCATAGGGGTTGGCACACGTTTTCGTCTTGACTCTCCGGTAGAAACTTTGGGGCACTCTTTGAAGTTCTTTGTGTTCATTGAATAGACGAATCTGAGATTGTGTGATGCATATCGTATAATCATGTCCACGGATACTTGAGGTGACAATGGAGTATCTAGGTGACATTAGGGTTTCGGTTGATTTTTATCTTAAGGTGTTATTCTAGTACGAACTCTATGATAGATTGAACGGAAAGAATAGCTTCGTGTTATTTTACTACGGACTCTTGAATAGATTGATGAGAAAGAATAACTTTGAGGTGGTTTCTTACCCTACAATAATCCCTTCGTTTGCTCTCTGCTATTAGTGACTTTAGAGTGACTCTTAGTTGCATGTTGCATGTTGAGGGATAATTATATGATCCAGTTATGTTATTATTGTTGAGAGAACTTGCACTAGTGAAAGTATGAACCCTAGGCCTTGTTTCAAAGCATTGCATTACCGTTTATGCTCACTTTTACCATTTGCCCTTGCTGTTTTTATATTTTCATATTACAAAAACCTATATCTACCATCCATATTGCACTTGTATCAACATCTCTTCGCTCACCTAGTGCACCTATACAATTTACCATTGTATTGGGTGTGTTGGGGACTTATGGGCCTCGAACCCCTCGTTGGTTACCCCAAGTGGAAGGTGTAAGATGCAGTGTTGTGAAAGTGTTTTCCCTTAGCAAAGATGCCAAGGATCGAATCCCCAGAGACTCCTAGGTTCAACAAGTAGGTGTCAACTGCTAACGGCGCGGATTAGCAATCAACGTGGACCTGCACACAGATACAAATAACTTTGCTCCCAACGAGTACAGAGAGGTTGTCAATCCCTCCGGCCTTGTAGTTCACAAAGGATTAAACGCAAATGGTAGTAGTGATAGATAATGTTTTGCAATAGTAAATAATAGCGGAAAAGTAAATAGCGGATGTGATCAATGATGGTAATATGGACCGTAGTCTCATGATGTTCACTAGTGATTTCTCTCTCCCAAAAGATGATAAAACAGCTATGTGAGGTAAACGAATTACAGCTGGGCAACTGACAGGACCACGAACGCAAACCAATGCTGACTACATTGCAAGAAAGGTTGAGGTTCAAAGCATGGGCGGTACGCCAAAGTAAGTAGACCTAAATCCATCAATATCTACTACTAATCATCCACCTTGAGATATCTATCCAGAACATCTCGCTGGTATTAAGTTGCGAGTCCCACCCATAGTGTAAACTCAATGCAACAGACAACTGCATTAAAAGAACTTTGCGTAAAGTAAACAATCCTTGCACCCGCGGGCACAAGCACTGTTGTTTTCCCCCTTGTGGCAACAGCACATCCCCTAGACTCATGTTTCTGTCACTCAAGCTAGTCATCGAGGGGCATGAACCCACAATCGAGCATAACGTTCCCTCTTGGAGTCACTACGTATTACTTGGCCAAAGCAATAAATAACAACGGAGAACATGCAAGAATTACTTATGAACATAAATATAAAAGAGGTAGATCAAATATATTACTCAAGATCAATCTGAACATAATCTCATAATCCATCGGATCCCAGCAAACTCAACATAGCAACAGCATAAGGATTACATATGTGCCTCGATCATGTAGGGTAGCTCACGAGGACTAATTAGTTAAGCACAAGAACGGGAGGAGAACATCACATAGCTACTGGTAATGGACTCATGGTCCAAGGGAAACTACTCACAACTCATCCGGGAGGCGTCCATGGTGGTGGAGAAGCTCCCGGTGGTGATCCTCCCGTCCGGCAGGGTGCCGGGAAGAGTTCTCCTGGTGCTCCCGATCTTGGAAGCGGCAGCGGCGGCGGAACAGAGATGGGATTGCGAAAAGAGTTCCTGTTCTGAGGGTTTCGGAAGACGCTTTAAATATATGCCAAAGGGGGGCATCGGGGAAGCTTCGGGGGGCCCGGGCGCCCCCCCCGGCGCGGCCCAGGGGGGGCGCGCCGCCAGGGCGCCTGGAGCCCTGGTGGCCCCCCCCGGCTGTCCTTCGGACGCACGGTAGTTTCCGAAACGCTGATTTTTTATATAATTTTTCTGGATCTTTCCTGGCAGTTCTCGTAACGTGAAAACCTGAAATACAAAAACAGCCGAAAACAGAAACTGGCACTGGGGTGCACTGGATTAGTAAGTTAGTCCAAATATGATCAAAAGTGTATGGAAGTGTATGAATATCATAGCAATATCACCCAAAAGTGGCATGGACCAAGCAGAAATTATAGATACGTTTAGGACGTATCAACATCCCCAAGCTTAATTCCTGCTCGTCCTCGAGTAGGTAAATGATAACAAGAATAATTTCTGTGGTGACATGCTATTAACCATATAGGACTTTTATAGTCATATGACAAAAGCTTACTGAGACAATGATTCTATATTAATTAAGTTGCCTCATGAGAAAATCACAAATGACTGAAAGTTTTAGAACATGAAACTGAAGCATCAAAAAGATTTGCAATGAACATGATGTGCAAATATGATAAAGTGATATCTAGCTTGCCCCCTTTAGTGAAGCAAAACATAAATGCAGGGGCACCTTCAAGGTTTAACTGATGACTAGATACAATGATTTCAAATAAACGATATCACAATCATGCAAAAGACAATGCTACTTTGGGACAATGCACATTTCACTCAGAATGACAATCATGCTCTCAGTAGTTGGTGCTTGAAGAAATGGTTATGTGCTAGAGCTTTTTATTTTAAAAACATAGAAGCAATTTTGTCAACGGTAGTAGTACTTCATATGTGTCATGTATAAGACATCCTATAAGTTGCAAGCCTCATGCATCGAATACCAATAGTGCTCGCACCTTGTCCTAATTAGCTCGGATTTCCATGGGTTATCATTGCATTACATATGTTTCGACCAAGTGTCACAAAGGGGTACCTCTATGCCACCTGTACAAAGGTCCAAGGAGATAAATCGCATTTGATTTCTCGTTTTTGATAGATCTCAACTTGAGGACATCCATACCGGGACAACATAGAAAATAGATGATGGACTCCTCTTGAATGCATAAGCATATTCTCATAAGAGATTGAGGATTAATGTCCAAGCTAAAACTTCCACCATGATACATGGCTTTGGTTGGCGGCCCAATGTTCTTCTCTAACAATATGCATACTCATTCAACCCATGGCAAATCACCCTTACTTCAGACAAGACGAACATGCATAGCAACTCACATGATATTCAACAAAAGTGTGACAGTTGATGGCGTCCCCAGAAACATGGTTACCGCTCAGCAAGCAACTTATAAGAAATAAGATACATAAGCAACATGTTCTTTACCACAATAGTTTTTAAGCTACTTTCCCATGAGCTATGTATTGCAAAGTTAGTCTTAGTTCAGGTGGAGGTTAGCAAAAGACTGGAAGCGACCAACTAAGAGAGCAATGACAGTCATAATCATGCAGAGCGACAAAGCAATATTGAATCAGGCATGGAAGTTATATCGCTACTCAGAAATAAAAGATCATCAAGGCTTGACAGACTTTCTTTACAGTCTTAAATATGCGTGAGCATACGCCAAGTCAATCAAAATAAATTCTCGAAGGAAGATATTACTAAACCATACCACATCATCGGCAAACAAATCAAGTTGGTACTCCAATAACACATTGGGAATCCCCCAGCTATTTGAGACTAACCACAAGAAAACCTGAACTACTAAGCACCATTGTGCACGTAGCATATTTATCATAGACATATTAACCAATGCAACGGAAGCAAACTCTCTTAATAAGGTGAGCATGATAATTAAAGAGAGTTCAAGCAACCAAATAAACAAAAGCTCTTTGAAAAGATAAGCATGAATACTAAGAGCAGAGCATGATAGTAGCTATTAAAAGACAAAGAACACACACAGCAAAGATAGTCATGAAAATTCTATGTTATGTTCTAGGTAGAAGTGGAGCGTGTTTCTCTCCCACATAAAGAATGTTGAGTTCCGACTCGTTATGAAAAACTAAAAAGAAAACTAAAAGCAAGACGCTCCAAGCATAGCACATAACACATGAAGTGATAAAAATATAGTGGAATGAAAGACGAACTGATAAAGTTGATGGAGAAGGGGATGCACGGGGGCATCCCCATGATTAGACGCTTGAGTCTCCTTGAATATTTCTTGGGGGTGCACGGGGGCATCCCCAAGCTTGAGCGCTTGACACTCCTGAATCTTTTTATCATCTTCCCTCGCACACTTGAAAACTCCCTTCATACATAACTCATCATAATCTGATTAGCGAGGTTAGTATCCTTAATAAAATAATTGCACCTTGCTGGAAATAAAGATATTCTTGAAGTTCTACTGTTTCTCAAGATTGCCAAAAGGTTTTTGCAAAGAAAAAGCAAGCTCTTGATTTGCAAAATGAAGGAAAGGTAAAACAGGACAGAATCTGTGAAAAACAGAACAGCAGGTAGTAATTGATTTGTTCGGGGCACTTCTGCAACTCAAATCAAAAAACTCAAAACAGACGCACGAAAGAAAATTATATAGAGAACGCTGTCGAAATAATTCAGACCAAAAAGATGAACTGGTGATTTTATACGAATTTTTCTATCCAAGGACAGAATCTGTTTCCTGGATAGCACCTCACAACTTTTGAACTTTCTAGCAATCAGAGGCTATACTTGGCACAAATATGAAAAGAAAAGATACAATGATGATGCTACAGCAGTAAACAACATCAAGACACAACAAAAGCAAAAAATTTATTCATGTGGGCTGCCTCCCAAAAGCGCTTTCTTTTATGCCTTTAAGCTAGGCATAATGCATAGAGATCAAGTTTTATCAAGAGTAAAAGAATAGCTAGCCCGTACAACGGACTCAAAAGGTAACTTGATCTTCTTACGAGGGAAGTGTTCCATCCCTTTCTTGAGAGGAAACTGAAATTTTATATTACCCTCTTTCATGTCAATGATAGCACCAACTGTTCATAAAAAGGGACGTCCCAAAATAATTGGACATGAAGGATCACATTCAATATCCATAATAGTAAAGTCAACGGGAACATAATTATCATTAACAACAATAAGAACATCGTCGATCCTCCCCAAAGGTTTCTTTATGGAAGAATCAACGAGACGAACACCAAAAGAACAAGAATCATAAGGTTTCAATTTAAGCATATCATATATTCTTTTGGGCATAACAGAAGTACTAGCTCCAACATCACATAATGCATAACAAGAGAAGTCATTCAATTTAATTTTTATCATATGATCCCAACCATCTTCTAGCTTTCTAGGTATGGAGGCTTCTACTCTAAGTTTCTCCTCCCTAGCTTTGATGAGAGCATTAGTGATATGCTCTGTGAAGGCAAGATTAAGCGTGCTAGTGCGGGGGTCTCTAGACATTTTGTGAAGGAAATCAATAACTTCGGTAAGAGTGCAATTATCAAAATCAAGATCATTAGCATCAAGTAAAGTGGTAGTGGTGTCCTTTAGGTTCACTTGTTTGGTAGTTTCTATAGTCATAGCATCACCATTAATAGGTCCAATGGGACCAGGAGTACATTGGGTGCTAAGAGTTTGGACATCCTCAACAACTTGGATAGTAGCAACAGTGTGGTGGGTAGGAAGGCTCTTAATTCTATCCTCTTCCTCCCTTTCTCTAGCCCATCTTTCTTTAAGTTTAGCCATCATCCTAATATTTTCATTAATTTGCACTTGAGTAGCATTAATAGGAATGACCTTCCTCTCCTCAAGAGGAGAAGTTTCAATTTTTAGCAGTTTTACCTCATTGGCTAAATGGTCTACCTTAAAAGAAAGATCATCTAGTTTATGTAGTTTTTCTTCTACACTCTTATTAAAGGCTTTTTGGGTAGTGATGAAATCTTTAAGCATAATCTCTAGTTCAGTAGTGGAGTTCTTGGTGATAGGATAAGCATTGTTGTTCCCATAAGAATTAGAGGGGAACAGTCTAGGATTGTTACCAAAGTTACTCCTATAAGCATTGTTGTTAAAATTGTTTCTAGAGATAAAGTTCACATCTACTTGTTCTTGAGCAATCAAAGAATTTAAAGGAACATCACGAGGATGAACAGTAGATTGCTTCGAAAGTAGAGACATGATCAAGTCAACTTTTTCATTTAAGGAGGAAATCTCCTCGACAGAGTTTACCTTCCTACCTGTTGGAGCGCGTTCGGTGTGCCATTGGGAATAGTTGGTCATCATCTCATCGAGAAGCTTCGTGGCAGCACCAAGTGTAGTTGACATAAAAGTTCCTTCCGCGGCTGAATCTAACAAGTTCCGCGAGGTAAAGTTCAAGCCTGCAGAAAAAGTTTGGATAACCATCCAAGTAGTCAAACCGTGAGTACGGCAGTTCTTGATAAGAGATTTCATACGTTCCCAAGCTTGGGCAACGTGTTCATTATCCAATTGTTTAAAATTCATTATGTTACTTCTAAGTTGGATAATTTTAGCAGGTGGATAGTATTTTCCGATAAAAGCATCTTTGCACTTGTCCCATGAATCTATGTTATTTCTAGGCAAAGACTGAAACCAAATTTTAGCTCCTCCTCTCAAGGAGAAAGGAAAAAGCTTAAGATTAACAGTATTACCATCTATTTCTTGGTACTTTTGCATATCACAAAGTTCAACAAAGTTGTTCAAGTGTAGAGCAGCATCATCTCCAGCACCGAAGAATTGATCTTTCATGACTAAGTTCAGTAAAGCAGGTTTAATTTCATATGAAGTTGCTGAAGTGGCAGGTGTAGTGATAGGTGTGCTGATAAAGTCATCGTTGTTGTGACTAGTGAAGTCACACAACTTGGTGTTCTCGGTGGAACCCATAGTAGCAAGCAAGCAAGATAACTATTTTTGTGATTTTCGATAAAAGGAGCTAAAGCAAAAACTGAAAGGTAAACTAACAAGACTAAAAAGCAAAGGTAAAAGATAGCATGCAACTCCCCTATCCTGAAGAGTGGAGTCCCCGGCAACGGCGCCAGAAAATACTCCTTGATGGGCCTCGAACCCCTCGTTGGTTACCCCAAGTGGGAGGTGTAAGATGCAGTGTTGTGGAAGTGTTTTCCCTTAGCAAAGATGCCAAGGATCGAATCCCCAGAGACTCCTAGGTTCAACAAGTAGGTGTCAACTGCTAACGGCGCGGATTAGCAATCAACGTGGACCTGCACACAGATACAAATAACTTTGCTCCCAACGAGTACAGAGAGGTTGTCAATCCCTCCGGCCTTGTAGTTCACAAAGGATTAAACGCAAATGGTAGTAGTGAGATAATGTTTTGCAATAGTAAATAATAGCGGAAAAGTAAATAGAGGATGTGATCAATGATGGTAATATGGACCGGAGTCTCGTGATGTTCACTAGTGATGTCTCTCTCCCAAAAGATGATAAAACAGCTATGTGTGGTAAACGAATTACAGCTGGGCAATTGACAAGACCACGAACGCAAACCAATGCTGACTACATTGCAAGAAAGGTTGAGGTTCAAAGCATGGGCGGTACGCCAAAGTAAGTAGACCGAAATCCATCAATATCTACTTCTAATCATCCACCTTGAGATATCTATCCAGAACATCTCGCTGGTATTAAGTTGCGAGTCCCACCCATAGTGTAAACTCAATGCAACAGACAACTGCATTAAAAGAACTTTGCGTAAAGTAAACAATCCTTGCACCCGCGGGCACAAGCACCGTTGTTTTCCCCCTTGTGGCAACAGCACATCCCCTAGACTCATGTTTCTGTCACTCAAGCTAGTCATCGAGGGGCATGAACCCACAATCGAGCATAACGTTCCCTCCTGGAGTCACTACGTATTACTTGGCCAAAGAAATAAATAACAACGGAGAACATGCAAGAATTACTTATGAACATAAATATAAAAGAGGTAGATCAAATATATTACTCAAGATCAATCTGAACATAATCTCATAATCCATCGGATCCCAGCAAACTCAACATAGCAACAGCATAAGGATTACATATGTGCCTCGATCATGTAGGGTAGGTCACGAGGACTAATTAGTGAAGCACAAGAACGGGAGGAGAACATCACATAGCTACTGGTCATGGACTCATGGTCCAAGGGAGACTACTCACAACTCATCCGGGAGGCGTCCATGGTGGTGGAGAAGCTCCCGGTGGTGATCCTCCCCTCCGGCAGGGTGTCGGGAAGAGTTCTCCTGGTGCTCCCGATCTTGGAAGCGGCGGCGGCGGCGGAACAGAGATGGGATCGCGAAAAGAGTTCCTGTTCTGAGGGTTTCGGAGGACGCTTTAAATATATGCCAAAGGGGGGCATCGGGGAAGCTTCGAGGGGCCCAGGCGCCCCCCCGGTGCGGCCCAGGGGGGGCGCGCCGCCAGGGCGCCTGGAGCCCTGGTGCTCCCCCCCCCCGGCTGTCCTTTGGACGCACGGTAGTTTCCGGAACGCTGATTTTTATATAATTTTTCTGGATTTTTTCTGGCAGTTCTCGTAACGTGAAAACCTGAAATACAAAAACAGCCGAAAACAGAAACTGGCACTGGGGTGCACTGGATTAGTAAGTTAGTCCAAATATGATCAAGAGTGTATGGAAGTGTATGAATATCATAGCAATATCACCCAAAAGTGGCATGGAGCAAGCAGAAATTATAGATACGTTTTGGACGTATCAGGGACACAAGAGACTCTTTGTTATTTGGTTGCAGGGTTGCTTGAGAGAGACCATCTTCATCCTACGCCTCCCACGGATTGATAAACCTTAGGTCATCCACTTGAGGGAAATTTGCTACTGTCCTACAAACATCTGCACTTGGAGGCCCAACAACGTCTACAAGAAGAAGGTTGCGTAGTAGACATCAAGCTCTTTTACGGCGCCGTTGCCGGGGAGGTGAGTGGTTGAAGGTATCTCTTTAGATCTTGCAATTGAATCTTTTAGTTTCTTGTTTTATCACTAGTTTAGTTTATAAAAGAAAACTACAAAAAAAATGGAATTAAGGTTACCTCATATGCTTCATCTTTTTAATTACTTTCGTGAAAATGATGGAAAGGAAAATTGTGCTCAAGTACTAGAAGAAGAATTACATAAAATGCTTGGCATAAAATATGTGCATGATGAGCATGATTGGAATGTTGTTAGTATGAATTCTTTGAATACCCATGATGCTAATAATATGCAAAGCCACAAGCTTGGGGATGCTATGTTTGATGAAGATGATACGTTTAGTCCCCCAAGTTTTGAAGAGCAAATTTATTATGATGAAAGCATGCCTCCTATTTATGATGATTATTGTGATGACACGTATGCTATAAAGAATAAAGATAACCATGAAACTTGTCATCATGATTTTAATTTTCAATTGGATTATGCTTCACATGATAGTTATTTTGTTGAGTTTGCTCCCACTACTATGAATGAGAAGAATTTTTCTTATGATGGGAGTAGTAAATTTTCTATGCTTGTAGATCATGAAAAGAATGCTTTATGTGCTGGTTATATGGTTGAATTCATTCATGATGCTACAGAAAATTATTATGAGAGAGGATCATATGCTTCTACATATTGCAATAATATCAAGTTTCCCCTCTGTGTGCTTAAAATCTTGAAGTTATGCTTGTTTTGCTTTCCCATGCTAGTTGATTATTGTTCCCATAAGTTGTTTGCTCAAAAAATCCCTATGCATAGGAAGTGGGTTAGACTTAAATGTGCTAATCATATTCTTCATGATGCTCCCTTTATGTTTCAATTCTTATCTTTTATGCGAGCATCATTGAAATCATTGTGCCTAGCTAGGGGCATTAAACGATAGCGCTTGTTGGGAGGCAACCCAATTTTATTTTCTTTGCTTTTGCTTCTGTTTAGTAATAAATATTGCAGCTAGCTTCTATTTAGATGTAATTTTGTGTTTTAATTAGTGTTTGTGCCAAGTAGAACCTTTGGGAAGACTTGGGTGAAGTTTATGTGATCATGCTGTAAAAAACAGAAACTTTAGCGCTCACGAGATTAGCTACCATTTTTTTTATTGAAGAGTGATTTTTAGTTGATTCTTTTTGCAAATGATTAATAGACAAATTCCTCACGTCCAACAATTTATTTCAGAATTTTTAGAGTTACAGAAGTATTCGGAAGTTACAGATTACTACAGACTGTTCTGTTTTTGACAGATTCTGTTTTCATTGTGTTGTTTGCTTATTTTGATGAATCTATGAGTAGTATCGGAGGGTATGAAGCATAGAGAAGTTGCAATACAGTAGATATTGCACTAATATGAATTTAGAATGAGTTCACAACAGTACCTAAGTGGTGGTTTTATTTTTTTATACTAACGGAGCTTATGAGTTTTCTGTTGAGTTTTGTGTTGTAAAGTTTTCAAGTTTTGGGTAAAGATTCGGTGGACTATGGAATAAGGAGTGGAAAGATCCTAAGCTTGGGGATGCCCAAGGCACCCCAAGGTAAAATTCAAGGACAACAAAAAGCCTAAGCTTGGGGATGCCCCGGGAAGGCATCGCCTCTTTCGTCCTCGTTCATCGGTAACTTTACTTGATGCTATATTTTTATTCACCACATGATATGTGTTTTCCTTGGAGCGTCAATTTGTTTTGTTTTGCTTGCTGTTTGAATAATGTCCCAAGATCTGAAATTCTTAAATATTAGAGAGTCTTCACATAGTTACATAATTATTCAACTACTCATTGATCTTCACTTATATCTTTTGGAGTAGTTTGTTGTTTGCTCTAGTTCTTCACTTATATCCTTCTAGAGCACGGCGGTGGTTTTATTTTGTAGAAATTATTGATCTCTCATGCTTCACTTATATCCTTTTGAGAGTCTTTTAAAACAGGATGGTAATGTGCTTTGGTTATAAAACCAGTCCTAATATGATAGGCATCCAAGTTGGGTATAGTAAAAACTTTCATATAAAGTGCATTGAATATTATGAGAAGTTTGATACTCGATGATTGTTTTGAGATATGAGGATGGTGATATTAGAGTTATGCTAGAGGGGTAATTATGAATTCAAGAAATACTTGTGTTAAAGTTTGTGATTCCCGTAGCACGCACGTATGGTGAACCGCTATGTGACGAAGTTAGAGCATGAGGTATTTATTGATTGTCATCCTTTGTGTGGAGGTCGGGATCACGCGATGGTTAACTCCTACCAACCATTCCCCTAGGAGCATGCGTTGAATACTTTGTTTTTATAAATCGTAGATTTTTGCAATAAGTATATGAGTTCTTTATGACTAATGTTAAGTTCATGGATTATACGCAGTCTCACCCTTCCACCATTGCGAGCCTCTCTTGTACCGCGCAACTTTCGCCAGTACCATACACCCACCATATACCTTCCTAAAAATAGCCACCATACCTACCTATCATGGCATTTCCATAGCCATTCCGAGATATATTTCCATGCAACTTTCCATCGTTCCGTTCATATGACACGCTTCATATTGTCATATTGCCATGCATGATCATGTAGTTGACATCGTATTTGTGGCAAAGCCACCATTCACAATTCATTCATACATGTCACTCTTGATTCATTGCACATCCCGGTACACCGCCGGAGGCATTCACATAGAGTCATATTTTGTTCTAGATTCGAGTTGTAATCTTTGAGTTGTAAGTAAATAAAAGTGTGATGATCTTCATTATTAGAGCATTGTCCCATGTGAGGAAACAAAACAAAAAAACAAAAAAGAGAGAAAGGCCAAATAAAAAAGAGATGACCCAAAAAAAGAGAGGGGGGCTAAACAAAGAAAAAGCCCCTCCAAAAAAAGAGAAGGGACAATGTTACTATCCTTTTCCACACTTATGCTTCAAAGTAGCAGCATAACCTTCATGATAGAGAGTCTCTTGCTTTGTCACTTTCATATACTAGTGGGAATTTTCATTATAGAACTGGGCTTGTATATTCCAACGATGGGCTTCCTCAAATGCCCTAGGTCTTCATGAGCAAGCAAGTTGGATGCACACCCACTTAGTTCCTTTTGAGCTTTCATACACTTATAGCTCTAGTGCATCCTTTGCATGGCAATCCTTACTCACTCACATTGATATCTATTGATGGGCATCTCCATAGCGCATTGATACGCCTAGTTGATGTGAGACTATCTTCTTCTTTTGTCTTCTACACAACCACCACTCTATTCCACATAGTGATATATCCATGGCTCACGCTCAAGCATTGCGTGAAAGTTGAAAGGTTTGAAAAAAATTGAGTATGAAACAATTGCTTGGCTAAAACCGGGGTTGTGCATGATATGAATATCTTGTGTGATGAAGAGGGAGCATAGCAAGACTATATGATTTTGTAGGGATAACTTTCTTTGGCCATGTTATTTTGAGAAGACATGATTTCTTTGTTAGTATGCTTGAAGTATTATTATTCTTATGTCAATATTAAACTTTTGTCTTGAATCTTTCGAATCTGAACATTCATGCCACAATAAAGAAAATTACATTGAGAATTATGTTAGGTAGCATTCCACATCAAAAATTCCGTTTTTATCATTTACCTACTCGAGGACGAGCAGGAATTAAGCTTGGGGATGCTTGATATGTCTCCAACGTATCTATAATTTTTTATTGTTCCATGCTATTATATTATCCTTCTAGGATGTTTTATGGGCTTTTATATATATTTTTATATGATTTTTGGGAGTAACCTATTAACCCAGAGCCCAGTGCTAGTTTTTGTTTTTCCCTTGTTTTAGAGTATCGCAGAAAAGGAATATCAAACGGAGCCCAAATGACCTGAAACTCAACGAAGGTTATTTTTGGACCATAAGAAGACCAGAGAGTACCGGAGGAGGACCAGAAGGTCCACGGGCTGCCCACGAGGGTGGGGGCGTGCCCCCCTGCCTCGTGGACAGCCCGGAGACCCCCTTTACATGCCCCCAACTCCAACACCTCCTATATATATACAGAAACCTCTAGAAAATAACCTAGATCAGGAGTTCCGCCGCTGAAAGCCTCTGTTACCACCAAAAACCAATCTAGACCCCGTTACGGCACCCTGCCGGAGGGGGAATCCCTCTCCGGTGGCCATCTTCATCATCCCGGTGCTCTCCATGACGAGGAGGGAGTAGTCCACCCTTGTGGCTGAGGGTATGTACTAGTAGCTATGTGTTTGATCTCTCTCTCTCTCTCGTGTTCTTGAGATGGCACAATCTTGATGTATCGCGAGCTTTGCTATTATAGTTGGATCTTATGATGTTTCTCCCCCTCTACTCTCTTGTGATGAATTGAGTTTTCCCTTTGAAGTTATCTTATCGGATTGAGTCTTTAAGGATTTGAGAACACTTGATGTTTATCTTGCATGTGCTTACCTGTGGTGACAATGGGATATCACGTCATCCACTTGATGTATGTTTTGGTGATCAACTTGCGGGTTCCGTGACCTTGGGAATCTATGCATAGGGGTTGGCACATGTTTTCGTCTTAACTCCCCGGTAGAAACTTTGGGGCACTCTTTGAAGTTCTTTGTGTTGGTTGAATAGATGAATCTGAGATTTTGTGATGCATATCGTATAATCATGCCCACGGATACTTGAGGTGACAATGGAGTATATAGGTGACATTAGGGTTTTGGTTGATTTGTATCTTAAGGAGTTATTCTAGTACAAACTCTATGATAGATTTAATGGAAAGAATAGCTTCGTGTTATTTTACTACGGACTCTTGAATAGATTGATCAGAAAGAATAACTTTGAGGTGGTTTCGTTACCTACAATAATCTCTTCGTTGGTTCTCCGCTATTAGTGACTTTGGAGTGACTCTTTATTGTATGTTGAGGGATAATTATATGATCCAGTCATGTTATTATTGTTGAGAGAACTTCCACTAGTGAAAGTATGAACCCTAGGCCTTGTTTCAAAGCATTACATTACCGTTTATGCTGACTTTTACCATTTGCTACCTTGCTTTTTTTTATTTTCATATTACAAAAACCTATATCTACCATCCATATTGCACTTGTGTCACCATCTCTTCACCGAACTAGTGCACCTATACAATTTACCATTGTATTGGGTGTGTTCGTGACACAAGAGACTCTTTATTATTTGGTTGCAGGGTTGCTTGAGAGAGACCATCTTCATCCTACGCCTCCCACGGATTGATAAACCTTAGGTCATCCACTTGAGGGAAATTTGCTACTGTCCTACAAACCTCTACACTTGGAGGCCTAACAACGTCTACAAGAAGAAGGTTGCGTCGTAGAAATCATGGGCGTCTCCACTTCCCCACGCATCGTTGGTGACTGCGTGACTCGTCAAGTCTCTGTGTGCACAGCGGATCATCATTGCATGCATTTATGGGGCCGGCGGTTGGCCTTCCTCTGGCTATAAATAGGGCGGCAGGCTGAACCCTTGTCGCACATCTTCTTCCTCCGTTCCCCTTGCTCCTTCACTTGATCGAACCGCCCATGGCGCCGCCCAGGAAGTACTCGTCCGTGTTGAAGGGGATGGCTCAGTAGGAGGGGCTCGGCTCACCACCAGCTAAGAGAGGGCGAGACCACCCTCGTAAATGTGCCGCAACCCCCGTCGGGGCCGCGAGTGGGCGTGGGCGGACCCCCAAAGTGCCCGTAGCCGCCCTTGGTAGCCGCGACGGCGGTCCTTTGAGTGGCGGGGGCTGTTGTTGCGCTGGCGATCCGGGGAACATAGGAAGGCGCTCTGGGGTTGTCAGAACTCCCTAGCCGCATTCCCACCTCGTAGAGGCGGCGCCGGAGTTCATCGTGTGGTCGGAGAGCCCAGCCGGCACCAGGCTCCAGCTCCCACGCTCCTTGGCCGACGAACTCCTTGACGCGAGCTCCGACGGCTTTTAGCTGCAGGCGGATGGTTGTTGCAGCAGGGTGTCGTGAGTCGTGGTGGAGGTCTCCGCCTTGGGCGCCATGGCTTTGGCCTGAGGCTGGCAGAAGTTCGCCCGCGTGCGCGGTTTGGGCGGCCGATGCACCCGTCACTTCAAGTCCGGCGACGACTCAACCCTCTTCGTGAGGGTGTTTGGAGAAGATGGGCGTCGCGCCGAGTGCTTCCCCGAGGACAACTGTGGCGGCATGGTGCTTGGCCTGGGCGACGGCCGCAGCTCGCCTAGCTAAGGTGGCTCCTCCTTCAGCGGCAGCTCCAGCAGCGGTGGCTATGACCAGCCGCCATGCCTCCGCACCCTCCTAGAGGGCGGCGCTGGGTCGTCTCGTCGTCATGCTCGGATGAAGCGCGAAGAGGGCTCTGTATGAGCCCGAGGCGTAGGTCCTCGCGAGCAACCGTGCCCCGAGGGTCGCCGTCAGCCATTCTTAGTCTCTCGTTAGATCGTTTGATCAAATAAGCATGGAGCCCTAGGGGGCATGTAACAAATTGTGGCTTCATGGCATTTAGTACCTTGCATAGTGTTCCTGCCTATTGTCGTGCAATCCGTTTTTTGGGAGGCTTATCTTGATGCGCTCGGGATTGCTCTCATCTTGTGTCATTCGACCCTTTGGGAGGCTGCAAAAACTCGTTAGGTTATTATCTTTTACTGCTTGAGGCCTTGACGCGGGTCGAGTGTGATCGGCCGCCCCTTGTCGCAGTACCCATGGGGCACGGACGTAAGAATGGGGGGCGCATTAGTTACAAGCCCCTGTTCGGGCGCCTCGGGAAGGCTAAAGAGGAGGGCGCGCCGTGCAACTGCCACTCTCCCTAGGCTAGACCGAAAGCCAGGAGAAGAACCACAGGGAATTTGAGAGAAGAACCGCGCAAGGGAATCAAAACCAAACAATTGAGGAACACCAGAACCTTCAGCATCCATTAAAAAGGGGGAAGATAGGAACAAGCCAACTCCAGAAAGAAAATGAACAGCTGCGTCCGGCACCTAATCTAGTCTTCTCACCAGCGTCAAGCTAAGTGTTGCCACAAGGACGTGGGAGGGAGCCCCTGAGGCCCGAGGGCGGCTCTCCGGAGACTCCGGGGCGTGTACAGCCCCACTCATTATTACGTGAGAGTGTCACAAGCGGAGATCTTCACAGGCCGGAGCCTTGCTTCACAGGCACCGGGCCTTGGCTTCTCAGGCTCGAGGGCCTTGTTCCTTGCAGGCACGGAGCCTAGTCTTCTCAGGCGCGAGGGCCTTGTTCCTCGCAGGCACGAAGCCTTGTCTTCTCAGGCGCGAGGGCCTTGTTCCTCGCAGGCACGAAGCCTAGTCTTCTCAGGCGCGAGGGCCTTGTTCCTCGTAGGCACGGAGCCTAGTCTTCTCAGGCGCGAGGGCCTTGTTCCTCGCAGGCACGGAGCCTAGTTTTCTCAGGCGTGAGGGCCTTGTTCCTCGCAGGCACGGAGCCTACTCTTCTCAGGCGCAAGGGCCTTGCTCCTCGCAGACACGGAGCCTAGTCTTCTCAGGCGTGAGGGCCTTGTTCCTCGCAAGCACGGTGCCTAGTCTTTCTCAGGCGCGAGGGCCTTGTTTCATGGGTAGAACCTCCTGAGGTGCTAGATATTCCATGCGTTCAGGACGGGGATGTCGTCTCCTGTTTCCAGGTGCACAGCGCCGGGTCTGGAGACGTGGGTGATCTTGAATGGCCCCTCCCACATGGGCGAGAGCTTGTGCAGTCCTTCTCTGGAGAGGACCCTTCTTAAAACGAGGTCACCTACCTCAAGCATCCTGGGGCGAATGTTACAGCAATGGTACCGCCGCAGCGCCTGCTGGTTTCTTGCTGCTCGGAGTGAAGCGTCGCACCGGTGCTCCTCCCCCAGCACGTGGTCTATCCCCTGCGCGGCGCCTTGTTGCGCTTTGTCAAATGCAAAGACCCGCGCCGACCGGTGCCTGACCTTGTGAGGGAGGACTGCCTCAGCTCCGTAGACGAGGAAGAATGGGGTCTCACCGGTTGGCTTGGTGGCGATGGTTCGGATTGACCATAGCACGGATTGGAGCTCGTTGTGACAACCCCTTCCGCAGGCTTCGAGCTTCTTCTTGAAGGTCCGGGTCTTGAGGCCCCTTAGGATCGCTGCGTTCGCGCTCGGCCTGGCCGTTGCTCCTTGAGTGTGCTACAGAGGCGTTCTGCGTTCCGAGGTTACCACAGTATGTCTTGAACAGATTACTAGTGAACTGCGAACCGTTGTCAGTGATGATGCGGTTAGGGACCCCGAGCTGGTTTACGAGGCCCTTGGTGAAATTGACTATGGTGCCGGCTGGGATGGTTCGGACTGCTTCCACCTCAGCCCATTTGGTAAACTTGTCGACGGCGAGGTAGCGGTAGCCCCCGTGCGCTCGCGGGAAAGGGCCCAGGATGTCAAGCCCCCAGACCGCGAACGACCAGGAGAGCGGGATAGTCTACAGGCCCTGAGCCGGCTGATGGATTTGTTTGGCATGGAACTTGCAGGCCCGGCCTATACCCTGAGCCGGCTGATGGATTTGTTTGGCATGGAACTTGAAGGCCCGGCCCATAGGCCGGGCAAACAGGGCGCCCGCCCTGGGCCCCCGGAAGGCAGGGGCCCCAGCCCGAGAGGAAGTATTCCTTCGTACGTAAGAATCCCAAGAAATATATCAAGAAAGCCGAGGGCTCATTCAGCCGTGGGCAAAACCCATCGTCAACGTTTCTCCTCGACCCTTCCACTTTGCAAGATCGTGACTCCAATAACAGCGTCGCCGCTCCCGTGCCTTACCGATTCCAATCATGTCGTCGGCCATTAATGGAGATTAAAGGTGAAAATCCGTTCCCAAATCGGCTCTCCTTCCTTTCTCAGTGTTCTTCTCGTTCCCCATCAACTAGATGTTGGAGATGTAGAGACGGTAGATGTTCTTCTTTTCTTCCTTTCCATAATCCCGTTCCTCCTCAATTAAATCGCTCTGCCCTCCTGCTCTAACGAATCTGCATCTACTTACACAGGTGTTCTTCTGATATTAACTGGATCTGAGTGTGAGAGTCCTCGGGAGTCAGGAGATTAGAAGAACTGCAGAATGGGGGAAATTATTCAGTTCTTGGTGTCGTCTTCTCGTTCGTGCTGACAACTGCAACCTTTAGGTTTGTTTGTTCCCTGTATTAATCATTTTGTGCAAACTTTTCTTGTTTACTATCATGTCGTCTAGAAAGTGTTTATTTGGTAAAAAGACCACTGGGTGTCGATGAACAGCAATGATGCACTGTTAATATTTTTGATCCGCCAAACTACGACAATCTGAATGATAAGGCTAGAGATTTTTTAGGTTTTGAGATAGTAATTCTAGACATAATGATATTGTGTTCCCTCCAGATAGTAATTGTAGACATTTTTCACAAACTTATAGTTCCAGGAAGTTAAGTAAGCTTTTCAAATCCACAACAACAATTTTGCAAGAATTGAGTTATTATCTGGGTAAATTTCTTGGGAGTGAAGAACATGACGGATTGGGAAAGATTCAGAAACAAATGTACGTACATTTTCAAACTTCTTATCTGCTGGTAGCACAATTTTTTTAAGTAGCAACTAGTTTGGACAGGGTTATATGTTTTGCAGAACAAAATGAAGTCTCCGTTGTTCAAATTAAGGAAAACGAGTTAAACTAGAATTACATTGTTTCATTACTATCATGGTGTAGTTCACCTTATCAATAGATAAATTGTACTCTCAATTTTAAAGTACAAAGATGATCGTCTGTGCAATGCACTAGATATTTACTTTGCTTTTCAAATAGAAAATATTTTGAGCTTTTGAGTCAAGAAGGGCCCCTTGTTGATCTCTTGCCCCAGGGCCTCCTAAATCTATGGTCCGGCCCTGGGAACTGGCAGGCCTCGCAAGACTTCACTAGCTCGGCCGCATCGTTGAGTGCCGTGGGCCAGTAAAAGCCGCTGCGGAACGCCTTGCCGACTACGGTGCGCGATGATGAGTTATGTTCGCGGTCTCCGGCATGGATGTCGGCTAGCAACTTGCCTCCCTGCTCCCTGGAGATGCATCGTAAAGAAACGTCATTTTATCGCCTCCTGTAGAGCTCACCGTCTTGGATGCAGTACGTCGTAGCCTGTCGGGCTACGCGTTCGGCATCCTCGTCCTTCTCTGGTAACACCCCTCGCACTAGGTATGACTTGAATTCTTCGGTCCAGCATCCCTCCTGAGGCTCGAGCGCCAAGAGCAAGCGAGCTCCTTAGGCCGGGCCGTAGGCGGGAGCTTCCGAGACTGGTGGCTGGGGGAGTTCTTCCTGAGGCTTCACCGGCCTTTCTCTCAGGGGTGACGCCGAGGGTTTGAGGAGCCTTTCCTCGAAGACGCCGGGCTCCTGGGGCAGGCACCTAGATGCTCTCTTGGCGATGTCGTCGGCCTCCTTGTTAGTGTCGCGGGGCACGTGTTTCAGTTCCAGGCCCAAGAACTGCTTCTCCATTTTGCGTACCTCCGTGAGGTATGCCTCCATGTGCTCGTCCCTTGGCTCATATACCTTGTTGGAGAAGTTGACGAGGAGATGGGAGTCACCCTTGATGATGAGGCACTTCACTCCCAAGGCTATCGCTGCCTTGAGACCGGCGATAAGGCCTTCGTATTCTACGATGTTGTTGGACACCTTGTCCCCTGTCTGAAAGCAGAGCTGCACGGTGTAGTATAGCTTGTCTTCAGCGGGCGAGATGAGCACAGCCCCATCCCCCGCGCCCAGGCGGGCGAACGCGCCATCAAAGTACATGACCCAACCATCAGGTGCTTCGCTTCCTGGTAAGAGGGACTGGTTCAGGCTTGCTTCAGGTCCTGGGGCGTCGGTCCATTCGGCCACGAAGTTAGCAAGCACGCCCCCCTTGATGACTCTGGTGGTGCTGAACTCTAGCTGGAACGCCTGCAGCTCTATGTTCCACTCCGTGACCCTTCCTGTCGCGTTTGGGCTCCAGAGTACCCTTTCTAGGGGGTAAGCTGAGACGACCTTGATGGGGTGGCCTTGGAAGTAGTGACATAGCTTTCATGACGCAACGAGGAGCGCCAGCAAGAGCTTCTACGGCATGGGGTAGCGTGCTCGGGCATCGCGGAGCACCGTGCTGACGAAGTATACTGGGTGCTCGACGAGGATGGAGCCCGGACTCTCGTGCGACTGTGTGAGCTGGGATGGTGTTCCAGGAGTTTGGTCGTGGACTGGGGCAGCCTCGGCCTCAGAGAGGTCGGCTTGTATGTCGCGGCCATCTTTCGGCCCCGTCAGGACCTCGGGAGTGCCCTCCTTGGGCTGCGAGGCCTTGTCTTGACGCTCCTCTCGAACGGCCACCAGCGCCGCACTAGCTGAATGTGGCGTTGCGGCCAGATAAAGTACCAATGGCTCTTGAGGCTTGGGTGGTACCATCACTGGAGGGCTGGTGAGGTATCTCTTGAGATCTTCGAACGCTGCGTCAGCCTCAGGGGTCAATTCGAACGGACCCTTCCTTTTCATCAGCTTGAAGAAGGGGATGGCTCTCTCCCCTAGATTGGAGATGAAACGCCCCAACGACGTTACACAGCCAACCACCTTCTGCATCTTCTTGAGATTCTTGGGCGGACTCATTTTCTTATGGCCTTGACCTTCTCGGGGTTTTCCTCGATTCCTCGGCGTGACACGGGGAAGCCCAAGAGCTTGCCTGAAGGGACTCGGAACACACACTTCTCCGGGTTGAGCCGCAGGTCTACCTTGCGTACGTTGGTGAAAGTCTCTTCCAGATCTGTGATAAGGGTTGAGGCCTCGTGATATTTTACCATGATGTCGTCCACATACGCCTCAGCGTTCCTCCCGAGCTGCTTTCCCAGTGCGATGTGCATTAACCGCTGGAAAGTTGCTCCTGCATTCCGTAACCCAGACGGCATGCAGGTGTAGCAGTACACCTCGCACGGGGTGAGGATGGCAGTCTTCTCGACGTATTGCAGTGCCATCTTGATCTGGTGGTATCCTGAGAAGGCGTCCAGGAAACACAGCAAGTCACACTCGGCGGTGGATTCGACGATTGGATCAATGCATGGCAGAGGGAACGGATCTTGCGGGTAAGCTTTGTTGAGGTTGGTGAAGTCGACGCACATGCGCTTTTTTCCTCCTTTCTTGGGCACGACGACGGGATTTGCTAGCCACTCCGGGTACCGGGCTTCGCAGATGACACCCGCCGCCTCTAGCTTACGAGTCTCCTGCACGATGAAGGCCTGCTTCTCTGTGGATTGGCGCATGGCCTTCTGCTTCACGGGGTGCCTGTTAGGGCATACGTTTAGGTGATGCTCGATCAACTCTCTTGGGACCCCCGCCAGATCCTTGGGTTCCAATGCGAACACGTCCCTGTTCGCGCGCAGGAATCCAACCAGCGCCACCTCCTGAGCTGGGGGAAGGCCAGCTCCTATGGTGAAGGCGACGCCTGACGACTCATCTTCATCCACGGGAACCTGTTTTGTCTCGGCTTGGTCTTGGGAGAAAAGTTGCTTCTTCTTGGATGGGGCAGCCCCCTTGGTCCCAGGGGCGGCTTCCTCGCGAGGGCACACTGCCGCAGCGGTCCGGAAGACGCGCTTGAGGGCCACTAGGGCTCCTTTGGCGTCCATGTCACGGTAAGGACTCCGCGGCTCCCCGGAATCCTCATGAGATTATAGGCCGGGTGGGTTGCGGCCGTGAACTAAGCCAGCGCCGGGTACCCGAGGATGGCGTTGTACAGGAGACCGATTCGGGCAATGTTGAAGTCGATCAGGTCGGTGCGGTAGTTGTCTCGGGTGCCGAAGGTGACCAGTAGGCGGATCTGCCCTAGGGGGCTGGTAGAACCGCTGCCGACCCCAGAGAAGGGCTTGGTGGGGCCTAGCCGCTCGAGTGGCACTTGGAGTAAGCTGAAAGCTTCCACCGAGAGCACGTTGAGGCTAGCCCCGCCATCGATGAGGGTCTTGGTGACTGCCACGTTATAGATGGTGGGGATGCAAAGCATCAGGAGAGCGACGAAGCCCGCAGTGGAGGCGGGGTGGTCTCCTGAGGCGAAGGCGAGGTCGGCCTTGGGAGCACCCCACCCAGGAGGAGCCCCCTTGCGTAAGGAGGCGACTCCCGTCTAGCGAAACATCTGCTTGATGTGTCGGCTGGAGGGTGGTGCTTGGGAGCCGTCGAGGAGGGCTGCGATGGTGTGGGGCTTCGGAGCCCTGAAGCGCGCGAGGAAGAGGCTGCGTAGCTCTTCCCAGGATGCCACGGATAATTCTGGCATGCTGAAAAACTAGACCCGTGGCACGCCATTGAGTGCCATGGGGAGCCAGCTGGTCATGACCTTGTCGTCGCCGCCGGCCGCCGAGATGGCCTCATCGTAGGCCTGGAGGAGGACAAGCGGATCAGCCGCCCCATCATAGTGTGGCGGCAGATTCGGCCTGAACTTGGGTGGCCACTGTACCCGCCGCAAGGCGGGGGCGAAGGCCCGGTGGCAGGGAGCACCGCCGCGTGCGGCCACCAAGCCCGTCGGAGGAGGGACGCCCACCATGAGAACATGATGAGCGGAGAGTGGGACGGATCAGGAGAAAACTTCGGCACACCCCTACCTGGCGCGCCAAATGTCGGATTTAGTGTTCCGGCAAAACCCTTAAGGTTCGAACTCTGGGGTGCGCACGAAGATCTCTACTTCCGCCCTCGCCCGTCTACTCAACAAACCTAGGCCTAGCTCGTCAGATCCAATGAACAAGAGACAAAAGATTTGTACTGGTTCGGGCCACCGTTGTGGTGTAACACCCTAATCCAGTGTGTGTGTGGATTGACTTGTGGGCAGAGGAAGAACTAGTACATGGATGAACTGCCTCTTGAGGAGAGATGTTCTTGGGCTCGGGTGAGCTTGCGGTGTGTGGCCTTCTATCTGATCAGCTCAATATGAGATCAACTCTGTCTCCGATGAGAAAAGATCTATGGTGGTGGCTAGGCCCTATTTATAGTGGCCTTGGACCTCTTCCCAAATATTGAGCGGGAAGGGATCCCACAACGGCCAAATTTGAAGGGGGCAGCTAGTACAAGCTATCCTGACAAAAGGTGGTCTTCGCTGCAAAAGGCTCTGGTGGTGACGCCGCCGTGGGCTCCGCGATGACCTTCGTCCTGCCGTCCTGGTGGTCTTGGTCTTGTTGCACCGATATGGAAACCTTTGCATGATGCCTTGGGACTCCGCGCCTGCACCTGCTCCTTTAGCATCGAAGAGGAAATTGTCACTCTGCGCCTGCTGGCGCCCGCCTGGCTTTAGTTGTCACTGCTCACGTCATGAGGACCTTGCGAGGTGCCCCTCGCCTTGATATCTCCGATCCTCATGAGCCGACTGGGCGAGGCCGCCCCAGGGGATGTCATGTGTTGTTCGCCTCGCGAGGCTTGGCCCCCCACGAGGGTCTTGAGTGTTGCTGAAGATGTTGGGCCACACTGGGCCGCCTTGTGAGCCACCCTCTGGGCCGTAGGCAGGCAAGTCTGGGTACCCCCATTCCCAGAACGCCGACAGGATCACATATCATTTAGATGACTTGAGGGATGTCTATCTAAGTGGGAGTTCTTACTTAATTTGATTAATTGAACTTAATTTATCATGAACTTAGTCTTGATAGTATTTGCATATCTATGTTGTAGATGAATGGCCCGTGCTACCGTTCCCCTGAATTTTAATGCGTTCCTAGAGAAAGCTAAGTTTAAAGATGATGGTAGCAACTACACGGACTGGGTCTGTAACTTGAGGATTATCCTCATTGCTGCACAGAAGAATTATGTCCTTGATGCACCACTAGGTGACAAGCCCCCTACCGCTGATCTAGACGTTGTGAACGTCTGGCAGACGCGGCCAGATGACTACTCTAGTTCAGTGTGCCATGCTTTACGGCTTAGAATCGGGACTTCAAAGACGTTTTGAACGTCGTGGAGCATATGAGATGTTCTAGGAGTTGAAGTTAATATTTTAAGCAAATGCCCGAGTTGAGAGATATGAAGTCTCCAACAAGTTCTATAGCTGCAAGATGGAGGAGAACAATTCTGTTAGTGAACACATACTCAGAATGTTTGGATATCATAATCACTTGACTCAGCTGGGAGTTAATCTTCCAGATGATAGTGTTATTGACAGAGTTCTCCAATCACTGCCACCAAGCTACAAAGGCTTCATGATGAACAAGAGATGGGGAATACTATTCCTGAGCTCTTCGCAATGCTCAAAGCTGCGGGGGTAGAAATCAAAAAGGAGCATCAAGTGTTGATGGTTAAGAAGACCACTAGTTTCAAGAAAAAGGGCAAGGGAAAGAAAGGGAACTTCAAGAAGAATGGCAAGCAAGTTTCCACTCCCGAAAAGAAGCCCAAAGTTGGACCCAAGCCTGAAACTGCGTGCTTCTACTGCAAAGGGACTGGTCACTGGAAGCGGAACTGCCTCAAGTATTTGGTGGATAAGAAGGATGGCAAACTAAACAAAGGTATATTTGATATACATGTTATTGATGTGTACCTTACTAATGCTCGTAGTAGTGCATGGGTATTTGATACTGGTTCGGTTGCTCATATTTGTAACTCAAAACAGAAGCTACGGATTAAACGAAGATTGGCTAAGGACGAGGTGACGTAGCGCGCGGGAAATGGTTCCAAGGTTGATGCGATCGCCATTGGCACGCTACCTCTACATCTACCTTCGGGATTAGTTTTAGACCTGAATAATAGTTATTTGGTGCCAGCGTTGAGCATGAACATTATATCTAGATCTTATTTAGTGCGAGACGGTTATTCATTTAAATCGAAGAACAATGGTTGTTCTATTTATACGAGTAATATCTTTTATGGTCATGCACCTTTGAAGAGTGGTCTATTTTTGTTGAATCTTGATTGTGATGATACACATATTCATAATATTGATGCCAAAAGATGCAAAGTTGATGATGATAGTGCAACATATTTGTGGCACTGCCGTTTAGGTCATATTGGTGTAAAGCGCACGAAGAAACTCCATCCAGATGGACTTTTGGAATCACTTGATTATCAATCATTTGATACTTTCAAACCATGACTCATAGGCAAGATGACTAAAACTTCATTCTCTGGAACAACGGAGCTAGCCAATGACTTATTGGAAATAATACATACCGATGTATGCAGTCCGATGAGTGTTCAGGCTTGCAGCGGGTATCATTATTTTCTAACCTTCACAGATGATTTGAGTAGATAAGGGTATATCTACTTAGTGAAGCACAAGTCTTACATATTCAAAAAGTTCAAAGAATTCCAGAGTGAAGTAGAGAATAATCGTAACAATAAAATAAAGTTTCTACGATCTGATCGCGGAGGCCAATATTTGAGTTATGACTTTGGCGTTCATTTAAAATAGTGTGGAATAGTTTCACAACTCACGCCACCTGGAACACCACAGCGTAATGGTGTGTCAGAACGTCGTAGCCATACTTTATTAGATATGGTGCGATCTATGATGTCTCTTACCGATTTACCACTATCGTTTTGGGGTAATGCATTAGAGACAGATGCATCCATGTTAAATAGGGCATCGTCTAAATCTGTTGAGACAACACTGTATGAACTATGGTTTGGCAAGAAACCTAAGCTGTCGTTTGTTAAAGTTTGGGGGTGGGACACTTATGTCAAAAGGCTTCAGCCTGATAAGCTTGAACCCAAATCGGAGAAGTGCGTCTTCATAGGATACCCTAAGGAAATAATTGGGTACACCTTCTACCATAGATGCGAAGGCAAGATTTTTGTTGCCAAGAATAGAACATTTCTAGAGAATGAGTTTCTCTCGAAAGAAGTGTGTGGGAGGAAAGTAGAATTTGATGAGGTAGTTGTACCTTGTCTCGAATTGGAAAGTAGCTCATCACAGAAAATCATTCCCGTGATGCCTACACCAACTAGAGAGGAAGCTAATGTTGATGATCATGAAACTTCAGATCAAGTTACTACCGAACAGCGTAGGTCAACCAGAGCACGATCTGCACCAGAGTGGTACGGTAATCCTATTCTGGAAGTCATGTTACATGACCATGACAAACCATGACGAAGCTATGATGAGCCCGATTCCGATAAATGGCTTGAGGCCATGAAATTGGAGATAGGATCCATGTATGAGAACAAAGTGTGGACTTTGGTGGACTTTCCCGATGATCTGCGAGCCATAGAGAATAAATGGATCTTCAAGAAGAAGACTGACGCTGATGGTAATATTACTGTCTACAAAGCTCGAGTTGTCACGAAAGGTTTTTGACAAGTTCAAGGAGTTGACTACGATGAGACTTTCTCACCCGTAGCGATGCTTAAGTCTGTCTGAATCATGTTAGCAATTGCCACATTTTATGATTATAAAATCTGGCAAATGGACGTCAAAACTGCATTCCTTAATGGTTTTCTTATAGAAGAGTTGTATATGATGCAACCAGAAGGTTTTGTCGAACCTAAAGGTGCTAACAAAGTATGCAAGCTCCAGTGATCCATCTATGGACTGGTGCAAGCATCTCGGAGTTGGAATATACGCGTTTATGAAGTGATCAAAGCATATGGTTTTATACAGACTTTCGGAGAAGCCTGTATTTACAAGAAAGTGAGTGGGAGCTCTGTAGCATTTCTGATATTATATGTGGATGACATATTATTGATCGGAAATGATGTAGAATTTTTGGATAGCATAAAAGGATTTTTGAATAAGAATTTTTCAATGAAAGACCTCGGTGAAGCTGCTTATATATTGGGCATCAAGATCTAAAGAGATAGATCAAGACGCTTGATAGGAGTTTGACCAATCACATACCTTGATAAAGTTTTGAGGAAGTTCAAAATGGATAAGTCAACGAAAGGGTTTTTGCATGTGTTACAAGGTGTGAAGTTGAGTTAGACTCAATGCCCGACCACGGTAGAAGATAGAGAGAAAATGAAAGTCATTCCATGTGCCTCAGCCGTAGGTTCTACCAAGTATGATATGATGTGTACCAGACCTGATGTGTGCCTTGCCATAAGTCTGGCTGGAACGTACTAAAGTAATCCAGGAGTGGATCACTGGACAGTGGTCAAGAACATCCTGAAGTACCTGAAAAGGACCAAGGATATGTTTCTCGTTTATGTAGGTGACAAAGATCTCGTCGTAAATGGTTATGTTGATGCTTGCTTTGACATAGATCCGGATGACTCTAAGTCACAAACCGGATACGTATTTTTATTGCATGGTGGAGCTGTCACTTGGTGCAGTTCCAAGCAAAGCGTCGTGGCAAGATCTACGTGTGAAGCGGAGTACATAGCTGCTTCGGAGGCAGCAAATGAAGGAGTCTGGATGAAGGAGTTCATATTCGATCTAGGTGTAATACCTAGTGCATCGGGTCCAAAAAAATCTTTTGTGACAATACTAGAGGAATTGCCTTAGAGAAGGAATCCAGATTTCACGAAAGAACCAAACACATCAAAAGATACTTCAACTCCATCTGTGATCAAGTCAAGGAGGGAGATATAGAGATTTGCAAAATACATACGGACCTGAATGTAGCAGACCCGTTGACTAAGCCTCTTCCATGAGAAAAACATGATCAGCACCAAGACTCCATGGGTGTTAGAATCATTACAATGTAATCTAGATTATTAACTGTAGTGAAAGTGGGAGATTGAGTGAAATATGCCCTAGAGGCAATAATAAAGTTCTTATTTTATATTTCCTTATTCATGATAAATGTTTATTATTCATGCTAGAATTGTATTAATCAGAAACCTTAGTACACGTGTGAATACATAGACAAACACTATGTCCCTAGTGAGCCTCTACTAGACTAGCTCGTCGATCAAAGATGGTTAATATTTCCTAACCATACACATGAGTTGTCATTTCATAATGGGATCACGTAATTAGGAGAATGATGTGATGGACAAGACCCACCCGTTAGCTTAGCACAATGATCGTTCAGTTTTATTGCTATTGCTTTCTTCATGTCAAATACATTGTAACGACCACGATCCGAATGGACCGAAGTCTCTGTGTTTTAGTGTCATCCCTGGATCGGTAATGCTGACACACATAGTACTTGAAGGATTTATAACAGAGTGGCAATCACACACTTATTACATCGAATGTCTCCAAAGACAACTTATTACAAAAGTCGATGGCTTAAGGCCATCTAACAAAATAACAGCGGAAGGCTTGGAAGATAAGTGAGTCCATCAACTCCAACGGCATAGCTGAGTGCATGACAAACGACCTAGAATGTCTTACTCCTCGTCTGAAAAGTCTGCAACGTAACATGTTGCAGCCCGAAAACGGGTCAGCACGTGGAATATGCTGGCAAGATAACACAGAAGATGCAAGTAACAGAATAAAGGCTACACTATATGCATATTTGGCTGGTGGAGGCTCTAAGGTTAAAGTTTTTGCGTAAAGCCAATTTTTCCCTACAACAACGGAATAAATTTTATTTTAACTATCATGGTAGTTGAAACATCATTGAGAAGGTACCTCCAACTCAATCCCAATTAAAGTATTCATTAACCCAACAAGTTAAGTTTAGAGTGATGAGATCAACCAATAATTCAAGTACCAGATACTCAAGATTGTCCATAACCGGGGACACGGCTAATCGTGATCAGTTTGTACACTCTGCAGAGGTTTGTGCACTTTTCCCACAAGACTCGATCGCCCCCGTTGGATTTCTCGCACTACATGGTGTTTGAGAAACGGATGACCGAGATACAGTCTTTCCGAAGAGGTCCCCTTAACCGATAGATAGGCCGGTACACCTACAATCCCTCTACATCTGCTAGCCCATCATGGAAAGGTT
Source organism: Secale cereale (assembly GCA_902687465.1). Taxonomy (NCBI): domain Eukaryota; kingdom Viridiplantae; phylum Streptophyta; class Magnoliopsida; order Poales; family Poaceae; genus Secale; species Secale cereale. The sequence continues at coordinate 664,386,591 of LR738715.1, read as the reverse complement.
TCCCACAACTTACTCAACTATGCCAGAGCCCATAATGGCATTGTGGTTTCACACGGAAGTTTCTAGCATGAATAGTTTTATGATCCCTTTGAGCCTGGGTGGAATTCCATAGGACAATCACACGGAAACCCCGGGATTTCCTAGGACAACACTGGATTCCCCAGGTGCCCTGCAACCAATCCACCCAGATGTGTATTCAAGTAGCCACCTTAAGTTGAACCATTACTTAACAACCCACATCTGTCATGGATTTCTATCAAACCCAAACCACGTCTACGAGCATAGCATGATAACCTAAGCATAGCGTAGAAGTAACACCCAAGGGTTTAAAAATAATGCAGGTAATAGGTTCTACCTCAAACTACTTCCCAGACCCACAAGTTAAGAGATCCTACTCATGCAATGTGTGAGGGTTTGATCTAATGCATAAAAACTGGGTAATAAAAGGTTATGATCAAAGTGTTACTTGCCTTGCTGATGATTCGCAAAACCTAGAGACTCGTAGTAGCACGCTTCACAGTCCGGGTATTCTAACGCAAGCAAACAATAGCATACATAAGAAATCAAGCAATAATGCACCTGATTCCGACTCTCGAGCGAAAAGAAAAACGAAAAACAAGATCAGGGCAGAAATCGCAGTCGAAATAATCGCGGATAAATACCCCAAAAAAACAAAACTGACGAACAGGCTAACGAACGAACATTCGCTGTTTGTGGCTAATGGGCGAACAAAGTTCGTTAAAACGAACGTACGGACGAACGTGCGCTAAATAACTAAACCGAAAAAACGATCTAATCTAACAAAAAACGGATCTAGGGTTTTCGAAAAAAAGAACCGATCGGTTTTTTAGACAAAACCTACGGCGGCGGCGGCGGCTACCTCGGGAAAAGGCAGCGGTGGGCTCCGGCGGAGGGTCCAGCGGCGGCAGCGTCTCCGGCGACGGCAGCGTCTCCGGCGGCGGGCTGACGGCGGTGCGGCGGCGGCGGCTGGAGGCGGCGGGGCGCGGGGTGGGGCTAGGGTTCGGCGACGGGCAGGGTGGGCTGGCGGGCCAGCGGCCTCGCGTTTTAAAGACCCCCGGCTAGGGGAGTCCTAGCCGGTTACGGCCCACATGCGGTTTCCCTTTTTTTTAAACGAGTCCTGGTGTACGAAAACTAATAAAATAAATACTAAACAGACTCCAAAAATCCCGAAGTAAATTTTCACCGTCCTCTAATAATATTTAGGACAATGTGAACATTTTTCCCGGACCTAAATGCAATTTTGAAAACCGCGTATTTTTCCTATGCAAATAAAATCGCAAATAAATCCGAAGAAAAACCAAAAGTGATTTTAATATTTTTCCTCCAATATTTCTGTTATTTTGGAGAAGTCATATTATCTCCGCTCATATATTTTAGTTAGGAATATTTTTAGGAGAGAAAAATAATTAAAACCAACGCTATCCTCGTACCCGTATTCTAGTAAACTCAAATACAAAAACGATAGAATCCCCAACTCTCTCCGTAGGTCCTTGAGTTACTTAGAATTTTCGGGGATCGCCCCGCACAAAATGCAAGGAAATATGCAAATTTAGTATGATCTATGTATAACATTCCAAGTTGAAAATTTGGGATGTTACAAACCTACCCCCCTTAGAATGAATCTCGCCCTCGAGATTCGGCTTGGCTAAAGAACAGGTGTGGGTGATCCTTGCGTAGATCATCTTCTCGTTCCCAAGTGGCGTCTTCCTTGGTGTGGTGACTCCGCTGAACTTTGCAAAACTTGATAACCTTACTGCGGGTGACTCTGCTCGAAAATTCGAGAATCTTAACAGGCTTCTCCTCATAAGTCAGATCACTATCCAACTGAATTGCTTCCAGGGGTACTGTCTCTCTAAGCGGGATATCGGCCATCTCCGCATGGCACTTCTTGAGCTGCGAAACGTGAAACACATTGTGTACTCCGGACCATCCTTCGGGTAAGTCCAACTTATAGGCAACCTCTCCCATGCGTTCCAAAACACGGTAAGGTCCCACAAATCTCGGGGCTAGTTTTCCCTTAACTCTAAAACGTTTAACTCCTCGTAGAGGCGATACTCTCAAGTACGCTCTTTCTCCGATTTCATAGGTTATCTCCTTGCGCTTCGAGTCTGCATAACTCTTCTGCCTCGACTGAGCTACCTTCAATCTGTCTCGAATTAGCTTAACCTTTTCTTCAGACTCTTTGATCAAGTCTGGTCCAAACAACTGTCGGTCTCCAACTTCATCCCACATTAATGGTGTTCGGCATCTCCTTCCATACAACGCTTCAAACGGTGCCATCTTCAAAATGGCCTGGTAACTGTTGTTGTATGAGAACTCAGCGTAGGGCAAATTATCATCCCAACAAGATCCATAATCTAGCACACAAGCTCTCAAAATGTCCTCCAGAATCTAGTTGACTCTCTCAGTCTGTCCGTTGGTCTGCACATGGAAAGCGGTGCTGAATTCCAGCCTCTTTCCCAAAGTTTGGTGTAGCTGATGCCAAAACTTTTAGGTGAACTGTGTTCCTCTATCTGATACAATGGTCCTCGGAACTCCGTGCAGACATACGATCCTGGTCATGTATATCTTGGCCAACTTCGCACTGGTGTATGTGGTTTTCACAGGGATAAAATGGGCTACCTTGGTCAAACGGTCCACTACTACCCAGATTGAGTCATATCCTGATTTGGTCCTGGGCAATCTGGTGATAAAATCCATGCCAAGCTTCTCCCAGTTCCATTCGGTATCGGCATAGGCTGTAGCAATCCTGCCGGCTTCTGATTCTCTGCCTTTACTCTCTGGCATACATCACATACGGCTACATACTCGACAATATCCTTCTTCATTCCCGTCCACCAGAAATGTTCCTTCAAATCCAAATACATCTTAGTGTTTCCGGGGTGTATCGAGTATGGCGAATCATGTGCTTCCTGCAGTATCAACTTCCTGATCTCCGGGTCGTTGGGTGATGGCTTCTCGCCCCTCGTTGGTTACCCCAAGTGGAAGGTTTGAGATGCAGTGTAGCGGTAGTTTTCCCTTGGCAAAGATACCAAGGATCGAATTCCCCTAAGACTCCAAGGTTCAACAAGAAGGTGTCAACTGCTAATGGCGCCAGATACTTAGCAATTAACTGGACCTGCACATAGATACAAATAACTTTGCTCCCAACGAGTACAGAGAGGTTGTCAATCCCTCCGGCCTTGTCGTTTACAAAGGATCAAACGCAAGAGATAATAGTGATAGGTATAATTGCAACTAGTAAGTAAAAGCAGAAATTAAATAGCGGATGTGATCGATGATGGTAATATGGACCGGGGTCCCATGATGTTCACTAGTGATGTCTCTCTCCCAAAAGACGATAAAACAACTATGTGAGGTAAACGAATTACAGCTGGGCAATTGACAGAATTATGTGCGCAAACCAATGCTAACTATGCTCCAAGAAAGATTGAGGCTCAAAAGCATGGGCGGTACACCAAGGTAACTAGACCGAAATCCATCTGCATCTACTACTAATCATCCACCTTGAGATATCTATCCAGAACATCTCGCTGGTATTAAGTTGCGAGTCCCACCCATAGTGTAAACTCAAAGCAACAGACTACTGCATTAAAAGAACTTTGCGTAAAGTAAACAATCCTTGCACCCGCGAGTACAAGCGCCGTTGTTTTCCCCCTTGTGGCAACAGCACATCCCCTAGACTCATGTTTCTGTCACTCAAACTAGTCATCGAGGGGCATGAACCCACAATCAAGCATAACGTTCCCTCTTGGAGTTACTACCTACTACTTGGCCAAAGCAATAAACAGCAACGGAGAACATGCAAGAATTACTCAAGAACATAAATATAAAAGAGGTAAATCAATTATATTACTCACACACAATCTGAACATAATCTCACAATCCATCGAATCCCAGGAAACTCATCATAGCAACAACATAAGGATTACATATGTGCCTCGATCATGTAGGGCAGCTCACGAGGTCTAATTAGTGAAGAACAAAGAGGGGAGGAGAACATCACATAGCTACTGGTCATGGACCCATGGTCCAAGGGAGAGTACTCACAACTCATCCGGGAGGCGTCCATGGTGGTGGAGAGGCTCCCGGTGGTGATCCTCCCCTCCGGCAGGGTGCCGGGAAGAGTTCTCCTGGTGCTCCCGATCTTGGAAGCGCGGCGGCAGCAGAACAGAGATGAGATCGCGAAAAAGGGTTCCGTCCTCGAGGGTTTCGGGACGCGGTGTAAATATATGCCAAAGGGGGCATCAGCGGAGACCTGGGGGGCCCAGGCGCCCCCCCCCCCCCCC
>LR738715.1:664225355-664382225 GCA_902687465.1 Secale cereale | reverse complement strand
CCCCCCCCCCGGCGCGGCCAGGAGGGGGGCCGCGCCACTAGGGCGCCTGGAGCCCTGGTGGCCCCCCTCCGGCCCTACTTTGGCCGCAAGGAAGCTTCCGGAACGCTGATTTTTTATATAATTTTTCCGGGATTTTTCTGGCAGTTTACGTAATGGGAAAACCTGAAATACAAAAACAACAGAAAACAGAAACTGGCACTGGGGTGCACTGAGTTAATAGGTTAGTCCAAATATGATCAAAAGTGTATGGAAGTGTATAAATATCATAGCAATATCACACAAAAGAGGCATGGAGCAAGAAGAAATTATAGATACGTTTTGGACGTATCAACATCCCCAAGCTTAATTCCTGCTCGTCCTCGAGTAGGTAAATGATAACAAGTAGAATTTCTGTGGTGACATGCTATTAACCATATAAGAACTTTTCATAGTCATGACAAGTGCTTACTGAGACAATGAATCTGTAGTAATTAAGTTGCCTCATGAGAAAATCACAAAGAACTGAAAGTTTTACAATATGATACTGAAATACTCAAAAGATTTTTAATGAGCATGGTGTGCAAATATGATAAAGTGGTACCTCGCTTGCCCCCTTTAGTGAAGCAAAACATAAATGCAGGGGTACCTCCAAGGTTTAAGTGATGACTAGATACAATGATTTTAGAATAAACGATATCACAATCATGCAAAAGACAATGCTACTTTGGGACAATGCACATTACACTCAGAATGACAATCATGCTCTCAGTAGTTGGTGCTTTAAAGAAGGTGGAGACTCTCGAACTGTGGCTTTTGATGGCAAGGTTGAAAACCCGTGGTCGGAAACAAAAACTAAACATGTACTAGAGCTCTTGGTATTAAAAACAGAGGTAATAATTATTATTTTTTAATATGCATGTTTCGTCAACGAATGCAAGCAGATAACTCAATCACTTCTTGAGCTGGACAAGTTTCGAGGAACGGCTCCCGAATGAGGACGATCAGATCCTCTTAATCTCCTTTGTTTATCACTACCAAAGTTTTCTGATTTCTCATGAACAAAGCGTGAAGGAGGGTTTGTTTGTTGTATAATTTTTTAATGAGCCGGGCGCACTCTATGCCAGTTCCTTCTCGTATTATGGGTTTGCACATTAGACATGCAATCCCGGGGTGAAGCTTGTCCAACTTAAAAAGATCATGAATTAACTACCACTTCCTCATGAACTAAAACAGTGGCACAAAAGAGAAATGCTTTTTTGAGTAATTTCGAGATGGTACATGAAAGTCTTCGTTAGGAATGGCAGGTAAATACCATGTATAGGAAGGTATGGTGGACTCATATGGCATAACTGGTTTAAAAGATTTTGGATGCACAAGCAGTCAGTCCGCTTAGTACAGGCGAAGGTTAGCAAAAGACTGGGAGCGACCAACTAAAAGAGCATTGACGGTCATAATCATGCAGAGCGACAAAGCAACATTGAATCAGGCATGGAAGTTATATCACTACTCAGAAATTAAAGATCATCAAGGCTTGATAGACTTTCTTTACAGTCTTAAATATGCGTGAGCATACGCCAAGTCAATCAAAATAAATTCTTGATGGAAGATATCACTAAACCATACCACATCATAGGCAAACAAATCATGCTGGTACTCCAATAACACATTGAGAACCCCCCCAGCTATTTGAGACTAACTATAAGAAAACATGAACTACTAAGCATCATTATGCACATAGCATTTTATCATAGACATATCAACCAATGCAACAGAAGCCAACTCTCTTAATAAGATAAGCATGATAACTAAAGAGAGTTCCAGCGACCAACTAAACAAAAGCTCTTTAAAAAGATAACCATGAAAACTAAGAGCTAAGCATGATAGTAGCTATTGAAAGACCAAGAACACACACCGCAAAGATAGACATGAAAATTCTATGTTATGTTCAAGGTTGAAGTGGAGCGTGTTTCTCTCCCACACAAAGAAAGCTGAGTTCCAACTCGTTATGAACAGCAAGCAAAGCTAAAGAAAACTAAAAAGGAAACTAAAAGCAAGACGCTCCAAGCATAGCACATAACACATGAAGTGATAAAAATATAGTGGAACGAAAGACGAACTGATAATTGTTGATGGAGAAGGGGGTGCACGGGGGCATCCCCAAGCTTAGACGCTTGAGTCTTCTTGAATATTTCTTGGGGGTGCATGGGGGCATCCCCAAGCTTGAGCGTTTGACACTCCCTAATCTTTTTATCATCTTCCCTCGCACACTTGAAAACTCCCTTCATACATAACTCATCATAATCTGATTAGCGAGGTTAGTACCCATAATAAAATAATTGTTCCTTGCTGGAAATAAGGATATTCTTGAAGGTCTACTGTTTCTCAAGATTGCCAAAAGGTTTTTGCAAAGAAAAAGCAAGCTCAAGGTTTGCAAAATGAAGGAAAGGCAAAACAGGACAGAATCTGTGAAAAACAGACCAGCAGGTAGTAAATGATTTTTTGGGGCACTTCTGCAACTCAAATCAAAAAACTCAGAACAGACGCCCGAAAGACAATTGTATAGAGCACGCTTTCGAAAAAATTCAGACCAAACAGATGATCTGGTGATTTTATACGAATTTTTATATCCAAGGACAGAATCTGTTTCCTGGACAGCACGTCACAACTTTTGAACTTTCTTGCAATCAGAGGCTACACTTGGCACAAGGCTGAAAAGTAAAGATACAATGATGATGCTACTATAGTAACAACATCAAGACAAAACAAAAGCAAAATAAAATTTTATTCATTGTGGGCTGCCTCCCAAAAGCGCTTTCTTTTATGCCTTTAAGCTAGGCATAATGCAAAGAGATCAAGTCTTATCAAGAGTAAAAGAATAGCTAGCCCGTATAACAGACTCAAAATGTAACTTAATCTTATTTCTAGGGAAGTGTTCCATCCCTTTCTTGAGAGGAAATTGGAATTTTATATTCCCCTCTTTCATGTCAATGATGGCACCAACGGTGCGAAGAAAAGGACGTCCCAAAATAATTGGACAAGAAGGTTCACATTCAATATCCATAATAGTAAAATCAACGGGAACGTAGTTGTCGTTGACAATGATAAGAACATCGTCGATCCTCCCCAAAGGTTTCTTTATGGAAGAATCAACAAGACGAACACCAAAAGAACAAGAATCAAAAGGTTTCAATTTAAGCATATCATATATTCTTTTGGGTATAATGGAGGTACTAGCTCCAACATCACATAAAGCATAGCAAGAGAAGTTATTCAACTTAATTTTAATCATAGGATCCCAACCATCTTCTAGCTTTCTAGGTATGGAGGCTTCTACCCTAAGTTTCTCCTCCCTAGCTTTGATGAGAGCATTAGTGATATGCCCGGTGAAGGCAAGGTTAATAGTGCTAGTGCGGGGATCTCTAGACATCTTGTGAAGGAAATCAATAACTTCGGTAAGGGTGCAATTATCAAAATCAAGGTCACTACTATCAAGTAAGGTGGTAGTGGTGTCCTTTAGGCTCACTTGTTTGGTAGTTTCTATAGTCATAGCATCATCATTAATAGGTCCAATGGGACCAGGAGTGCATTGGGTGCTAAGAGTTTGGATATCCTCAACAACTAGGATAGTAGCAACAGTGTGGTGGGTAGGAAGGTTCTTAATTCTATCTTCTTCCTCCTTTTCTCTAGCCCATCTCTCTTTAAGTTTAGCCAACATCCTAATGTTTTCATTAATTTGCACTTGAATAGCATTCATAGGAGTGACCTTCCTCTCCTCAAGAGGAGAAGTTCTAATTTTAAGCAATTCTACCTCATGGGCTAAATTGTCTACCTTCGAAGAGAGATTATCTAGTTTGTTTAGTTTATCTTCTACACTCTTATTAAAGGCTTTTTGGGTAGTGATGAAATCTTTAAGCATACTCTCTAGTTCAGAAGTGGAGTTCTTAGTGCTAGGATAAGCATTGTTGTTCCTATAGGAATTAGAGGGGAACGGTCTAGGATTGCTACCAAAATTACTCCTATAAGCATTGTTATTAAAATTGTTTCTAGAGATAAAGTTCACATCTACTTGTTCTTGAGCAATCAAAGAATTTAAAGGAACATCACGAGGATAAACAGAAGATTGCTTGGAAAGTAGAGACATGATAAAGTCAACTTTTTCATTTAGGGAGGAAATCTCCTCGACAGAGTTTACATTCCTACCTGTTGGAGCGCGTTCGGTGTGCCATTGGGAATAATTGGTCATCATCTCATCGAGAAGCTTCGTGGCAGCACCAAGTGTAGTTGACATAAAGGTTCCTCCCGCGGCTGAATCTAACAAGTTCCGCGAGGTAAAGTTCAAGCCTGCATAAAAAGTTTGGATAACCATCCAAGTAGTCAAACCATGAGTAGGGCAGTTCTTGACAAGAGACTTCATGCATTCCCAAGCTTGGGCAACGTGTTCATTATCCAATTGTTTAAAATTCATTATGTTACTCCTTAGTTGGATAATTTTAGCAGGTGGATAGTATTTTCCAATAAAAGCATCCTTGCACTTGTCCCAAGAATCTATGCTATTTCTAGGCAAAGATTGAAACCAAATTTTAGCTCCTCCTCTCAAGGAGAAAGGAAAAAGCTTAAGCTTAACAATATTACCATCTATTTCTTGGTACTTTTGCATATCACAGAGTTCAACAAAATTGTTCAAGTGTAAAGCAGCATCATCTCCAGCACCGGAGAATTGATCTTTCATAACTAGGTTCAGTAAAGCAGGTTTAATTTCATAAGAAGGTGCTGAAGTGGCAGGTGTAGTGATAGGCGTGCAGATAAAGTCATCGTTGTTATGACTAGTGAAGTCACACAACTTGGTGTTCTCGGTGGAACCCATAGCAGCAAGCAAGCAAGATAACTATTTTTGTGATTTTCGATAAAAGATACTAAAGCAAAACTGAAAGGTAAACTAACAAGACTAAAAAGCAAAGGTAAAAGATAGCGTGCAACTCCCCTATCTTGAAGAGTGGAGTCCCCGGCAACGGCGCCAGAAAACTTTGCTTGATGGCTTCTCGCCCCTCGTTGGTTACCCCAAGTGGAAGGTTTGAGATGCAGTGTAGCGGTAGTTTTCCCTTGGCAAAGATACCAAGGATCGAATTCCCCTGAGAGTCCAAGGTTCAACAAGAAGGTGTCAACTGCTAATGGCGCCAGATACTTAGTAATTAACTGGACCTGCACACATATACAAATAACTTTGCTCCCAACGAGTACAGAGAGGTTGTCAATCCCTCCGGCCTTGTCATTTACAAAGGATCAAACACAAAAGATAATAGTGATAGGTATAATTGCAACTAGTAAGTAAAAGCAGAAAGTAAATAGCGGATGTGATCGATGATGGTAATATGGACCGGGGTCCCATGATGTTCACTAGTGATGTCTCTCTCCCAAAAGACGATAAAACAGCCATGTGAGGTAAACGAATTACAGCTGGGCAATTGACAGAATTATGTGCGCAAACCAATGCTAACTATGCTGCAAGAAAGGTTGAGGCTCAAAAGCATGGGCGGTACACCAAGGTAACTAGACCGAAATCCATCTGCATCTACTACTAATCGTCCACCTTGAGATATCTATCCAGAACATCTCGCTGGTATTAAGTTGCGAGTCCCACCCATAGTGTAAACTCAAAGCAACAGACAACTGCATTAAAAGAACTTTGCGTAAAGTAAACAATCCTTGCACCCGCGAGTACAAGCACCGTTGTTTTCCCCCTTGTGGCAACAGCACATCCCCTAGACTCATGTTTCTGTCACTCAAACTAGTCATCGAGGGGCATGAACCCACAATCAAGCATAACGTTCCCTCTTGGAGTTACTACCTACTACTTGGCCAAAGCAATAAACAGCAACGGAGAACATGCAAGAATTACTCAAGAACATAAATATAAAAGAGGTAAATCAAATATATTACTCACACACAATCTGAACATAATCTCACAATCCATCGGATCCCAGCAAACTCATCATAGCAATAGCATAAGGATTACATATGTGCCTCGATCATGTAGGGCAGCTGACGAGGTCTAATTAGTGAAGAACAAAGAGGGGAGGAGAACATCACATAGCTACTGGTCATGGACCCATGGTCCAAGGGAGAGTACTCACAACTCATCCGGGAGGCGTCCATGGTGGTGGAAAGGCTCCCGGTGGTGATCCTCCCCTCCGGCAGGGTGCCGGGAAGAGTTCTCCTGGTGCTCCCGATCTTGGAAGCGCGGCGGCGGCGGAACAGAGATGAGATCGCGAAAAAGGGTTCCGTCCTCGAGGGTTTTGGGACGCGGTGTAAATATATGCCAAAGGGGGGCATCAGCGGAGACCTGGGGGGCCCAGGCGCCCCCCCCCCCCCGGCGCGACCAGGAGGGGGGCCGCGCCATCAGGGCGCCTGGAGCCCTGGTGGCCCCCCTCCGGCCCTACTTTGGCCGCAAGGAAGCTTCCGGAACGCTGATTTTTTATATAATTTTTCTGGCATTTTTCTGGCAGGCTACGTAATGGGAAAACCTGAAATACAAAAACAGCAGAAAACAGAAACTGGCACTGTGGTGCACTGAGTTAATAGGTTAGTCCAAATATGATCAAAAGTGTATGGAAGTGTATAAATATCATAGCAATATCACACAAAAGAGGCATGGAGCAAGCAGAAATTAGAGATACGTTTTGGACGTATCATTGGGCACATAGATTCGATCCTCAGACCACAAGGTGTCGTGCTCATCCTCACGAAATCATTTGGCTTTTCCTTCACTCATCCTCTTCTTTATCTTGGCAATCTCTTTGTCATCCTTCTGGGCTTCGTGTATCTTCCCCAGCAATGCTGACTGAACCTCCAACGTTGCAATGAAACCTCTAGGGACTATCTCCAAACGAAGCTCCTTGAGATCTTCTACTATCTCCTGGGGCAATTCCCCTTTTACTAAGGTATTTGCATAACTCTTCTGGCTCAGAGCGTCTGCAACGACATTGGCCTTTCCTGGGTGATAGTGCAGCTTCATATCATAATCCTTTATAAGCTCCAACCATCTTCTCTGTCTGAGGTTCAGCTCCTTCTGAGTGAAAATGTACTTCAAACTTTTGTGATCCGTGTACACATCACAATGATTTCCAATAAGGGAATGTCTCCAGGTTTTCAGTGCGTGCACTACAGCTGCTAACTCTAGATCGTGCGTCGCATAATTCAACTTGTGCGGTCGCATTTGACGGGATGCATAAGAAACAACTCTTCCATCCTGCATAAGTACTCCTCAAAGTCCTAAGCGTGAAGCATCGCAGGACACTTGGAAATCCTTGCGTATATGAGGCAATATTAGCACTGGGGCTATCGTCAACCGTTTCTTCAATTCCTGGAAACTTTCTTCGCACTCTTGAGTCCAATTGAACTTTGTCTCCTTCTTCAACAATGTCGTCATTGGCTTAGCAATCCTGGAGAAATTTTCTATGAACCTTCGGTAGTATCCCGCGAGTCCAAGAAAACTGCGGATCTCTCCAACTAAAGTGGGTGCCAACCATTCAGTGACTGCCTGCACTTTGACGGGGTCCACTGCTATACCTTCTCGTGATATAACATGCCCTAGCAATCCAACTTCCTTCAACCAAAACTCGCATTTGCTAAACTTGGCATACAATTGATGTTCTCTGAGCTTTTCCAGTACCAAACGCAAATGCTCCGCGTGTTCCTCCTCATTCTTCGAGTACACCAAAATATCATCAATGAATACCATGACAAACTTATCCAAGAACTCCATGAACACCTTGTTCATCATATTCATAAAATAGGCAGGGGCGTTAGTCAATCCAAATGACATAATCGTATACTCATATAGCCCGTACCTTGTGGTGAAGGCCGTCTTGGGTATATCCTTCTCTCGGATCTTCTACTGGTGGTATCCAGATCGTAGATCGATCTTGGAGAATACTTTCGCTCCCTGGAGTTGGTCGAACAAATCATTGATCATCGGCAGCGGGTACTTATTCTTAACAGTCACTTCATTCAGTGCATGATAATCAACGACCATTCTTAAAGATCCATCCTTCTTCTCGACCAAAAGCACTGGGGCTCCCCAAGGTGATGAACTCCGGCAAATAAAACCTTTCTCCAATAACTCCTTAATCTGCTTCTTGATCTCCTCCAGATCATTCGCTGGCATCCGATATGGTCTCTTCGATATAGGTCCGGTGCCAGGCAATAGCTCAATCAAAAACTCAATATCCCTACCCGGCGGCATGCCCGGTAACTCTTCTGGAAAAACATCCAAGTAATCCTTTACTACAGGCACTTCCTCCTGAAAAACTCCCGTGAGAGAATGTACTTGTGTCCTTGTAGGCGAATGCCTAGATACATACTTGATCCGTTTTCCCTCCGGGGTGGTAAGCAAAATAGACTTGCTGGCACAATCGATGTTCCCTCCATACATCGATAGCCAATCCATACCTAGTATCACATCCAATCCTTGTGATTCGAAAACTATAAGGTCTGAGGGGAAAACATGGCGTCCTATGACTAATGGCGTCTGAAAACATCCTTGATGTGCCATATACTCCGATCCTGGGGAACTTACTAACATGGGGGTCTTAAGGATTTGGGTGGCCATCTTATGTCTATTTACAAATCCCCTTGAAATGTATGAATGCGATGCACCAATATCGAAAAGAACTATTGCGGTAAATGACTTAACCAAAAACATACCGACAACAGCATCTGGTTGCTCTTCTACCTCCTCCATGGTCACGTGGTTCACTTGTCTTTTGTTGAACGGGTTGGGCTTCTTTCCGGCGCTTCCATTGCCATTCCCATTCTTAGCTTTAGGGCACTCATTGGCATAATGTCCATTCTTCCCGTACTTGTAACAGGTGACGTGGCCGAAATCCTTCTTGGCGGGTGTGGGTTCCATGGTTATGGGTATATCCTCCCGAATTCGGAGTGAATCGGGGCTTCTGCTGGGCTCCAGAATTATTCTTTCCTTGTCCATACTTCCTTTTGTGACTCTCAATCTGCTGCTGCTTCCCTTCAATCATAAGAGCTTTATCCACCAACTCCTGGTAGTTGTTGAAGGTTTCCACCATCAACTATACACTCATCTCATCATTTAGTCGTTCCATAAATCTCTCCTGCTTAGCGGCATTTGTGGCCACGTCATCTGGGGCATAATGAGATAGGGTACTAAACTCATCTGCGTATTGAGCCACAGTATGATTTCCTTGGCGCAAGTTGCGAAACTCCCGCTTCTTCATGCTCATAGCTCCAGTTGAGAGATGGCCAGTACGGAAAGCTTGCTGAAACTGCTCCCAAGTGACATTGACTATAGGTAAAGTGGCTGTGTAATTCTCCCACCATGTTGCGGCTGGTCCAGACAACTGATGTGCGGCAAATCGCACCTTCTCAGCATCTGAGCAATTGGCGGTGGTCAAATCCCTTCCAATCTTGCGCAGCCAGTCATCGGCAACTATTGGTTCAATGGTGCTAGCAAACACCGATGGTTGCAACCTTAAGAAACGTGTCAGGTTGTCCACGGGTGGTGGTGGAGGAGGGTTGTTGTTGTTCTGGTTGTTCTGAGTGTTCTGGACAAGAAGTTACATCAAAGTGTTCTGCTGCTGGATCAACTGAGTGAGCTCAGGGGGAAACTGAAATTCTGGATCACGTCTCAGAGGCATTTGATGGGTGTAGAGGGAAGAGATTAGAATAGAATTGAGGTCTAAGGGAAAATCACTACCCATATGCATAAGAGACAAACACAATCATATCACATCAATCAATTTCAAGCAAGGTCTTACAAAGATCTAACTAACGTTACAAAGGTGCTCTAAATACTACTTTGTGGGGGAAAACTACTAGTCATAGGGTAGTCATCTAGAAATTTTGATCGACGGAAGATTCCATGATGTCTGCTCCAGCTTCATCTTCATAGTCTTCGTCATCACTATCATCGGTGTCTGAATCCGTGTCGTCGATGATGATGTAATCTTCAGAACGAATCCCTTGGGTTCCTCTTCCTCTTCTTCTCCTCCTGGTGCTGGATCTCCCATGAATACTCCTAGCTTCCTTGTCAAATCATCATTATTCTCCACTAGTATCAACATCTCCTCCTCGTATCCGTCACGAGTAGACTTGAGTTCTTCTTCTAGCTCCATATTCTTGTTTAGTGCCTTCTTCAAATCTATCATCCCTGTGCACATCTGGTGCTCTTGTCGACGAATGTGCTGGTTTAACTCCTGGATGAACGCTGCAATGGACCTATCCTTCCGGGTGCTGATCATGTCCCCACGCTCATCTCGGCGTTCACAAATCTGGTAGATAGTGTCCTTCAGCTCCTGCTTGAAGACTTCTCCGATCCTTCCCATAGTGATGTGGGCTGCCATACTCTTGCCTAGGCTCCAGGTTGGTGCATCAAAAGAAAACTCTATTGGCTTAGTGGATGGTGCGAAGGTTCTCCCGGGGATTTGAACTTGAATGCTCCATCGCTCCTCTTCTGTTAAAGTGGCGGTGTAGGTCCCGGTAAAGCTTGGTATTCATATGTTCAGGTACCTAGTGACTTCCTTCAAGTGTCGTCCAAAAGGTGTGTCTTCATCTGGTTGAGTGAACTTGTTCCTTGGGTCTACCATCCTAAAGAAGTAGAAAATGGAGAGAAGTCAGAAATGAGTAGAGAAGAGTGACCTAGGGTTTATCTTAGTGGTCGTGTCCTACAGTCAGCGTGTGCTCTGATACCATCTTGTAACGACCACGATCCGAATGGACCGAAGTCTCTGTGTTTTAATGTCATCCCTGGATCGGTAATGCTGACACACACAGTACTTGAAGGATTTATAACAGAGTGGCAATCACACACTTATTACATCGAATGTCTCCAAAGAGAACTTATTACAAAAGTCTATGGCTTAAGGCCATCTAACAAAATAACAGCGGAAGGCTTGGAAGATAAGTGAGTCCATCAACTCCAACGGCATAGCTGAGTGCATGACAAACGACCTAGAACGTCTTACTCCTCGTATGAAAAGTCTGCAACGTAACATGTCGCAGCCCGAAAACGGGTTAGCACATGGAATATGCTAGCAAGATAACACAGAAGATGCAAGTAACAGAATAAAGGCTACACTACATGCATATTTGGCTGGTGGAGGCTCTAAGGTTAAAGTTTTTGTATAAAGCCAATTTTTCCCTACAACAACGGAATAAATTTTATTTTAACTATCATGGTAGTTGAAACATCATTGAGAAGGTACCTCCAACTCAATCCCAATTAAAGTATTCATTAACCCAACAAGTTAAGTTTAGAGTGATGAGATCAACCAATAATTTCAAGTACCAAATACTCAAGATTGTCCATAACCGGGGACACGGCTAATCATGATCAGTTTGTACACTCTGCAGAGGTTTGTGCACTTTTCCCACACGACTCGATCACCTCCATTGGATTTCTCGCACTACATGGTGTTTGAGAAACGAATGACCGAGATACAGTCTTTCCAAAGAGGTCCCCTTAAATGATAGATAGGCCGGTACACATACAATCCCTCTACATCTGCTAGCCCATCATGGAAAGGTTTCCCACAACTTACTCAACTATGCCAGAGCCCATAATGGCATTGTGGCTGCGCACGGAAGTTTCTAGCATGAATAGTTTTATGATCCCTTTGAGCCTGGGTGGCATTCCATAGGACAATCACACGGAAACCCCGGGATTTCCTAGGACAACACTGGATTCCCCAGGTGCCCTGCAACCAATCCACCCAGATGTGTATTCAAGTAGCCACCTTAAGTTGAACCATTACTTAACAACTCACATCTGTCATGGATTTGTCTCAAACCCAAACCACGTCTACGAGCATAGCATGATAACCTAAGCATAGCATGATAACCTAAGCATAGCGTAAAGGTAACACCCAAGGGTTTGAAAATAATGCAGGTAATAGGTTCTACCTCAAACTACTTCCCAGACCCACAAGTTAGGAGATTCTACTCATGCAATGTGTAAGGGTTTGATCTAATGCATAAAAACTGGGTAATAAAAGGGTATGATGAAAGTGTTACTTGCCTTGCTGATGATTCGCAAAACCTAGAGACTCGTAGTAGCACGCTTCACAGTCCGGGTATTCTATCGCAAGCAAACAATAGCATACATAAGCAATCAAGCAATGATGCACAAACAAAACTCCAAGGGAGAAGATCTAACCAGAAAGTTCAACTTAAGAACTTCGGTTTGCAAAAAGAATCAAATCGAAAGAAGCAACGAAACTCAAACTGCGAAAGAAACGAGATTCGTCTACTAGTTTGATCTAGGGTCAAATTTTACAGTAGTAAAACTTGCTTCCAGTTGGTTAAACGGAGAGAGGGCGTCGAGACGAAGATCTGGGATTTTGAATCACATGAATCCGACTCTCGAGCGAAAAGAAAAACGAAAAACAAGATCAGGGCAGAAATCGCGGTCGAAATAATCGCGGATAAATACCCCCAAAAAAAGAAAACTGAGGAACAGGCTAACGAACGAACATTCGCTGTCTGCGGCTAATGGGCGAACAACGTTCGTTAAAACGAACGTACGGACGAACGTCCGCTAAAGAACTAAACCGAAAAAACCGATCTAGTCAAACAAAAATATGGATCTAGGGTTTTCGAAAAAAAGAACCGTTCGGTTTTTTAGACAAAACCGATGATGGCGGCGGCGGCGGCTACCTCGGGAAAAGGCGGCGGCGGGCTCCGGCGGATGGCCTGGCGGAGGCGGCGACTCCGGCGGCGGGCTGGCGGCGGCGCAACAGCGGCAGCGACGGCTGGTGGCGGCGGGGCGCGGGGTGGGGCTAGGGTTTGGTGACGGGCGGGGTGGGCTGGCGGGCCGGTGGCCTCACGTTTTAAAGAACCCCGGCTAGGGGAGTCCTAGCTGGTTATGGCCCAGAGGCGGTTTCCCTTTTTTTCTTATTTTCAAACGAGTCATGGCGTACGAAAACTAATAAAATAAATACTAAACGGACTCCAAAAATCACGAAATAAATTTTCCCTGTCCTCTAATAATATTTAGGAAAAAGTGAACATTTTTTACGGACCTAAATGTAATTTTGAAAAACGCATATTTTTCCTATGCAAATAAAATCGCAAATAAATCCGAAGAAAAACCAAAAGTGATTTTCATATCTTTTTCCTCCAATATTTCTGTTATTTTGGAGAAGTCATATTATCTCCGCTCATATATTTTAGTTAGGAATTTTTTTAGGAGAGAAAAATAATTAAAATCAACGTTATCTTCATACCGGTATTCGAGTAAACTCAAATACAAAAACGGTAGAATCCCCAACTCTCTCCGTAGGTCTTTGAGTTGCTTAAAATTTTCGGGGATCGCCCCGCACAAAATGCAAGGAAATATGCAAATGCAGTATGATCTATGTATAACATTCCAAATTGAAAATTTGGGATGTTACATACATATTCTTCAACTATGAGATTATGCAACTCCCGGATACCGGAGGAATGCCTTGTGTGCTATCAAACGTCACATCGTAACTGGGTGATTATAAAGATGCTCTGCAGGTATCTCCGAAGGTGTTTGTTGAGTTGGCACAGATCAAGATGAGGATTTGTCATTCCGATTATCGGAGATGTGTCTCTGGGCCCTCTCGGCAACACACATCACAATAAGCCTTGCAAAGAGAATGACTAATGAGTTAGTCTCACGATGATGCACTATGGAACGAGTAAAGAGACTTGCCGGTAACGAGATTGAACTAGGTATGAAGATACCGGCGATCGAATCTCGGGCAAGTAACATACCGATGGACAAAGGGAATAATGTATGTTGTCATAATGGTTCGACCGATAAATATCTTCATAGAATATGTAGGAACCAATATGAGCATCCAGGTTCCACTATTGGTTATTGAACAGAGAAGTGTGTCATTCATGTCTACGTAGTTCTTGAACCCATAGGGTCCACACGCTTAATGTTTAATGATGATATTGTATTATATGAGTTATGTGATTTGGTAACCGAATGTTGTTCGGAGTCCCAGATATGATCACAGACATGACGAGGAGTCTCAAAATGGTTGAGAGATAAAGATTGATATATAGTATGATAGTATTCAGGCACCGGAAGTGTTCCGAAGTGTATCGGGTAATTATCAAAGTACCGAGGGGGTTACCGGAACCCCCGGGGGAGGTATATGGGCCATATGGGCCATAAGAGGGGAGCACACCAGCCCACAAGGTGTGGCACGCCCCCCCTTTGTCATGTGGCCGAATTGGAGAAGGAACAAGTGGGGTTCAGCCCCCTTCCTTTCTCTCTTCCTCCTTCCTTCTTCCCCATGTGAAATATGGTAAGGGGGGCGAATTGGGTATGACCCCAAGTAGGATTCGGCCTACTTGGGGCGCCCCTTGGCTGTCTCTTCCCCCCTCCAACCTATATATATGTGGGGAGGGGGTTCCTAGAACACACAACATCAATCGTTAGCCATGTGCGGCACCCCCCCCTCCATAGTTTAGACCCCATGTCGTATCTTCGTATTGCTTAGGCGAAGCCCTGCGGGGATCACTTCACCACCACCGTGATCACGCTGTCATGCTGATGGAACTCATCTACTTCCTCGACATCTTGCTGGATCAATAGGACAAGGGACGTCATCGAGCTGAACGTGTGCAGAACTCGGAGGTGTCGTACGTTCGGTGCTTGATCGGTCAGAGCTAGAAGAAGTTCGACTACAGCAACCACGTTATCAAACGCTTCCGCTTTTGGTCTATGAGGGTACGTAGACACACTCTCCCCCTCTCGTTGCTATGGATCTCCTAGATAGATATTGCGTGAGCGTAGGAATTTTTTTGAAATTGCATGCTACGTTTCCCAACACAGTTCATCGGGACGGATCTGGCGTACTGCAAAACGGAGGAAACTGACTTCCTTTCGAGTGCCTACGGTTGAAACGAGGTCCGGTTGATCGGGAGGGGTGTGGCATGCCGCAAAATGGAGGAAACTGACTTCTATTGGAGCTCCTACGATCGAAACGGGGTCCTATTCATCCAATGTCTACCACCTCGCTCTAGCCTCCACGAGATATTGTTCATCCATTGTCAACCTCCTCCAGCCTCCACCAGCTACGATTCATCCACGGGCTACTGTTCATCCAGCCTCCATCGGCTACTGTTCATAGAGCATCCACTGGGTCATGTTCCTCCACCCCCAACTGGCTAGGATGCGGCGGCCTCTTCGGGGTCATGTTCATCCATCGGGAATGGCCTACTACCACGGGGTCCTGTTCATCCAACCCACACCGGGAACAGTTCATCCACAGCCAAGCAACCGGCTCGACTCACCATGTCTCGACTCGTTCTACGTATAGCGCGCACGATAGCAACAATCACTGTTCATTGAGAGGCAACCCAACACCGGTTGGCTACGTCTCGCACGGGGGCTCGATAGGCTTCAGTAAACAACAACAGTGATCGATCGCTCGGGTTCAGTTAGCAGCAGCTGCGAAAGAGTCGCTCGGGTTCAGTCAGCAGCGAATGAATTGCTCGGGTTCAGTAACAGCCAAGGGATTGATCACTCGGGTTCGGTAACGTAGCTAGAAGTGCGATCACTCGGGTTCAGTTAGAGCCCACTACCTCGCACACACACGCGTACATGAGAGAAACGTGCAAACCACAGTGCATTGGTTGGCCCCGATCACGCACCGTAATTGGGAACTCCCCAATATTTTCCTTGCGCTCACTTCTACCACAATTTTTTTCGTCATGGACTGCCCAAAGGGTGTCATACAGCTGCGTCTCCGGCCCGCCCAGGATGAAAAGCCAATTTTCTGTCATGATTTTTTGTCATAAAAGTAGGAGCCCGCCATATCTATGATAATACCGGGTTTTGCCACAGTTATCGTCATAGAAGTGTCATAAGCATGATAGAAAAAAATTGTTCGGCCCAAAATGTCATGGATGTGTCTTTTTTTTTTGTAGTGTTGCTCAGAGCAACCGGTCACTTGGAGTAGGGTGGATCATCCTCCCCGGGTTGAGAATCCTAGCTGTTTAGCTCTGGTGGTGGCTCCTCAAGTCGATGGGTATAAGCTTACTGAAGTGTTGATGGATGGAGGAAGCAGTATCAACATCTTATATTATGACACTTTTTGTTGCATGAACCTATCACATAAAAAACTCTCGTCATAATCGACTGTCATCCACGGGACCTTTCCTGGCAAGTCTGCTTATCCTATTGGGCGCATTAAGCTAGAAGTTGCATTTGGTGATGAGTATAATTACAGATCTCAGTTCTTGACATTTTAGGTGGTCAAAATCAAGAGTCCTTATCATGCTCTCTTTGGGAGGCCATCTTACGCTTGTTTCATGGGCCGACCCTATTATGTTTTCTCAATCTCAAGATGCCGAGGCCAAACGGCACTATCACGGTCAATGGCGACATGAAAATTGCTCGTGATTGTGAGCAAGGGGATGCAGCTTACGCTGAGTCGGCTTGTGCACCAGAGGAGTTGAAATTTTACATATCCAATGTTGACCTGGCTGATATGAAGCCCCTAAAGAAAACCCACCACATAGACTGACCCACCCCTAAAGTTTAAGTCGGATGAGGACATGAAACGGTTGACTTCACTCCGAGTGACTCATCCCAGCAGTTTATCATTAGGACTGGCATGGAACCCAAATAGGAAAACGCGTTCATCGAGTTCATCTGTGAGAATCGGGACATCTTTGCGTGGAAACCTTGTGTACCGAGAGAATTCACTGAGCTCCACCTTAATGTTGATCCTAAGATGAAACCATTCCGTCAATACCTGTGTCGTTTTAACGAGGAGAGACGCAGAGCTATTGGGGAAGAAGTGGCCCGGTTCCTAGCTATTGGATTTATCATCGAAGTATTTCACCCGTAGTGGCTGACGAATCCAGTGCTTGTTCTGAAGAAAAATTACACTTGGCGTATGTGTATTGATTACACAGATCTTAACAAGGCGTGTCCTAAAGACACATTTGCCCTTCCCTACATTAATCACATCATTGATTCCACCATTGGTTGTGAGAGTCCTTGTTTCCTGGATGCTTACTCTAGTTATCATCAGATAAAGATGGTCGTCAAGGATCAGAAAAAACATCCTTCATCACACCGTTCGGGGCTTTCTGCTATGTCCCTATGCCTTTTGAGCTTACAAGTGTGGGGGCTACTTATCAGCGCTGCATGCAGGACTATTTTCACAATCAGATCGGGTGCAATGTTCATGCTTATGTTGATGTTATTGTTGTCAAGTCTCAAAAGAAGGAAACATTATTGGCAAATCTCAAGGAGACTTTTAACAATCTTCAGATTTACAAGATGATATTTAACCCGACCAACTGTGTTTTTGGTGTTCCTGCAGGCAAGTTTCTAGGATTTTTGGTGTCTGAACGAGGCATAGAGTCAAATCTAGAGAAAATTAAAGCGGTGAGCTCCCTTGGTAAGTCGACCAACATCAACAACGTGTAGTGCATGGTGGGTCGTATCGCTGCCTTAAGCCGGATCATAAGCCGCATGGGTGAGAAGGCCATCCCTTTGTACCAGATGTTGAAAAAAACAGATAACTTTGTTTGGAGCAATGCTGCCAATGATGTGTTGGAAGCTCACAAGAAAGAACTAGTTGAGCTACCTATCTTGGCTGCCCCAATCGACAAAGAACCTATGCTCATGTACATCGCCACCAATAATTAAGCGGTAAGTGAAGAAGTTGTCGTAGAGCGCAAGGAGGCTGGGAAAGAATATCCAGTTCGAAGGCCAGTTTATTACGTCAGCGAAGTTTAATCAGAATCCAAGCAAAGATATCCACATTGGTAGAAACTGGTATTTGGTGTCTTCATGGCTAGTCACAAATTGAAGCATTATTTCCAGGAACACCGCATCACCGTGGTCAGCTCTGCCCCTTTGGGAGATATCATCTAGAACAGGGAAGCCATGGGACGGGTTGCTAAGTGTGCAATTGAGCTTGGGCCACATCATCTGAAAT
Source organism: Secale cereale (assembly GCA_902687465.1). Classification (NCBI taxonomy): domain Eukaryota; kingdom Viridiplantae; phylum Streptophyta; class Magnoliopsida; order Poales; family Poaceae; genus Secale; species Secale cereale. The sequence continues at coordinate 664,364,277 of LR738715.1, read as the reverse complement.
ATGTACCCCGAACTACTATCAAGTCCCAATCACTAGTGGATTTCATCAACGATTGGACTGAACTCTGGATCCCTGAAGAGAAGCCTGGTAACACTTATTGGGCAATTCACTTTGACAGAGGCAATTGGAAGGCTCGGAGGCTGGGGTTATTTTATCTTCCCCTCGAGGTGAATTTTTTTGTCATGTTCTGAGGATTATGTTTCCTTGTACTAACAATGCAGCTAAGTATGAAGCCCTTCTCCATGGTCTCCGTATGGCTAAGGAATTGAATCTTAGCCAGGTTAGATGCTTGGGCAACTCACACCTCGTAGCTCAGCAAGTTTCTCGCACGTGAGACTCAAAAGATCCCCTCATGGCGGCTTATCGGCAGGCAGTGACTAACATCGCAGGCCACTTCAAAGGTTATCAGGTGGATCACATCAATCGGTGGCACAATGAGGCGGTTGATGCTCTGTATCGACTCGGCTCTCAGCGTAAGCTGGTTCCCCCTAGTGTGTTCCTTGATGTGCTTCATAATCCCTATGTTAAACTGCCATCAAACGAAGACATGGCGATTCCTGACCAGGAGGCACAACTTGTGGTGGCTCTTCGTGCAACTCCAGATTGGACAGTTCCTTATTTGGTGTATCTGACTCGAGGCGAGCTCCCCGAGGATGAAATTATCGGTCATCAGATCATCTGGCGCTCCAAGTCTATGACTATTGTCCACGGTGAGTTACACCAAAGAAGCATCACCGGTGTTATTCAACGATGTGTTTCCCCTGATAAGGGTCAAGAAATCCTCAATGAAATGCACTCTTGTGACTTTGGTCATCATGCCAGCTCAAGATCCTTGGTTGTGAAGCCCTTTCGACATGGTTTCTATTGGCTCACAGCTCATGCAGATGCTGATGACCTCGTGCGCAAGCGTGATGGATGTCAGAAGTTTGCACGCCAAGCTCATGTGCCGGCTCAAGAGCTACGGATGATTCCCGTCACTTGGCCTTTTCTGGTCTGGGGGCTTGATATGGTTGGTCCTTTCAAAAGGTCTAAGGACAAGAAAACACACCTTTTGGTTGTTGTTGATAATTTCACCAAGTGGGTTGAAGCAAAGCGAATCAGCAATTGTGATGTAGAAAAGTAGTCAAGTATTCGAAAAAGTTGATATTTCATTTTAGTTATCCACACATCATTATCACTGATAATGGGACTAACTTGTCCAAAGGAGCCATGAAAAAGTTTTGTCATCAAGAGCATATTCGGCTTGATGTGGCCTCAGTGGCACACCCATAGTCCAATGGACAGGCAGAACGTGCTAACCAGGAAATCTTAAGAGGCATCAAGACTATACTCATGGTTCCCCTTGAGCGTACTCTAGGTTGCTGGGTTGAAGAGCTTCCTTCTGTCCTTTGGAGCATACAGACTACCCCCAACATATCAACAAGATACACGCCTTTGTTCATGGTTTACGGTGCTGAAGCAGTGCTACCAAGCGATATTCATCATTATTCCCCCAGGGTGGAGGCTTATGTTGTATCAGATAATGAGCAGGCTCGACAAGACTCTCTCGATGCTCTGGAAGAGGAATGTCACTTTGTAGCATCCAGATCAGCCATATATCAGCAAGACCTATGCCACCATCATAGTCGTAGAGTTCGTAGCCGTACTTTCCAAGAGGGCGACTTAGTGCTCCGGTGGATTCAAGATCAAACCGGCATGCATAAGCTTTCACCTCCATGGGAAGGGCCTTTGGTCATCAGCAAGAATCTCAATAACGGTTCATATTACCTGGTTGACAACCGTGAACATGCTAAATCATGTACATCTAAGGAGAAGACCAACATGCCTTGTAATATTGCTCATCTCCGCCCTTATTAAACTTAGAGCCACTAGCTCTAGCTTTTTATACATACCTTTGGCGTATATATCTTTTATGATAAATTTTAATAAAGTCAGCATCCCCAAAATTTGGGGCCTCTGTCATTCCGTCCAATATATTGTGCATGAGTCTTTATTTTTTGATCATAGGTCACTTGGGGGCTTACAACTCGTCGAGTTTAGCTATTAACATCCCTCCTGACCGACATATGCCCCCATATCATGGTTAAACATGTATGTTTGATTGATGCTCATCCGCCAAGATGACGTTGTGTACTCTTGACAGTTAATCTATTATGATACTGAACTTGTCAAAAATTTTGCTCAAAAAATACTTGTCAAAGTTAAAACACTGGCTTATGTCATGCATGTGAGATCCGACTTACAGAAAGCTAGGATAAACCATAGGCTATCACGCTAGCTTCACTGAAGCAAGAATCGGGCCTCGAAAGCCGGTCTTTTTGTCGAGCCTCGAAAGCCAACTTAATATATATGTTTTCATGTTTACAAAACTTGTTTTGTTTTACAGGTTTCTCTAAAAAAGTCATAAGTGAAATTGACCATGAGTTGTCGGGTCATTGATACACCGACTTATTTCTGATCAAACATTGAAAAAGACCATGGGTCGCCGGGTCATTGATACACCGGCTTGTTTGTCACATAATGATATTAACCATGAGTCATCGGGTCATTGATAAACTGGATTATTCTGATACTGACCACAAGTTGCCGGCACAATAAGTCGGGTTAATCTACTAATGAGTAGGGCAACGCAAGGGTCAACCATGGGCGACTCATACAAAGTATGGCTTTTCATAATATTAATTGGAAGGATAGATTTCCTCACAGGATACTGGACAGGTTAGCATAACACCACACCAGTTCAAGTTTTTCATCCAAAATACTTCAAAGTATTCAAGTGCATGAAGACATGATAGAGAAACCAAGAGGTTTTTCTACCCCTATTACAAAGCCACAGTTGGGATCAAAATATTCATCAAAGTTTTCTCAAGGAAGAACTGGCTACTGAATGCCGGCTTGTGTGATCTCCGGGTTGATCTTCCTGGAGTTGGCTGGTGGCCAGTACGAGATGCTTCCGGGTCATCCAGCGCCTCATCCTCCCGCTCGATTTGCTGGCTTGAAAGTTCCATTGCAGCATATTCAAAGCTTCAAAACTGAGTCGTCTTGCATTATAATGGATGGATCAACATCAAGAGGAAAGTAATTCTTACAACATGATGAACTAAGATCAATTGATTGGAAGGTTGGCGGGGCGATTCAAGAATTGGCTTCGTCATTAGCTGGCTGATATTTGTTCAGCTTGAGTTCTTTCGCAATTTGAGTCGCCAAGACACGGGTCTCTTTTAAACATCACGCATAATCCATGCCGGAGAACTGCCTGCCATCAACATTAAATTCTGGGAAGCAGCCTGACATCACGGCCGGGTCAAGTTCTAGCACATAAGCTTTGGCCCAACAGAGAGCCATCAAGGCGCCGACCCGGGCGGTTGATTTCCTCCATTCGTCAAGTTTCTTCCGGAGGGTTGACAGCTGTGCAAGCATGTCCTTTATCAATTTGGGTGGCTCTCTTCCACCCTTAATGTCCATGATTTCCCTTAACCTGCCGGAGTACAACTGTTCTAGAAGTGTATATGCAGCCTACAGTTTTAAATTGGCAATTGTACACCTCTTCTATCTCTTCTTCCTACAAAATGAGTTGGCATTCAATTATAAGCAGGCTCATACTTTGCAAACGAATAAAGGATTCATAACACGCCGAGTGCTTACCATAGATAACAATGGTCATATTGGTGATATGATGGTTCAAGGTGTTCAATTCTTGTGTTACTGCCTCAACTTTACTCTCCACTGCCTCAGCATGCTGAGTTAGTCGGCCTTGTTTTTCTCAAAGGCGGCCAAAGATGATTCCCATGAGTTCTCCGCCTTGTTAAGCGACTGTTGGATATGGGCAGCCTGGTTGTCCATCATTTTCTTGAGCTCGCTCTCTTTCTTTACTTTCTTTTGCAACTCATAAATAGAGAATTCATGCTCATTTAACAATTCCTACAAAGTATATCGCTACAACATGAGATATCTTGTTAAGTCGCCACTATATGGTATACCTAACATCGGGGAGATATAAGAGCAAAACTTTATTTTCATCAAGTCCCAAGGAGGTGCAAGCACTCTGTATGGCACTTGGGGGCTAATTCAAGTAAAAAAATCATATTAATACAAAGAAAGTCTCGGGCATCTTAAGAAGATGAGCCGGGCCTTGGGGGTTACATGGTATTTTTCTTCTATGACATGAGTAATGAGAAGACCCGGATATCTCAAGGAGATGAGCCGGCCCTTGGGGGCGATGTGAGGTTTTTCAATTAATACAAATAATGAATTGAAGACCCCGACTCGCTCAAAGATATGAGTTGGCCCTTGGGGGCTATATGCCACTTTTCAAGTGCATTTTTTTCGAGTCAACATATGGGTGTAACTTTTTTTGAAGAACCGACTTGTTATTTTCATAACAACCCGGTCCTATAGGGCTACAACAGGTTTGTCAAAAATATTTACAAGTCTTACACATATTCATCTCTACCTACATCTAAGACTTGGGGGCTATTAGGATATACATAATACTACATAATATTGTAAAAGGCGAGTCATTTTACCTCATATTTCCTCTTCAGCATATTGATCACACTTATTTCATAATCCTGACTCTCGGATAGCTGGGTCAAGAACCCCTGATGCAGCTCTTCAACATTCATGTTTTCTAAGTTGGGAAGTTCAAGTTGTGTCTTCCCCTTAATCAGTGGAGCCGGCTCATCCTTCCCCGGTAATGACTTCAGTCATGTCCTTCCCCGGTAATGATAATTTGCGGGTTAACCATGAGCAGATCCATGACTTCAGTCTCTTGATGGGGGCTGGGAGAATGGGTAGGGCATGGCGGGTGCATGTCAGTATCTGGCTCGTCTTGCCTGACATGTTCATCAGTATTAATTATTTCTTCAGCCTCCGGAGCCTTATCAGTAAGCATTGGCTCTTGCTCCACTGGTATCCTCTGGTCCGGGTTATCACCGACTATGCGATCAGCTACATGGTCTTGATTGACAAGTAATGACTCTTGAGGGTCAGACCCGGCTGGGGGTGTGGATGACCAGCCAGCCTTCTTCTCCGCGATGGCTTTTGCTCTAATATAGTGCAAGAATTATTAGTCACACAACGACTTGTGATGGTAAGCAAAATAGTTGTCTAAAAGCGATAATTCACCCGTGATTGATCTTCAATGGTGGTAGCAGCGTGGCGGTTGATTCTCCTGAAGTAGGTGGTCATTCCTGATAATTTGAATCAGAAGAGTTAAGGGGTTGTCTGATAAGGCCGGCTCATGGAATACATCGAGTTTGGCTATGAGGAACCTCACTTCGCCTTCTTCGTGAGGCCGGCTCGTTTTGTAAGCCCGGGGATAAGTCGCTAGGATTACTCCTGAGCTTGCGTTTTGATGTGTCAGCGTGTTGTGCCTTCTTCAAAAGAAAGTTTGGATCTAGGTGAGCATCTGGATGGGAAATGGTACCTTTATGACAACTTGTCTTGTTTTATTTGAGATAAAAATTTATGAGCCAGAGGAAATGGATATTACCTCAACAAGGGTGGCTTGGCTGCTTTCAGATTGATCCTGAGAATTACAAGTGCAAGCTAGTTCAATAAATAAACGGCCAAGGGAGTCTAGTTCTACCTCCGACTCATCCTGGGTTGCTTTTTCTTCAATGTCTGGGTTATTCATGCCGACCTACTCGTTTTCTTATTCAACTGGAGCAAGGGCGACTTTCCTAGGTTTCCTCTTCCAAAACGTGGTGTTTGCCTGTAAGAAAGGATGAGACAGAATTTCAGCCTATGTTGCTTAACTAGAAGGATAAGTAGGAAAAATGTACAAGTACTTACTGGTGGAGGAGGGTTGGCTATGCAAAAGGGGTCAACCCGGTTTTACAGCATTTTCCTAAGGATTTGCCAAGAAACTTTTTGGTTGCCTCAGTTATTTCAAGTTCAGACAAATTGAGTTGGTTGAAGCGTTGAGCGTCATTTGACTCACCAACATAATTTCACATCGAACCCCCCCCTTAAACCGAGGGGCCGAATGCGCCAAGTTATCTAGCACCGGATCAAATCGACTCCGGTGAGGCCATTAGCCATTAAGGATTTTATTTTTGAATACAGAGGGGCGATCAGCTTCCGTTCCTCCTTATCTGGCAAGCTTGAGGTGGCAACAGAGCCGTCAAGCCGGACCAACCGATAACTCGGCAGAGGGACTTCACCTTCACGGACCGTGTTTTTACAGTAAAACCAATTTTTAATCCACCCCTTTGGATGACTCGCTAGCTTGACTTCGGGAAGAACACTAGTCTTTCACCTTTGAATAGAAATACAACCAAGTTTTATGCTTGGCCCTTCCTTCAACTCTGTGTGATGGTTGATGTAAAAGAACTCTCTGAAGAGACTGACAGTTGGTGCCATTTGAAGATACACCTCACAGAGGACTTGACATTGACAAATATTCACTACTGAGTTGGGGGCGAGGTCTTGAGGACGAATGTGGAAGAAGTGAAGGGAGTCTCGGTAAAAATTAGATCCATGCTGCTTGAAACCCCTGAGTAAGTGATCTGCAAAGATAACGACTTCTCCCTGATCGGGTTGGGGAGTGCTTTCCTCTCATGGGCTCGGTAACCAATCACATCTTGAGCTGGCAGCAACCCTTGTGCTACAAACTCATTCAGCATGAGAGTCGATATTTGAGATCTAGCCCAACATGTCTCCTTATTGTCCATGATAAGTTGCCTGAGGGGCTAAAAGTTGCAAACAAGGTATGAATGGTGGGTCAATTCATGAAGCAATAAGCCACCATCACAGGTCAATTCATGAAGCAATAAGCCTCCACGGCGGGTCATTTCGTGAAACAATAAGCCCACATTGGTTTATATGAAGAATTCGAAATCCATAAGGTTACGACCTTTGGGCGGCTCAACATGGTTATTCAATTACTAATGAGTAGCCGAAATTATGAGTCTGATGAATGAAGGAATAATTATGACTACTATGACCAGGCGAGTTATGATATACAAAAATGAGCAGCCAAGATATTGGCGGCTCATCCTGAATGGGGGACTCTAATTTTCGGCTAAGTGTTGGACAAACAAGTTTCCGCTAAAACACTTGCGATCACATATCTACAAAATAGCTTAAAAAGAAAAATATTTACTATACCTAACTCATACAGTGGAAGCACAGGTTAGTTTACTCACAGTTTCTAATGAAGATCTGAGGTTCCTAGATGCAAAAATGGCATTACAACTAGCATCTGTGTGTTTTCTGCAAAAAGGTACTCGCAACTAGATCTAAAACAGCAGGCAATGGTGGCACAACTTATGAGTGTTGAAGACCACCGATGAACTAGGCAAACCATTGAGGAAACTGCTACAGATCTAAAAGGAGGTAGTGAGGCTTACCTGAGCGTGGCAAATGCTTTCGATGTATTCTTGAGTAGTTTCGCCGATGGCGCAAGAGGTGTTGAGGGAGCGGCCGGTGTTGTCGGAGCACTCGAGGTTGCATGGTGATAGGGCTCTGGTCATAGGCGGACAAGCGTGAGGAATAAGACAAGAGGGGGACGAAAGATTAAAAGTGAAACAGGAGCCCCCTCGTGTGTATTTGTAAGGCAAAAGAGCAGAGCGAAAGGCAAGCATGATAATCGAGGAGGCACGTTAACTCTTTGAGCAAGGGATGCCTCGATTTTTGGGATAAATGGATATACACAAAGATCTGTTGTGATGTCACACTACAGCTCTTGGAATTTCTGAAGGTGACGTCCATGATTTGAATACATGAAAACATAACAAGTATGGAAGTATCATAAGCCGAAGTTTAAGACACCGGGATGATGCATATGTGATGGGAAGATAACCCGCCTTGTTCACCAGATTGAAGATTGACATGATTTAATTCAAATCAATCTAGGGGGTAATGTTCGGGATATAACCGCACGGTGTATGATCCACCTAGTTGGGTCGGGTTATCCAAGTGGCGACTAATAAGCAACACTCGAGATGGGTTGTGACATTCAAGATCTCAAGCCCTGCAGGGTGGCTCATAGAGTGGGCCGCCCCAGCGCCCAGTACATGAAGACGGCGGCTCATGGCCTAGGAGTATAAGACACTACATGTAGTCTCTGAAAGTGCAATTATCCCTGGGTGGCTTTGGTAATTACTATAAACATATAGCTCATTGAACTAATGCTATTTCAAGATAAAAATTTCAGGAAAGCTCAATGATTGGCATGGCATGTACTAGGAATGTGGCCCCCTCAAAATGCTAAGGACACATATTGGCTCAAGCTTAAGACTCTATAGTTTCTATTTTAGTGATCCAAGATCACATTGAGTCCATAGGAAAGCCAATACTATTAAAAGGGGATGAGGTGTTGCCTCATGGGTTTCTTGCTCAAAATGCTTAGTGATATGCTCCAAAACCCTCATCCACATTCTCACATCCACATATGTCCCAAACCAAAAGTCAAACTCGGCCCCACCAAAAAGTTCTATCCGGCGCCACCGAGTTCATTTGACATAGCCACTACCACTAAACACTAATCATTTCGGTCTCACCGAAAGGGATCTCGGTCTCACCGAGATGGGATTGCAAACTCTATGTTTCCCTTCGTAACATTTCGGTCTCACTGAGATGAGCGATCGGTCCCACCGAGTTCGCAATGCAAACTCTCTATTTCCCCTTCGTAACATTTCGGTCCCACCAAACGAGCGAATCGATCCCACCGAGTTTGCCTGACCAACTCTCTGTAAGCTTATTACCAAAATCAGTCCCACCGAGTTTGTGTAATCGGTCTCATCGAGATAGCTTTATGCCCTAACCCTAATGAAATCGGTCCCACCAAGTTGATCATATCGGTCCCACCGAAATGCCTAACTGTCACATTATGAACTAAATCGGTCTGACCGAGTTCTCTGAATCGGTCCCATCGAGTTTGGTAAATTGTGTGTAACGGTTGGATTTTGTGTGGAGCCTATATATATCCCTCCACCCACTCTTCATTCATGGAGAGAGCCATCAGAACATACCTACACTTCCAACATACATGTTCTGAGAGAGAACTACCTACTCAAGTGTTGAGATCAAGATATTCCATTCCTACCATACGAATCTTGTTCTCTAGCCTTCCCCAGGTTGCTTTCCACTCAAATCATTCTTCCACTATATCCAAATCTGTGAGGAACTTTTTGAGTGTTGGGGGCACTGTCATTTGAAGCATTTGAGCAAGGAGTTCATCATCAACACACCGTCTATTACCTTTTGGAGAGTGGTGTCTCCTAGATTGGTTAGGTGTCACTTGGGAGCCTCCGACAAGATTGTGGAGTTGAACCAAGGAGTTTTACGGGCAAGGAGATCGCCTACTTCGTGAAGATCTACCCTAGTGAGGCAAGTCCTTCGTGGGTGATGGCCATGGTGGGATAGAGAAGGTTGCTTCTTCATGGACCCTTTGTGGGTGGAGCCCTCCGTGGACTCGTGCAGCTGTTACCCTTCGTGGGTTGAAGTCTCCATCAACATGGATGTACGATAGCACCACCTATCGGAACCATGACAAAAACATATGTGTCTACACTTGTGCGTGCTCCCTCCAAACTCCTCCCTTTACCTTCGTATGCAATTGTTTTACATTCCGCTGCTATACTCTTAGAATTACATGTGTAGGTTGATTGCTTGACTTGTGTTAAGGTGCTAAAATCTTCCAAGAATTAAAATTGGGAAAAGGCTAGATTATTATTTGGTCAAGTAGTCTAATCACCCCCCCCCCTCTAGACATACTTTCGATCCTACAAGTGGTATCAGAGCTTTGGTCTCCATTTGCCGTGATTTCCATAGCTTTGGTGATCATAGCCTTGGTTTCACAACCTAGGAGAGTATGGCGTCTAGTGAGGGAAGTTACCACCGTAGAGGTCCTTACTTTGATGGAACAAATTTTGCTAGTTGGAATCATAAGATGAAAATGCATATTCTTGGACATAACCCCACCGTTTGGGCTATTGTGTGTATTGGTTTTGCAAGGTGAATTCTTCGATGGGAAGGAACCGAATCGTGAAGCATCCGCGGAAGAGTTGAAGATGCTGCAATACAAAGCTCAAGCTTGCGATATCCTCTTCAACGGATTGTGCCCCAAAGAATTCACCAAAATCATCCGTCTTGAGAATGCAAAGGAAATTTGGGATACTTTGATTGATATGCACGAAGGTACCAACTCCGTCAAGGAATCCAAGTTGGATGTGCGTCAAAGTCAACTTGACAAGTTCAAGATGAAGGATGGTGAAGGTGTCGCTGAAATGTACTCTTGGCTTGCTCTCATCACAAATGACATTGCCGACTTTGGAAGCGAAGAGATGACCGACAGATTCATCATCAAGTAGATCCTAAGAGCCTTGGATGGAAAATATGATACCGTGTGCACATTGATCCAAATGATGCCCAACTACAAAGATCTCAAGCCAACGAAAGTCATTGGAAGAATTGTTGCTCATGAGATGTCACTCAAAGATAAAGAAGAGCTTCATAACTAGTCTAGTGGTGCTTACAAAGCCTCATGTGACGCTCCTACATCATCAAGTGAGAAACAAGTCCTCAATGAAGAATTGAGCTTAATGGTGAAGAACTTCAACAAGTTCTACAAGAATAGAAGCAAAGAGAGAAGTTCCAAGTCAAGGTCCTACAATGACAAGAGATCTTCAAGTCGTGATCGAAATTGCTACAATTGTGGAAGACCCGGACACTACTCCAATGAGTGTAGGGATCCCCACAAGAGAAGAGAAGACTCACCTAAAAGGAGAAGTAGAAGAGAAGAATCACCACCAAGAGAGAGGAGTAGAGATGATCGTTATGAGCGAAGACCTTCTCGGAGAAGCAAGGATTCGGAAAGGAAGGACAAATCATCAAGGAGCTATACAAGACGAAGACATCAATCTCATGTTGGTGAATGGGTATCCGGTTCCGACTTCGATAACCACTCCAAGAGAAGCTACTACTCCGACTCCGAAGATACTCAAGATGAAGGTGTTGCCGGAATTGCTCTTGTGTCAACCAACTCCTACGACATATTTGACTAACCAAATAAAGGAATTGGAAGATGCTTCATGGCTAAAGGCCCTAAGGTATCAAACCCTGAGTATCTTGATTTTAATAGTGATGAAGATGACTTGCTAGGAGATGATGATTTACTTATTGGTAGCAATAGTGATGAAACCTATGATGAAAACTATGATGAAATTGCTATTAATCATGCTAATAAATATAAAACGAATGACAATGATAAGGAGAAGATTGAGCGTCTAACTAAAGAACTAAACACTCTTAAGTTAGCTCATGAAACAACCTTGGAAGATCATCGAGAACTTTTAAAGACTCATGAAAAGTAACGATTTGAAAATCTCAACCTTGAGCAAGAGCATGATTTCTTAAAAGCAAGCAATGATGATCTTCGCAAGAAAAGTTCTTCTTACATTGCCAAGCATTTACTCTTGTCTACTTACATGCCACAAGTAAAACCTAGCAACAAGAACAAGAAAGATTCTTACTCTAGTAGTAACAACAATCATGCTAAATCCAATGATGTTGCTTCTAGTAGTTCTCTTGATTCCACTAATGATTCTCTTAGCCAAGTTACACTTGAGCAAGAAAATAGCTTATTGAAGGGAATTATAGAGAAAGGTGTTTACAAGAGCCTTGGTGGGAGTAAGAAATTTGAGGAAATTGTACGCAAGCAAGGAAGGCACCGGAAGAATAAAGGTGTTGGTTTTGAGCGAAAGTTTAATGCCAATGGAGTTGAGTGGGAAGAAGATCAATACCCCAAGACGAAGTTTGTTCCTCAACAAGAGAAGTATGATCCTACTTATTTTCAAGGGACACAAGCACAAGATGATCTTCCACCACAAGAGCACAAGCTACATGGCAAGGAGAAGCTTCAAGAAGAGATTGATGCATTTGAAGAAGCTCCTTAGGCCTTGGTCAAGTGGGTTCCCAAGACTACATCAAGTTCTACTTCATCAAGTACGACTACAACTCCAAGGATTCCCATCAAGATGGTGTGGATCCCGAAGAAGAAGAACTAGAGAGTTCTTGAGGGTGACTACGCCAACATACTTCACTTATATCATTTCGGCGAGGACAAGTGCAAACAACTTCCATATCTTGCACTAGTTCAAGGAGTCACAAACCCTCTTGTTGGTAAGACAAGGGACAAGGTAACCTAATGCTTTCATGGACATCATCTTGTGTGCAATTCACTCTATGTCTATGGATATCTTTGTTTGTTCCTTGTGGGACTAACCCGTGTAGGTATTGAAAGTGCAACTCACTCCAATGGATTGCTCCAAATGATCTACATCAACATTGAGCATCTACATCTTCAACACCTACATGAAGTCATCATCGACAAAACCCAAGGTTAGTTCATCCCTCTTAGGGGGATATCACATCTAGGGGGAGCTTTACTCTAATCAATTGAGCTAAAGCAACTCTAATGATGTGAACACAACAATGCTTTATGTGAAAGTGGTAACCCCACTTCTGCTTAAACGATGAGTATGACCTATGATCAAATGTTCTCATTTGATTCCTAAGTCAACATACTCATATATAGATGACCTAGTCATCGCCAATTGCTTGATAGATTCTAGAATGGTTTTGCATGCTTTGCCACATGTTTTATTTGCTATCTTATTGTGTGAGCATGTTGAATGCATATTTTTCTCATTCGAGGACATCCATTTGTTGCTTTGATTGTTTGGCTCTTTTTCTTTTGCAAAATGGATGGACAAGAATGCCTAAGAACCCCCTCTAGCTATCTATGCTTTTCTCGTCTCAAACTCTATTCTTGCTACATCACAAAGTTTGATCAAGTCAAATTCGAACCACTCTGTGTGAGGAGGACTCGGAGTCCCCGATTCGTCATAGACTTATACTTCCAAAACCTCTTTGTGCATTTCGGTATGACCGAGTCATCCACTTCGGTTAGACCGAGTTCACTAAGTTGATTTAGGTTTTCAATCCCGGTGCAACCGATTTGAACTTTTCGGTCACACCGAGTTGCAGTAACTGCTAGCAGTTTTGCATCTCGGTGCCAACGAGTTGTTCCACTCGGTCACACCGACAGGGTCAGGTTATATATACCGACGGGTTGAATTTTGGAAAACTTTCCAAACCCTCTTCACCTGCGCATAACCTGCTCTGCCCCATCGGGTCTTTGGATCGTCTCCTCGCCGCTAGCGACCTCCCGCCAGTGGTCTCCATCGCCGTCAACAGCAATCTCCATTGTCGTTGCCACTGTAGCAAGTTCACCGTCGAGTTAGGGTATGAACTTGTTCCTTTGTGCTATTCTTTAACTCCGATTCATTGCACATTTCTTTGCCATGATTCTTGCCATGATTGAAATCATCCTATCCTGCAGAAACTCCGTAGAAATGAGTTTTGATTCGAAAAATTCAGGGTTAGGTCTCCGCCGAACTCATCTCGGACCGACCGAGTTGTAGAAATCGGGCTTACCGATTTGGCTTAGGCCATTGCACTTGCACTTTTCGGTCTGACCGAAAATTGCAAATTGGTGCGATCGAGTTCAACTCTCTGTGAAACCCTAGCAATCTCGGTGCCACCGAACTGTGAATCAGTCTGACCGAGTTCACTAGTTTAGGTTCCAGACTTGCTTCGGTATCACCGAGTTTAACAACCCGGTAGCTCCGAAATGCTTTTTGTAGAGAACTAAAACTAAGTTTTTGAGTCATCTGTTTTGCAAAAATTCTGCACTTTGTGATGCTCATCCACTCTACCTCATCTACATCTATTCACAGGGTCAGTTTTTGAGTTTGTAGTGCCAAGATGTCTGACCAGAGTGATAGCCAGAATTTGTCTGAGGAGCAAGTCAACTTGAGTGAGGGTACTAGTCCCTCTAGCAGCTCTGATGAGGGTAGCAGGAGCACACCTAGCAACTTGCCCAAGGCAGCTACCAAGACCAAGAAGAAGAAAACCTCAGATACTGAGGATGAAGATTTTGTTGCTGATGAGGCCACTTCAAAGAAGAAGGTGATCAGGAATGGCACAACTGTTGCAACAAAGCCAGGTCTGAAAAGGAAGGCACCTGCTAAGAGAGTTCCTATGTCAAAGGCCAGATCATCTACTCAAGAGACTATGGTATTCACACTTGAATCCAGAGATGATGAGCCAGTAGGTACTAAGAAGAGAGCTAGAAAGACAACAGCCAGAATGATTGGCAAGCCACCCATGACGGATGATGATGAGGCTGAAGCAGAAGAAGAAGAGGTTGCTGCACCAGCACCTAAAGCTCAGAAGCTCATGGGAGATGCTATCAAGTCAAGGGCAGCTCCTTCAAAGCCCAAGACTGCTCCCAAAGCTGCTCAAGCCACCAAGTCTGCACCCAATAGGGTCGCATGAAACATTCCAGCATCAGAGAATAACAAGGCCCCAGTGCCTGATGATGAAGATGCTGAGGTCCAAGTGCTTAGGAAGTTGAAGCCCAAGAACCCTGACCATGACAATACTCATATTGTTGTTGAGGACATGAAGTTGAGAAAAGATGCATGCCTTAGGAGATCGAGACAAACTGACCCATATGCTGTGAGGAGAAGGAGTGTTGTGGACTACAGGTTTCATACCAAAGAACTAAAGACTTTTATGAGACAGTCCTTCTTGACAAGAAGCCCATGGTGTGTGATATGAGATGGGTTGCCTGGGACTACATCAAGGACAATGAAGATCACTTTCCAAATGTGATTAAAAGCTTCAAAGCATGTGGTGTTGACAAGTTTGTAGGTCAGGAGTTGACGAAATGGAATGATGAACTCATCATGCAATTCTACTCCACAACTCACTTTTATCCTGATGGTAGAATTGTATGGATGTCTGAAAGTACAAGGTACCAGTCGACTGTTGATGAGTGGGCCAAGATGATTAAAGCCCCTGAAGAGCATGAAGATGATTTGGATGTGTATGCCAAGAAGAAGCAAGACCACAACTCTATGGCCAATATGTACAAGGAGATCCCCGATGATGCATTGGAAACACACTAGTTTGGATCTGTGCATTTCTTATTGTCTGGTCTAGCCACTATCAACACTATCTTGAGGCATACATTGTTGCACAAATCTGGAGATCACAAGATGATAAGAGGACATTCAATCAACTTGCTACATATTTTTGATGTCCCTCAAAAATTCAAAGTCATGACTCTGATTGTTGAAACAATCAAGAGGACTGTTGTAGATCAGAAGAGACCATGTGGATATGCTCCACAAATTCAGGAGCTCATCAACTCCAAGATGGGCACATGATAATACTTGTTGGACAAGAAAATTTTGTCTCTATATCCAGACTTTGAGGACAACACTGTTGTCATGGATGAGAATGAGCCATCTTCAGTGCAAGCACATGAGAAGAGAGAGAAAGCCAAAGTTGAGAAAGCTGCCAAGATGCCAAGTGTTGTAGAAGCATATCAAGTGTCTCTCAAATCCAAACAAGATCAAATGGCATATCTGATTCAAGCAACTATGAGGATTGAGAAGGGCTTGGCCACCCTGACACAGAATCAGGAGAGCTTGGAAAGGATCATTGAAACTAAGTTCTATGATCTTGATCTAAAGGTGACTGAGATATAGTCTGCAGTTGAGCAGCTCAAGGATGAAGCAGAGGAGAGGAGAGGGCAGGCTACCATAGATGCCTTTCAGAGAGTACCTAGAGGTCAGAGGTCTGCTGCAGTGCCTATACCTAATACTCGAGCTACTACATCAGCACCAACAGCCACAGGTTCACTGTCACCTCCAGCAGCCACTCCACCGGCTCCAACTACATCATGTAAAGCCTTCGTCCTTGGAGTTCTCTCTACACCGCCTCCCAAAGATCAAGCCTGAGAGATGCATAGCACTATGCATTTTCAAACTTTTTGGTAACTTGTTGCCAAAGGAGGAGAAATATGTATAGATCATAGGCTTCGAGAGAGAGTGTGTTTTGCTTCTTGGTCTCTCTTGCTTTTGGTTGACCTTTATTGTGTGTTTGCTTTATACTCTATGTCCGTGTGTGCGATACTTGTATGATCATGTGATTGATCATATGCTACCTTAATGCTTGCTTGGATGATACTATCTTTTATATCCTTATATGATCATTCACTTTTCTTGGTGATGAGTGCATGTTTTTAGTTCATATCATTTTGAGCGCTCCACCAAGATGTATGTGACATGGAAGAGTAACCCATGATCCTAATCGATTGTGCATTTGCATTCAAACAAAAAAATTAAATAATGCACAAATTTAGGGGGAGCTCTTGTTTATCACATACTTCTCAAAGCGACGATGTATTTAAATCTTATTATCATTTGGCGAAGCTTTGATCTATATGTTGTCATCAATTGCCAAAAAGGGGGAGATTGAAAGTGCAACTATCCCTCGGTGGTTTTCATAATTACTAACAACATATAGCTCATTGAACTAATGCTATTTCAAGATAAATATTTCAGGAAAGCTCAATGATTGGCATGGCCTGGACTAGGAATGTGGACCCCTCAAGATGCTAAGGACACATATTGGCTCAAGCTCAAGACTCTACATTATCTATTTTAGTGATCCAAGATCACATTGAGTCCATAGGAAAGCCAATACTATTAAAAGGGGATGAGGTGTTGCCTAATGGGTTTCTTGCTCAAAATGCTTAGTGATATGCTCCAAAACCCTCAGCCACTTTCTCACATCCACATATGTCCGAAACCAAAAGTCAAACTCGGCCCCACCAAAAAGTTCTATCCGGCACCACCGAGTTCATTTGACATAGCCACTACCACTAAACCCTAATCATTTCGGTCTCACCGAAAGGGATCTCGGTCTCACCGAGATGGGATTGCAAACTCTATGTTTCCCTTCGTAACATTTCGGTCTCACCGAGATGAGCGATCGGTCCCACCGAGTTCGCAATGCAAACTCTCTATTTCCCCTTCGTAACATTTCGGTCCCACCAAACGAGTGAATCGGTCCCACCGAGTTTGCCTGACCAACTCTCTGTAAGCTTATTACCAAAATCGGTCCCACCGAGTTTGTGTAATCGCAATCACCGAGATTACGTTATGCCCTAACCCTAATGAAATCGGTCCCACCGAGTTGATCATATTGGTCCCACCGAAATGCCTAACGGTCACATTATGAACTAAATCGGTCTGACCGAGTTCTCTCAATCGGTCCCACCGAGTTTGGTAAATTGTGTGTAACGGTTGGATTTTTTGTGGAGGCTATATATACCCCTCCACCCACTCTTCATTCGTGGAGAGAGCCATCTGAACATACCTACACTTCCAACATACATGTTCTGAGAGAGAACTACCTAATCAAGTGTTGAGATCAAGATATTCCATACCTAACATATGAATCTTGTTCGCTAGCCTTCCCCAAGTTGCTTTCCACTCAAATCATTCTTCCACCATATCCAAATCTGTGAGGAACTGTTTGAGTGTTGGGGAGACTTTCATTTGAAGCATTTGAGCAAGGAGTTCATCATCAACACACTGTCTATTACCTTTTGGAGAGTGGTGTCTCCTAGATTGGTCAGGTGTCACTTGGGAGCCTCCGACAAGATTGTGGAGTTGAACCAAGGAGTTTCCACGGGCAAGGAGATCGCCTACTTTGTGAAGATGTACTCTAGTGAGGCAAGTCCTTCGTGGGCGATGGCCATGGTGGGATAGACAAGGTTGCTTCTTCGTGGACCCTTCATGGGTGGAGCCCTCCGTGGACTCGCGCAGCCATTACCCTTCGTGGGTTGAAGTCTCCATCAACGTGGATGTATGATAGCACCACCTATCGGAACCACGACAAGAACATTTGTGTCTACACTTGCGTTTTCTCCCTCCAAACTCCTCCCTTTACCTTCATATGCCATTGTTTTACATTCCGCTGCTATACTCTTAGAATTGCATGTGTAGGTTGATTGCTTGACTTGTTCTAAGGTGATAAAATATGCCAAGAATTAAAATTGGGAAAAGGCTAGCTTTTTATTTGGTCAAGTAGTCTAATCATCCCCCTCTAGACATACTTTAGATACTACAGTCTTTTTAATTAGGAAGCAAGACAAATAGGAAACATACCAAGTCACAGGTCATGGTACGACCTGGACTCTATTGTAAGCCCGGTGCCTCCACCTATATATGAAGGGGAGCCCCTGAGGCGGTAAGACTAAATTAGAATCTCTCGATTTCTAGGCTAGCGAAATCGCACCCTTGTAATCAAGATCATCATCATCATCAATACCAATCAAGCAAGAATTAGGCTATTACCTCCTGATACGTCTCCAACGTATCTATAATTTTTTATTGTTCCATGCTATTATTTATGATGTTTTGGATGCTTAATGGGCTTTATTATACACTTTATATTATTTTGGGACTAACCTATTAACCCAAAGGACCAGTCCAGATTGTTGTTTTTGCCTATTTCAGGGTTTTACAGAAAAGGAATGTCTAACGGAGTCCAAACAGAATGAAACTTCGGGAGAGATATTTTTAGCGCAAAATACGCACGGGAGACTTGAGAACCACGGAATAGGGCACACGTGGCGTCCACGAGGGTGGGGGTGCCCCCCCCCCTATAGGGCGCGCCCCCTGCCTCGTAGGCCCCATGTTTGGCCCCCGGTGCCCTCCTTCCTCCTATATATACCTAACTACCCCAAAACCATTAGAAGAGGAGAGAATACCCTAGTTCCACCGCCGCAACCTTCTGTACCCGCGAGATCCCATCTTGGGGCCTGTTCCGGAGCTCCGTCGGAGGGTGGATCTACCACAGAGTGCTTCTACATCATCATCATCGCCTTTTTGCAGTAGGTTTAACACCAATATAAACAAAGAATGAGTTCATTATAGTACCTTTGAGTAGTGGTTTGTTTTCTTATACTAACGGAGCTCACAAGATTTTTGTCTAAGTTTTGTGTTGTGATGTTTTCAAGTTTTGAGTATTGATTTGATGGACTATGTAACAAAGAGTAGCAAGAGCCTAAGCTTGGGGATGCCCAAGGCACCCCAAGGTAAGTTTCGACGACAACCAAAAGCCTAAGCTTGGGGATGCCCAAGGCACCCCAAGGTAAGTTTCGACGACAACCAAAAGCCTATACTTGGAGCTATATTTTTATTCACCACATGATATGTGTTTTACTTGGAGCGTCATGTATAATTTGAGTCTTTGCTTGTTAGTTTTCCACAATTATCCTTGATGGAAACACCTTTTTGAGAGAGATAAATATGGCCTAGGAATTGTTAGAACACTCTATGTGCTTCACTTATATCTTTTGAGTTGAATAGTTTTTGCTCTAATGCTTCACTTATATCTTTTAGAGCACGGTGGTGATTATATTTTGAAGAAATTGTTGATCTCTCATGCTTCAATTATATCCTTTTGAGAGTTTATTAGAACAGCATGGTAATGTGCTTTGGCTATAAAACTAGCCTTCACATGATAGGCATCCAAGATCAATGTAGTAAAAACTTTCATACTAAGTACATTGAATATGATGAAAAGTTGGATGCTTGATAATTGTTTTGAGATATGAGGATAGTGATATTAGAGTCATGCTAGTGGAGTTATTATGAAATTGAGAAATACTTGTGTTAAAGTTAGTGATTCCTGTAGCATGCACGTATGGTGAACCGCTATGTGATGAAGTTAGAGCATTAGGAATTTGTAGAGTGTCATCCTTTGTGTGGAGGTCGGCTGGGCGCGATGGTTAGCTCCTACCAACCTCCCCCCAAGGAGCATGCGTTGATTGCTTTCTTTTGATGACTCGTAAATTTTTACAATAAGTATATGAGTTCTTATGACTAATGTTGAGTCCATGGATTATACGCACTCTCACCCTTCCACCATTGCTAGCCTCGCTTGTACCGCGCAACTATCGTTGGTACCATACACCCACATTATACCTTCCTCAAAACAGCCACCATATATCTTCCTCAAAACAGCCACCATACCTACCTATCATGGCATTTCCATAGCCATTTCGACATTATTGCCATGCAACTTTCCACTGTTCCGTTCATATGACACGCTTCATATTGTCATATTGCCATGCATAATCATGTAGTTGACATCATATTTGTGGCAAAGCCACCATGCATAACTTTTCATACATGTCACTCTTGATTCATTGCACATCTCGGTATACCGCCGGAGGCATTCATATAGAGACATACTTTGTTCTAGTATCGAGTTGTAATATCGAGTTGTAAATCAATATAAGTGTGATAATCAATATTATTAGAGCATTGCCCATGTGAGGAAAGGCCGAACAAAAGTAAAAGCCCCTCAAAAAAAAAGAAAAAAAGGGACAATTGCTACTATCTTTTTCCACACTTGTGCTTCAAAGTAGCACCAGGTTCTTCATGATAGAGAGTCTCATGTTTAGGCACTTTCACATACTAGTTGGAATTTTCATTATAGAACTTGGCATATATATTCCAACGATGGGCTTCCTCAAATGCCCCATGTCTTCATGAGCAAGCAAGTTGGATGCACACCCACTTATTTTCTTTTGTTGAGCTTGCATACATTTTTAGCTCTAGTGCATCCCTTGCATGGCAATCCCTACTCATTCACATTGATATCTATTGATGGGCATCTCCATAGCCCTTTGATACGCCTAGTCGATGTGAGATTATCTCCCTCCTTTTTGTCTTCTTCACAACCACCATTCTATTCCACATAGTGTTATATCCATGGCTCACGCACATGTATTGCGTGAAAGTTAAAAGGTTTGAAAGAATAGAGTATGAAAACAAGTACTTGGCTGAAACCGAGGTTGTGCATGATATGAATATTTTGTGTGATGAAGTGGGAGCATAGCCAGACTATATGATTTTGTAGGTTTAGCCATAGTATTTTGAGAAGACATGATTGCTTTGTTAGTATGCTTGAAGTATTATTATTTCTTATGTCAATATAGATTTTTGTCTTGAATCTTTCAGATCTGAACATTCAAGCCACAATTAAGAGAAATACATTGAAAACTATGTTGGTTAGCATTCCACATCGAAAATTATGTTTTTATCATTTGCCTACTCGAGGACGAGCAGGAATAAGCTTAGGGATGCTTGATACGTCTCCAACGTGTCTATAATTTTTTATTGTTCCATGCTATTATTTATGATGTTTTGGATGTTTAATGGGCTTTGTTAATACACTTTTATATTATTTTTGGGACTAACCTATTAACCCAAAGGCCCAGTCTAGATTGTTGTTTTTTTGCCTATTTCAGGGTTTTACAGAAAAGGAATATCAAACGGAGTTCAAACAGAATGAAACTTTGGGAGAGATATTTTTGGAGAAAAATACGCACCGGAGACTTGAGAACCACGGAATAGGGCACATGTGGCGGCCACGAGGGTGGGGGCGCCCCCCCCCCTCTATAGGGCGCGCGCCCCTGCCTCGTGGGTCCCATGTTTGGCCCCCGATGCCCTCCTTCCTCCTATATATACCTACGTACCCCGAAACCATCAGAAGAGGAGAGAAAACCCTAGTTCCACCGCCGCAACCTTATGTACCCATTAGATCCCATCTTGGGGCCTATTCCGGAGCTCCGCCGGAAGGGAGATCTACCATGGAGTGCTTCTACATCATCATCATCGCCTCACCATGAGTTGTGAGTAGCTTACCACAGACCTTCGGGTCCATAGATAGTATCTAGATGGCTTCTTCTCTCTCTTTGGATCTCAATACCAAGTTCTCCTCGGTCTTCGAGGAGATCTATTCGATGTAATCTCTTTTTGCGGTGTGTTTGTCGAGATCCAATGAATTGTGGGTTTATGATCAAGATTATCTATGAGAAGTATTTGGTTCTTTTCTGAACTATTTATGTGTGATTATAATATCCTTGCAAGTCTCTTCGAATTATTGGTTTGGTTTGGCCTACTAGATCTATAGTTCTTGCAATGGGAGAAGTGCTTGGCTTTGTGTTCAATCTTGCGGTGTCCTTTCCTAGTGACAGTAGGGGCAGCAAGGCACGTATTGTATTTGAAAGTGCAGTATATCGACTAGAGGGGGGTGAATAGGCGATTTTTATGAAATGCTTCAAAACATGGTAGTTTCGAAGACAAACGATAAGCTCAAGCCTATTAGTATGCAGCGGAAAGTGGACTACACTAGATAAGCCATAGTCATGTATTCAATGAAGTGAAAGCATGAAGACTAATAGCAACTAGGCAGTAGTGATCACAAAGGAAGAAGGAATGAAGCCAATCACAACAACTAGATACTCAGTGAAGACAATCAGATAAAGCAAACATGTAATGTCTTCACAACATAGAGCAGTAAGTAAAGGGAAGGAAAGGATAGAACCAGTAGCTCGGGGAAGACAGTGATTTGTTAGACCAGTTCCAGTTGTTGTGACAACTGTACGTCTGGTTAGGGAGGCTGAGATTTAACTCAGAAGACCGCGTCTTCACCTTGTTCCCCTTGAGCTAAGAACACCTAGTCCTCGCCCAATCACTCTGGTAAGTCTTCAAGGTAGACTTCCAAACCTTCACAGACTTCGTTCACCGGCAATCCACAATTACTCTTGGATGCCTAGAACGCGACGCCTAACCGGCTGGAGGAAACACAGTCCTCAAGTGTAATAAGTCTTCAGGTCACACAGACAGAAAGACTTCAGTGATGCCTAACACTCTTTGGCTCTGGGTGTTTGGGCTTTGTCCTTGCAAGGATTTCTCTCTCAAATGCTTCGGAGGTGGGTTGCTCTCAAACGACAAAAGTCGTGCAATAACTCTGAGCAGCCACCAATTTATGGTGTAGGGGGTGGGCTATTTATAGCCACTAGGCAACCCGACCTGATTTGTCCGAAGTGACCATGTGTCACTAAGGAACTGACACGTGTTCCAACGGTCAGGTTTCAAACACACACGGCAACTTTACTTGAGCTCCAAGTAAAGCTGACTTATCCGCCTCTGGATAAGATTTGCTCTCATAGTCTTCGCTCGAAGACATAGGATTTGGTTTAGCATCACATCAGTCACTCTGACTTAGTTCACTTGGACCCCACTTAACAGTGCGGTGGTTCCTATGACTCAATAAAGAAGAAAAGGAAACAGCGACAACTCTACATCTTCGCTTTCCATAGTCTTCACACAATATCTTCTCATGTCATAGTCTTCAATATGATTATCTTCATATACCACCACTGATATCAATGTCTTCATACATTTTTAGGGGTCATCTCCAGTAGGTTAACCGAATCAATGAGGGACTGCTACCTGTGTTATCCTGCAATTCTCACAAACACATTAGTTCCTCAACCAGGTTTGTCGTCAATACTCCAAAAACCAACTAGGGGTGGCACTAGATGCACTTACAATCTCCCCCTTTTTGGTGATTGATGACAAACTGGTTGAAGTTTTCAACGGGGATAAAGATATGTGAAATTGTAAAGGATAAGGTATTGTCTTCGTAAGTAGCAAAAGGCTCCCCCTGAAGATGTGCATATAGTTGATTTGCCTTTGAATGAAAATGCACATGGCAGGTGGTACTTGTGGAGATCCTTTTCAACTTATAAAGACAATTCATCATGCATAATTGATATATCGAAGATAATGACATGCACAATGAAAAATGGGCATCTACAAAAATGACTAAGTGCGGAATATAAGATAGCAGATGCGGAATTTATCATCGCATTACAGAGTAGCATAAAAAGTAGCAGACGACCATTAGTTTAAGTGTTACAACTCAAAGAAGCAAATGTAGCAAAACAAGAGTTGTAAGCACTAGGCATATTATTAAAGCACCCGCCCATATGGACCCGCTTGAAGACTATCAACTCATATGCTTCTCCCCCTTTTGTTAGTAAGGACCAAAAAGGTTTGAAGACATAGAGCCTCTACTCGTTCCCAGGTGGAGCAGAAGAGGATGCAGGGTCGGTGTTGTCGTTTGGCGGTGCAGAGGTGGTTGGTGCAGTGTCGATGTGCGCTGAAGTAGGAGGCGGTGAAGTAGCATCATCCTGATCATCGATCACCCTGGCGTCAATAGTTGCAGTGGAGGAAGAATATTCAGAGTCTTCAAGAGATGGAGTTTGACGCATAACAGCAGTCCTTGGGGGAGTGTTGTCAAACTTGAATCTCATAGTGAAGCCATCGTCTTGAAGATCCGCTTCGGCACTCAGTAAAGTCAAACTCTTCCAAGACCGTCTGCATGTTTCATGAGCAACAAAAGCATTCTTGGTGGCAAGATTGCGAATGCGATTGACATCTACCAAGAGGCTCTGCATCTGACGCTTTAACTAGAGGTGATGCTTGTCTTGTTTCTGATGAAGGGCTACAAGAAGCTCTCGGTCATTCAGAACACGAGATCGCTTCTGAGGCCTTTGAGCGATGGTGCTTTCAGTGGCTTCGGTTTCAGCGTGTCGAGGTAGACGAGTATGGCCAGCCAGAGGATAGACACGAGAGGCTGCTGGGACCTCTTTAATCTGCTGAGTGAAGCTTTGATGATCAGCGTTATGAAGGCTAACTGGCTCCTTAGAAGGCTCTTGGTAAATGGCTTGAGCTGAGATATCAACCTCAGGCAAGAAAATCTGATGGTTGCGAGCAGAGGGTTGATAAGTGACAGCTGAGTGCAACTTGATGAGGCGCATTATCCAAGGGGCATAAAATTTCAGTCCAAATAGATCAGCTCCAGATGTGGCCATTTGCCTGATGAAGAAATCTTGAGCATTGAAGCTGATGCCATTGAAGATATAGAAGACCAAAGTCTTCATAGTGCCTTCAAGCTTGGCTGATGAAGAATGTCCTTTGAAAGGCCATAGAGTACGCCTTATGATGTGATAGATGGTGCGAGGCAGGTACTCGAGGTCTTCAACAAAGAATTCTTTAGGATATTATGCGTCACTGGGCAGAGGCTTCATCATGCTGAGCATTTGGCTCATGTTGGGCTTACGCTTCTGAAAGATGCTCTCCAAGGCTTCAGAGTGCAGTTCACAGCCAGGTTCATATAGATCTCCTGGAGTGGGCAGGACAGTGAGCTCAATGAGATCAAAAGCTTTTGCTTCATGATGCACATTGCCTGACATCCACTCAAGGACCCGTGTCTTCGGATCCCCGCTGTAGCCTCGGATGTGAAGTGTTGCATAGAATTGCAGAAGCAGTTCTTCATTCCAATGCTCTTTATCCAGCACAAAATTGAGAAGGCCAGCATCACGGAAGCAGTCAAGGGCTTCCTCCAAGCAGGGCAGACCAGCAATAGCTTCAGTGTCAAGATGCGTATGAGGGAAAATGCGGCCTTGATTATATAGTACCCTTGAGTAGTAGCTGCGCTGTTGATGGCTCCAGAACCTATCGGATGATATTCTTGGCTTGGAATATGGGTTCTTGGCGCTGTCAAAGAAGGTGTTGTGCGCAGTGAAGCTATTGGCAATGAACGACCCTGAAGATGCTGCAATACCTGGAAGCCTTGGCAGTCTTGGCTTAGGCTTCTGAACTTGGGGCCTGTGCGCAATATGACGATCAAACTGAGGACCAGCATCACGTGGTTCAGTTGTAGATGGTGGAATCAGAATTGGCCACCGGACAGTAACAAGCTGATCATCCTTGTTGTATGCTTGCTCAATTGTGTGAGGCCGTGGAGGCGGAACAGGAGCAGAGGCATTCTCTTCAAGCTGCAGATTGGTGTCAGGTGCAACATTAGCTTCAGGCTCAGTACTGGCTCCAGGCATAGCACTGGCTTCAGGAGCAGTAACTTCAGGCGCAGGTTCTTCAGGCGCCACAGTATCTTCAGGTGCCATAAAAGCTTCAGCCATGACCACGTCATTGGCTTCAGTGTTGGTGGTGGCAGCCTCTGAATTTGTTACCTCCACTTCAGGAGCTGGAGGGTCGAACACGTTCTCCTCGAGAATAGGTGGTGCAGCAGTACTTTCTTCTTCTTGTTGGGGTGGTTCTTCTTCGGCTGATGCAGCCGGAATATCTTTAGCAACTTAGGGTTCTTCTTCTTCGGCTGATGCAGCCGAAATATCTTCAGCCACATTGGCTTCAGATTCTGATTGGCTTCCAGCAGGAGCAGCATCAGGTGCAGATGGTTGCTCTACTCCTTCTGGAGCACTTGATGCAGTGACTTGAGGCCTTGGTCCTTTGCGAAGCCTGCGAAAAGCTGGCGACGCCTGAGGAGATGGAGGTTGTTGGGCCTCAAATTCTTCGTCTTCAAGCACCAAACTGGTGTCTTGAGTTTGTTGGGGAGTGTCTTGGGTTTCCTGTGGGTGATCAGCCCACGAGTCATCCTGAGAAATTGGCATCAATGGATGACCAATGTTGATGCGTTCGCTGTTCGTGAGAACAGGCGAAGAGTCGATGTTGTACTCGATCTGAGGAAGGACGGTATCATCTTCAACATTGTCTTGAAGACCAATGTCTTCAGCTGCGATGGGGTCAACAGCTGGAATGTCTTCAGCCTTTGTGGGAGCAGGCTCATGAACAGTCAGTCTTCTTTCTCTCTGGGCAGATGCAGGGCGAGCAACTGAGATTGGCTCGACAAAGATGGGCTCTTTGGAAGCAGCCTTATCCTTCTTGGTCTTTCGCTTCTTGGTGGGTGGAGCTTCATCAGTAGATTGCTTACGCTTGCGAGCATCAGCTTCAGCCACCTTAGTCTTCCTGAGCGTTGAAGCGGTTGGAGTTGCCTTAGGCTTCGTGCCAGTCATGCTAGCAGGGAAGACTATGCGAGGCATTTCCTGCCCAGATGCTTCAGCTTCGGGCACAGACTGCTTCTTCTTCTTCTTGGCAGCCATTCTTAGATCAATGCCAGGACGCCCAAGTGCCTTGCGCTTTTCTACTTCATTGAATGCTTGAACGCATTTTGCAGCCAAGTCCTTGATGCGCTCACGTGAACCTTTAGCTTCTTCACGCCGCTGGCGAAAGGCTTCCTTGAGCTCTTGCATCATAACCTTGAAGTTTTGAACTTCTTGCACGCTGAGCTTGTTCATATGCTTCTTGAACTGAGCTTTTTCATAGTCTATCTTTTGCTTCAGCTCAACAATTCTTTGAGCAAGAGCTAGCTCAGAAGAAATGGCGCCATGGAAGGAGACGTTGAGGCCAACTGGAAGTTGAATATCATCGAAGCTTAGGTTGGGAGTGTCAAACCATTCATCAATGAAGTTATTGAGCACTTCAACATCAAAGAGCGGCAAATCATTGAAGATTTCAGCATCCTGCTTGCTCTTGATCAACAGCTTCAAAGCATCATCTCCAAGATCTTCATCACTTGAGAGATCAAGGGCATCATTGGCAGTCTTCAGTACTGCATATGGGGTAAGAGCTGGACTGGGGTTGCGTGTTGGCTTCCTCTTCAGCTGTTTGCTCTTGGAAATTTTGGAGTGTTCCTCAGATTGCACACTTGGTGCAGGTGGAGCAGTGGCCAAAGGCTTCACTCTTGAAGCTCTTTGTGGAGTAGCCTTTGAGGCTTTGATTTCTTCTTCTGAGGTTTCGGCGTTGCAGGTGCATCTTTAGAGTCATCATCAGCTTCAGGCTGATCGACATCTGCCCCTTGAACCCTTATGTGACTGATGAGGCCCTCTAGGTTGTAGAAGGGCCCAACCAGATTTGGTTCAGCTTCGCGTGAGCCATCAGCGCGGGGTGCAGAGGGGCCAGGATTGAAGTCTAATCCCCACAGCTTCTTGTTTTCCTTGGCCGAGTTCTTGGCGAATTGAAGATTTCGCTTGAACAGATTGTCGTCGCGACACCAGAGCAGAGCACTCGGATCAGCATCAGCAGGTTGTGGCCCTCTAACCATGCAAGGATAGAAGCCTTGAGCAATGGCTTCAGCACGAGTTTTGAGTGGAAGATTCTTATAAGTGATGTCTCCCCACGGATGTTTGATGGCGTTTTTCTCGGCCTACTCTGGGGTCACGAACCTGTATTTGAACCATTGTTCAGCCCAGTATCTTCGAATCCATTGGATTCGGGTCTTCCACTGATTATAATCCTCCTCTGGGTCAGTCTTGTATATTTCACTAAGATCAGGAGGCAAATCATGAGAGGTGTTGCCACGGCGCTGTCTGCCACCCTTTCTTACTGTCTTGTCAGTTGTCATTTGCTTCAACCTGAATGACTTCAAATTGAATGGCTTCAAAACAGGCAAATGCTTTGGTTTGCTGGTCAGACAGGAACTAGCTTCAGGAGAATGAATGTGACGCTGCAAAAACTCTGCAAATGAATGCAGACTATGAGAACCAAGGGATTCTCCCACGGACATGTACCTGTGACAGCATTAGAGATGCGAGGGAAGGGGAAGAGGTCATATGCATTCTCAGAAGTTTTGAAGATTAAAACAGTTTTGAAGACTTTGACCTCATAGTGCGAAGACATTCACTCATGGGAGTTGGTTCCAGATTTGTACGAATCCACGAATAAGTACAAGTGAGGAATCTAACTATAGTTGAAGCATATGTGAATGTACTAGGCAACATATGAGATGCAGACCGGATGGATTTGTATCTCTAAATAGGCAGAAACCTCTTGTGGTAAAGTAGATGAATCTTTATGGATCTAGAAGATGGTAAAAACCAAGTTTATTTACCACACGATGAACTGCTTAGACGGAGTAGGAGTTGGATGCCCAGCAGTTTGGTCGTCCGTGCCCTAACTTGGCGACGGAGGATAGCTACGGCGACAACGGAGAGGAAGATGTCCGCGGCCGGCGTGAGGACGGCGTCGACAAGGTTGCGGTAGCGAAGTGCTTCGTCGACGGCGTCGTCGAAAGCTAGCGGAGGCGCTAGGGTTGTTCGAGGTGGAGAGGTGGTGGAAGAAACTTTTGACCGTGATGGGACGTGCATTTATAGGCATGGGAGACGGCACAGCGTAATTACTTAGGTGCCCCTGACGGTTCACGTACGAGTGACACGTGGCGGTCATGTAATGCATTGGGAGTTGTCCCACGATCCCACGTACACCACGACTGTCGGAGTAGTCGTTCCGGCTTCTCCGGGTTTCAGGCATAACGGATGGAGCATTAAAATCAGATTTAAAGTTTGTCTCCGTATCTTCTGCTGACACGGACGCAGAGAAGATATTCGACTGTTTCAACAGAATGCATATGATTTGGACAGACAGAGTGAGATGAGATAGCATAGAGAGGTTAGGGTCCGATCACATTCACTTAGTCCAAAAGATTCAAATATGAAGACATAGCTATAAGTGAACGTTGTTGAGGACAGAACACAACTCTCTCTCTCTCTCTCTCTCTCTCTCTCTCTCTCTCTCTCTCTCTCTCTATATATATATATATATATATATATATATATATATATATATATATATATATATATATATATATATATATATACAGCCGGTCTATTCTCATAACATTATGAGAATAATATTCTCATAACAGTTCCGAACTGCATTGCAAAATTGCATTGGAGAGCTAAACGCACCGCACCACAGAGACCAGCGAACTTCATGTTGAAAAAATTGTACGTGTTGTTTTTTCGGTACCTTTTTTGCTCTAGTTTTTTAACTGTTTATCGGAATTATGCGTGTAATATATCGTTGAAAAGCTATGGAGTAGACGCATCTTCTCCATGTTGAACACTTTTCCAAATTCATCATAGTTTAAGAGCAGTTTCGAAAATCGTGCGGCTCACAACGAATAGCAGCGAGCGTTTTTTGGCGTTTTTTTCTAAACCGCTCGTCGGAACGAAACATATGATACACCGTTGGAAAGGTATCGTCGCCACGCATCTTTTTCGTATCTATTATTTTTTCTAATTCGCTACGGTTTAAGAGCAGTTTTGAATTTACTAAATCGCGGAATTTTTTTTCGAATTTTTCCAAATTTTCGGTACTATTTTCACTCTAGTTTTTTAACCGTTTGTCGGAACAAGGCGTGTAATATACCGTTGGAAAGCTACGAACGAGGCGCAACCTTCATATGTTGAAATGTTTTTGAGATTCGTTACGGTTTTTAGTTAAATTTGAAAATCGTGCAGCGCGTTGAGAAGTGTTTGAGAAGTGAGCTGCTTTCCGATGTGTGTTTTGTTTTTTGATCACGAAGTGAACCGCATTACTCTTTTTGTGTTGTTTTTTGCGCGCGTTGAGAAGTGTTTTGAGAAGTGAGCTGCTTTCCGATGTGTGTTTTGTTTTTTGATCACGAAGTGAACCGCATTACTCTTTTTGTGTTGTTTTGGTAACAAATTTTTTTTTTGAGATTCCGCTATTTTTATTTTTTTTGCATTTTCATGTTTGAGAAGTGAGCTGCTTTTCCGATGTGTTTTTATTTTTTGATCACCAAGTGAACCGCATTACTTTTTTGTGCTGTTTTGGTAACAATTTTTTTTGAGATTCCGCTATTTTTTTTTTGCATTTTCATGTTTGAGAAGCGAGCTGCTTTTCCGATGTGTTTTTGTTTTTGGATCACCAAGTGAACCGCAATGGTTTTTTTATGGCCAACTTCGTGGAGAGAAACAAAGTGAGCTTCAAAGAGTCCTTTGCAATGGACTTTTTTTAGACGAAAGTGCACTGCATTTTTACTTGTTGTTAAATGCATTTTTGTTCGAAATGAACTATACTGAGGAGTCCTTCGTAGCAGACTTCTTTTTTACCCAAGTGCACTGCACGTTCACTTACCTAACAAACCACCACAAAATGAACCAGACACCTTTCATAGACACCACAAAATGCGTTTTTACTTTGAGAAGTGTTGACAAGTGAGCTGCTTTTCCGATGTGTTTTTGTTTTTGGATCACCAAGTGAACCGCAATGGTTTTTTTATGGCCAACTTCGTGGAGAGAAACAAAGTGAGCTTCAAAGAGTCCTTTGCAATGGACTTTTTTTAGACGAAAGTGCACTGCATTTTTACTTGTTTTTAAATGCATTTTTGTTCGAAATGAACTATACTGAGGAGTCCTTCGTAGCAGACTTCTTTTTTACCCAAGTGCACTGCACGTTCACTTACCTAACAAACCACCACAAAATGAACCAGACACCTTTCATAGACACCACAAAATGCGTTTTTACTTTGGGTCTGTTCTCTTCTTTTGCATCGAATAAAATAGAACCAGACACCTTACATTTTTTTTCTCGAAGTACATACCATGAAAAATAAACCACAAACTGCTAGTTGTTTGTCTGTTCTCTTCTTTTACATCAAATAAAATAGGACAAGCCGCCATGCACAAACAAATGGACCCCTGCACAATGTACAAGAGAACCACCCGACGCTGAACGGGAAGTGGATGCTCGCCGGCACCACTTAATTCTTTTTTCCTGCAAAATAAGCAAATGAACCTAAGAGAAAATCATAGTGCACTTCATTTACAATTTGATTTTTCTTTAGAAAAAAACACAAAATAGTGAGGCGAGCAACTCGGCGGCCGTTAGAGTTTTGTTGAATCGGCGACTGCAACCCGGCTAAGCTGCATCGCTGATCGAGGTGAACTGAGGCACAACCCATGATTTTTGAAATGGGGGAATTCCACCTGTGAGCACAAACTTTCACCGGCAAGCACAAACTTTCACTGGCAACCATGGGAGGAGGCGGGCAGACTGCATCACCTATCATTTTCTGCAAAAAAGAGAGTAAAATGAACCTTAAGAGCAAAGAACAATGGACTGCATCGGTACTCTTATTTCTCTTCAGAAGAACAAAAAGCAAAAATCTCATCGTCGTCGGGGGCGTGACGGAGGAGGTCGCTTGGGCAGGGGGTGGAGCTACGTGGTGCTGAGTGGTGCTGGCCACCAACCACCAAGCGAATCCGGCGCGGGATTCAGGGATGCGTTGTCGGGGGTCACCAGATCGAGCAGTGTGGGTCGGGGCTGGAGCGCCGTCGGGGCACGATGGTGCGGCACCCGTAGTGGTCGCGCGAAGGAGCTCCGGATTTGGTTCAAGCAAAGCTCTGTTGCTGAGGCCACACTCTTCCCCAGTTATTGGGTATGAAAGAGTTGTGAAGGCTGCTACTTGTAAAGTGCAGCAAACACAATCGGGGCAAATTCACTAAAAGGGTCATGGGTTAATTCCAACAGTATGTGTGTCCTTGCTAAGTTATCTGTTGCTTGTTCTGTTGCCTATCCTTTTGTGCTTTCGTAAGGCTCTATGTGATGTTCATATTTAACCTATCAGTCTGGTGTCAGTCTTCACTACACAGGTTATACGCAGCTGAGTGAGAAATCAGGTTATGTTGATTCACCTTATAGAACCTGACGCAGATGGTACCTCTCAGACTGGCTTTTCATTCCATCCCATATTGCTGATTTTTCCTTTTCTTTTTCTCAGAGTAGTAGTAGTAGAGTATAATTTTTCGTTCTGTGGCCCTAAATAAAAATCCAGAGAGAAAAATAGATGTGTATTGTGATCGTATAAGTTGGTTGTGTTGCCATCATGGAGTGTAAGCAAAAACATGACACATACTAGAAAACAGTAAGTAAATACCTGAACCAGGCAGGCATTCAGATTCAGTAGGCAGAGTCTGTTAATCGATCCACCCTTACTGTAATCTTTGGCATGCGGACATTTTTAGCAGGCGTCTCCCCTGCAACGGAAACAGGAGCGATGTGCGAGCCTCAAGAAAAATTTGAACAAGAACGAGCGAGTACTGAACAACAGCAGGAAGCTGAAAGAAATATGCCCTAGAGGCAATAATAAAGTTATTATTTATTTCCTTATATCATGATAAATGTTTATTATTCATGCTAGAATTGTATTAAACGGAAACTTAATACATGTGTGAATACATAGACAAAACAGTATGTCCCTAGTATGCCTCTACTAGACTAGCTCATTGATCAAAGATGGTTATGTTTCCTAGCCATAGACATGAGTTGTCATTTGATCAACGGGATCACATCATTAGGAGAATGATGTGATGGACAAGACCCATCCGTTAGCATAGCACTATGATCGTTTAGTTTAACTGCTATTGCTTTCTTCATGACTTATACATGTTCCTATGACTATGAGATTATGCAACTCCCGAATACCGTAGGAACACCTTGTGTGCTATCAAACGTCACAACGTAACTGGGTGATCATAAAGATGCTCTACAGGTGTCTCCGAAAGTATTCGTGGTGTTGGCATAGATCAAGATTAGGATTTGTCACTCCGAGTGTCGGAGAGGTATCTCTGGGCCTTCTCGGTAACACACATCATAATAAGCCTTGCAAGCAAAAGACTAATGAGTTAGTCACGAGATGATGTGTTACGGAACGAGTAAAGAGACTTGCCGGTAAACGAGATTGAACTAGGTATAAAGATACCGACGATCGAATCTCGGGCAAGTAACATACCGTTTGACAAAAGGAACAACGTATGTTGTTATGCGGTTCTGACCGATAAAAGATCTTCGTAGAATATGTAGGAGCCAATATGAACATCCAGGTTCCGCTATTGGTTATTGACCAGAGATGAGTCTCGGTCATGTCTACATAGTTCTCGAACCCGTAGGATCCGCACGCTTAACGTTTGATGACGATCAGTATTATGAGTTTTTTTAGTATTGATGTATCGAAGGTAGTTCGGAGTCCCGGATGAGATCACGGACATGACGAGGAGTCTCGGAATGTCCGAGACATAAAGATTGATATATTGGACGGCTATATTCGAACACCGGAAGTATACCGGAAAAGTTTCGGATTTATCAGGAATGACGGAGGAGGTTACCGGAACCCCCTACGAGAGGGGATGGTCCATAGTGGGCCTAAAGGGTGAGAGAGAGGCAGCCCATAGGGCTGGCCGGCGCCCCCACCTAGGAATCCTGGTTGGACTAGGATTGGGGGGGCGCCACCTCTCCTATTCCTTTCCCCCTTCTTCCTTTCGGTGAATCCTACTAGGAATAGGATTGCAATCCTATTCCTAGTAGGAGTCCCCTCCCTAGCCGCACCATAGAGGTTGGCCGGCCCCTCCTCCCTTGCTCCTTTATATACAGGGGCAGGGGGGCACCCAAAGACACACAAGTTGAATTGTTTTAGCCGTGTGCGGTGCCCCCCTCCACAGAATCACACCTCGGTCGTACCGTCGCGGAGCTTAGGCGAAGCCCTGCGCCGGTGAACACATCATATCCGTCACCACGCCGTCGTGCTGACGAAACTCTCCCGTGAAGCTCAACTGGATCAAGAGCTCGTGGGACGTCATCAAGCTGAACGTGTGCTGAACGCGGAGGTGCCGTACGTTCGGTGCTTGATCGGTTGGATCGCGAAGAAGTTCGACAACATCAACCGCGTCACTTGACGCTTCCGCTTCCGGTCTACGAGGGTACGTAGACACACTCTCCCCTCTCGTTGCTATGCATCTGGTAGATAGATCTTGCGTGATCGTAGGAAAATTTTAAAATACTACGTTCCCCAACAGTGGCATCAGAGCCAGGTATATGCGTAGATGATATGCACGAGTAGAACACAATGAGATTGTGGACGATACTAGTCATACTGCTTACCAGCATGTCATACTTTGCTTCGGCGGTATTGTGAGATGAAGCGGCCCGGACCGACATTACGCGTACGCTTACGCGAGACTGGTTTCACCGTTACGAGCACTCGTTGCTTAAAGGTGACTGGCGGGTGTCTGTCTCTCTCACTTTAGCTGAATCAAGTGTGGCTACGCCCGGTCCTTGTGAAGGTTAAAACAGCACATACTTGACGAAACATCGTTGTGGTTTTGTATGCGTAGGTAAGAACGGTTCTTGCTAAGCCCGTAGCAGCCACGTAAAACTTGCAACAAACAAAGTAGAGGACGTCTAACTTGTTTTTGCAGGGCATGTTGTGATGTGATATGGTCAAGACATGATGAGTTATACGGTTTTGTATGAGATGATCATGTTTTGTAAAGTTATCGGCAACTGGCAGGAGCCATATGGTTGTCGCTTTATTGTATGAAATGCAATCGCCATGTAATTGCTTTACTTTATCACTAAGCGGTAGCGATAGTCGTAAGAAGCAATAGTTGGCGAGACGACAACGATGCTACGATGAAGATCAAGGTGTCAAGCCGGTGACAAAGGTGATCATGACGGTGCTTTGAAGATGGAGATCAAAAGCACAAGATGATGATGGCCATATCATGTCACATATTTTGATTGCATGTGATGTTTATCTTATTATGCTTCTTATTTTGCTTAAAATGACGGTAGCATTATAAGATGATCCCTTACTAAATTTCAAGGTATAAGTGTTCTCCCTGAGTATGCACCGTTGCGAAAGTTCGTCGTGCCGAGACACCACGTGATGATCGGGTGTGATAAGCTCTACGTTCAAATACAATGGGTGTAAGCCAGTTTTGCACACGCAGAATACTCGGGTTAAACTTGACGAGCCTAGCATATACAGATATGGCCTCGGAACACTGGAGACCGAAAGGTCGAGCATGAATCATATAGTAGATATGATCAACATAAGATGTTCACCATTGAAAACTACTCCATCTCACGTGATGATCGGACATGGTTTAGTTGATTTGGATCACGTGATCATTTAGATGACCAGAGGGATGTCTATCTAAGTGGGAGTTCTTAAGTAATATGATTAATTGAACTTTAATTTATCATGAACTTAGTCCTGGTAGTATTAGCATATCTATGTTGTAGATCAATAGCTCGCGATGTTGCTCCCCGTTTATTTTTCATATGTTCCTAGAGAAAACCAAGTTGAAAGATGTTAGTAGCAATGATGCGGAATTGTTCCGTGATCTGAGGATTATCCTCATTGCTGCACAGAAGAATTATGTCCTTGATGCACCGCTAGGTGACAGACCTATTGCAGGAGCAGATGTAGACGTTATGAACGTTTTGACAAAAGCTCGATATGATGACTACTTGATAGTTTAAGTGCACCATACTTTACGGCTTAGAACCGGGACTTCAAAAACGTTTTGAACGCCACGGAGCATATAAGATGTTCCAAGAGTTGAAATTAGTATTTCATACTCATGCCCGTGTCGGGAGGTATAAGACCTCTGACAGTACTTTGCCTACAAGATGGAGGAGAATAGCTCAACCAGTGAGCATGTGCTCAGATTGTCTGGGTACTACAATTACTTTAATCAAGTGGGAGTTAATCTTCCAGATAAGATAGTAATTGACAAAGTTCTCTAGTCACTATCACCAAGTTAGTAGAACTTCGTGATGAACTATAATATGCAAGGGATGACGAAAGGAATTCCCAGCTCTTCGCGATACTGAAGTAGGCGAAGGTAGAAATCATGAAAAAACATCAAGTGTTGATGGTTAGCAAGACCACTAGTTTCAAGAAAAAGGGCAAGGGAAAGAAAGGGAACTTCAAAAAGAATAGCAAGTCAGTTGCTACTTCCACGAAGAAACCCAAAGCTAAACTCAAGCCTGAAACTAAGTGCTTCTACTGCAAAGGAAATGGTCACTAAAAGTGGAACTGCCCTAGATACTTGGCGGATAAGGAGGATGGCAAAGTGAACAAAGGTATATTTGATATACAGATTATTAATATGTATTTTACTAGTGTTCATAGCAACCCCTCGGTATTTGATATTGGTTCAGTTGCTAAAGAGTAGTAACTAGAAGTGGGAGTTGCATAATGAACATAAACTAGTTAAAGGATGAAGTGACGATGTGTATTGGAAGCAGTTCCAAGATTGATATCATCATCGCACACTCCCTATACTTTCGGGATTAGTGTTGAACCTAAATAACTGTTATTTGGTGTTTGTGTTGAGCATAAATGTGATTTGATCATGTTTATTGCAATACGGTTATTCATGTAAGTTATAGAGAATAATTGTTGTTCTGTTTACATGAATAAAACCTTCTATGGTCATACACCCAATGAAAATAGTTTGTTGGATCTCGATTGTGTGATACACATATTCATAATATTGAAGCCAAAAGATGCAAGGTTAATAATGATAGTGCAACTTATTTGTGGCACTGCCGTTTAAGTCATATTGGTGTAAAACGCATGAAGAAACTCCATAATGATGGACTTTTGGAATCACTTGATTATGAATCACTTGGTGCTTGCGAACCATGCCTCATGGGCAAGATGACTAAAACTCCGTTCTCCGGAACTATGGAGCGAGCAACATATTTGTTGGAAATCATACATACTGATGTATGCGGACCAATGAGTGTTGAAGCTCGCGGCGGGTATCGTTATTTTCTGACCTTCACTGATGATTTGAGCAGATATGGGTATATCTACTTAATGAAACACAAGTCTGAAACTTTTGAAAAGTTCAAAGAATTTCAGAGTGAAGTAGAGAATCATCGTAACAAGAAAATAAAGTTTATACGATCTGATCGTGGAGGAAAATATTTGAGTTACGAGTTTGGTCTTCATTTGAAACAATGTGGAATAGTTTCACAACTCACGCCACCTGGAACACCACAGCATAATGGTGTGTCCGAACGTCGTAACCGTACTTTATTCGATATGGTGCGATCTATGATGTCTCTTACCGATTTACCACTATCATTTTGGGTCATGCATTAGAGACAGCTGCATTCACGTTAAATAGGGCACCATCTAAATCCGTTGATACGACACCTTATGAACTATGGTTTGGCAAGAAACCAAAGTTGTCGTTTCTTAAAATTTGGGGCTTCGATGCTTATGTGAAAACACTTCAACCTGATAAGCTCGATCCCAAGTCGGAAAAATGTGTCTTCATAGGATACCCAAAAGAGACTGTTGGGTACACCTTCTATCACAGATCCGAAGGCAAAATATTCGTTGCTAAGAACGGATCCTTTCTAGAAAAAGAGTTTCTCCCGAAAGAAGTGAGTGGGAGGAAAGTAGAACTTGATGAGGTAATTGTACCTTCTCCCGGATTGGAAAGTAGTATATCACAGGAAATTGTTCCAGTGATTCCTACACCAATTAGTGAGGAAGTTAATGATAATGATCATGAAACTTCGGATCAAGTTTCTGCTGAACGTCGTAGATCAACCAGAGTACGTTCCGCACCAAAGTGGTACGGCAACCCAGTTCTGGAAATCATGTTACTAGACCATGATGAACCTACGAACTATGAGGAAGCGATGATGAGCCCAGATTCCGCAAAATGGCTTGAAGCCATGAAATCTGAGATGGGATCCATGTATGAGAACAAAGTATGGACTTTGGTTGACTTGCCCGATGATCGGCAGGCCATCGAAAATAAATGGATCTTCAAGAGGAAGACCGACGCAGACGGTAATATTACTGTTTACAAAGCTCGACTTGTTGCGAAAGGTTTTCGACATGTTCAAGGAGTTGACTACGATGAGACTTTCTCACCTGTAGCGATGCTTAAGTCTGTCCGAATCATGTTAGCAATTGCCACATTTTATGATTATGAAATCTGGCAAATGAATGTCAAAACTGCATTCCTAAATGGATATCTCAAAGAAGAGTTGTATATGATGCAACCAGAAGGTTTTGTCAATCCAAAAGGTGCTAACAAAGTATGCAAGCTCCAGCGATCCATCTATGGACTGGTGCAAGCATCTCGGAGTTGGAATATACGCTTTGATGAGGTGATCAAAGCATATGGTTTTATACAGACTTTTGGAGAAGCCTGTATTTACAAGAAGTGAGTGGGAGCACTACAACCTTTCTGATAAGTATATGTGAATGACATATTGTCGATTGGAAATGATGTAGAATTTTCTGGAAAGCGTAAAGGAGTGTTTGAAAGGAGTTTTTCAAAGAAAGACTTCGGTTAAGCTGCTTACATATTGAGCATCAAGATCTATATAGATAGATCAAGACGCTTGATAAGACTTTCGATGAGTACATACCTTGATAAGATTTTGGAATAGTTCAAAAATTGGATCAGTCAAAGAAGAAGTTCTTGCCTGACTTGTAAGGTGTGAAGTTGAGTAAGACTCAAAGCCAGACCACGGCAGAAAGATATAGAGAGAATGAAAGTCATTCCCTGTGCCTCAGCCATAGGTTCTATAAAGTATGCCATGCTGTGTACAAAACACGTTGTGTACCTTGCCAAGAGTTTGACAGGGAAGTACAATAGTGATCCAGGAGTAGATCACTGTACAGCGGTCAAAATTATCCTTAGTAATTGGATGACTAAGGAAATATTTCTCGATTATGGAGGTGATAAAGAGTTCGTCGTAAAAGGGTTACGCCGATGCAAACTTTGACACTAAAACCAGATGACTCTAAGTATCAATCTGGATGCGTATTGAAAGTGGGAGCAATTAGCTAGAGTAGCTCCATGCAGAGCATTGTACACATAGAAATTTGCGAAATACATAGGGATCTGTATATGACAGACCCGTTGACTAAACTTCTCTCACAAGCAAAACATGATCACACCTTATTACTCTTGGGTGTTAATCACATAGCGATGTGAACTAGATTATTGACTCTAGTAAACCCTTTGGGTGTTGGTCACATAACGATGTGAACTATCGGTATTAAATCACATGGCGATGTGAGCTAGATTATTGACTCTAGTGCAAGTGGGAGACTGAAGGAAATATGCCCTAGAGGCAATAATAAAGTTATTATTTATTTCCTTATATCATGATAAATGTTTATTATTCATGCTAGAATTGTATTAAACGGAAACTTAATACATGTGTGAATACATAGAGAAAACAGTATGTCCCTAGTATGCCTCTACTAGACTAGCTCATTGATCAAAGATGGTTATGTTTCCTAGCCATAGACATGAGTTGTCATTTGATCAACGGGATCACATCATTAGGAGAATGATGTGATGGACAAGACCCATCCGTTAGCATAGCACTATGATCGTTTAGTTTAACTGTTATTGCTTTCTTCATGACTTATACATGTTCCTATGACTATGAGATTATGCAACTCCCGAATACCGTAGGAACACCTTGTGTGCTATCAAACGTCACAACGTAACTGGGTGATCATAAAGATGCTCTACAGGTGTCTCCGAAAGTATTCGTGGTGTTGGCATAGATCAAGATTAGGATTTGTCACTCCGAGTGTCGGAGAGGTATCTCTGGGCCTTCTCGGTAACACACATCATAATAAGCCTTGCAAGCAAAAGACTAATGAGTTAGTCACGAGATGATGTGTTACGGAACGAGTAAAGAGACTTGCCGGTAAACGAGATTGAACTAGGTATAAAGATACCGACGATCGAATCTCGGGCAAGTAACATACCGTTTGACAAAAGGAACAATGTATGTTGTTATGCGGTTCTGACCGATAAAAGATCTTCGTAGAATATGTAGGAGCCAATATGAACATCCAGGTTCCGCTATTGGTTATTGACCAGAGATGAGTCTCGGTCATGTCTACATAGTTCTCGAACCCGTAGGGTCCGCACGCTTAACGTTTGATGACGATCGGTATTATGAGTTTTTGAGTATTGATGTACCGAAGGTAGTTCGGAGTCCCGGATGAGATCACGGACATGACGAGGAGTCTCGGAATGTCCGAGACATAAAGATTGATATATTGGACGGCTATATTCGGACACCGGAAGTATACCGGAAAAGTTTCGGATTTATCGGGAATGACGGAGGAGGTTACCGGAACCCCCTACGAGAGGGGATGGTCCATAGTGGGCCTAAAGGGTGAGAGAGAGGCAGCCCATAGGGCTGGCCGGCGCCCCCACCTAGGAGTCCTAGTTGGACTAGGATTGGGGGGGCGCCACCTCTCCTATTCCTTTCCCCCTTCTTCCTTTCGGTGAATCCTACTAGGAATAGGATTGCAATCCTATTCCTAGTAGGAGTCCCCTCCCTAGCCGCACCATAGAGGTTGGCCGGCCCCTCCTCCCTTGCTCCTTTATATACGGGGGCAGGGGGCACCCAAAGACACACAAGTTGAATTGTTTTAGCCGTGTGCGGTGCCCCCCTCCACAGAATCACACCTCGGTCGTACCGTCGCGGAGTATGGCGAAGCCCTGCGCCGGTGAACACATCATATCAGTCACCACGCCGTCGTGCTGACGAAACTCTCCCGTGAAGCTCAACTGGATCAAGAGCTCGTGGGACGTCATCAAGCTGAACGTGTGCTGAACGCGGAGGTGTCGTACGTTCGGTGCTTGATCGGTTGGATCGCAAAGAAGTTCGACAACATCAACCGCGTCACTTGACGCTTCCGCTCCCGGTCTACGAGGGTACGTAGACACACTCTCCCCTCTTGTTGCTATGCATCTGGTAGATAGATCTTGCGTGATCGTAGGAAAATTTTAAAATACTACGTTCCCCAACAGAAGCCTGCAAGCACCGGCGCGCACCTGGGATTCTAGTCTGCAGGCGCACGACGCGACGCGCACCTGCATTTTTTAGACAAACGAAACAAAAGTCACTTCATACAGAGGTGTAATGAGCTGCTACACAAATGGAGTGAACTAGATTTTTAGACCATCCCACAAACAAAACAAATTGCACTAGGAAAAGAAGGGAAACTCCTATGGGGATTTCTCTCTATTTTTTTAATAGTGCACCACTAAAAGACTGCACTTCTTTTTACAAAGTGAATCGCTATTGTTTTTTACAAGTGAATAACAAAGAGTTTCACAGTGAAGTACATGATGTTTTAATTAAAACAAACAAGTGAACTGAAGCAGAATTAAGAAATAGGCAGGCATCACATAAAAACACATCCAACGAACTCCACGGAATAGGTAGCCCGAGCCGCACGCGAGCGCAAACTGAGCTTCATGCACCTCGGGACGAACGAAGTGCACATCCACAAAGAACGTAGTGCCCACAAAAACAAAGTGCACGTCGATGGCTGCCAAACCACACCACAATGTTTTTGTAATCTGGGAACCAAGAACAGAATTTACAGGCCATATGCTCACATACGGGGACGGGGAACAGCACAATGGCGTCCTCTCCACTACTCGCCCGGAGCTAGTGAACTTCATGAAGAGGTGCCTTGCACTGCATCAACAACAACCAAAATTTGCCATGGGAGGAGGCCGATGGATTGCATCACCTATTTTTTCCTGCAAAAAAAGAGAGTAAAATGAACCTCAACAGCAAAAGTACAGGGGACTGCATTTGCACTTTTATTTCTCTTCAGAAGGAACACAAAAATTGAAAACCTCATCAACGGGCAGAACACAGTGCAGTGCACTGATTTTTCCTCCAAAAATAAAAAAAGAAAACTACAAACAACCTCAAACGCTGGCGTATTTGCCTGTTCTTCAGTGAAGAGAAGAAGCAGGGGAGGCCGGTGCATCGGTGAGAATCTATAGGCCGGGAGGGCGGGCTGCAGCGGAGCCGGGGGTGGACCTTATGGGGTAGGTGAGGTGAGCCCTACCCGGGCCGGAGATGAGGCCCGAACGTGGAGGAGAGGGGAGGGGCAGGCGAGCACCATGGTGGACCGGGTCCTCATCGTCAGATCTCACCGGGAAATGGGGCGGGGCGACACCATACGAGGGGGAGCCGAGCCGGAGAGGAACTCCTTTTTCAGGATCAGATAAGGGCAGTGGGAGCACCACCCCCGTCCTGGTCATTGTAGGCGCGCTGGAGGAGGACCCTCTCGTCGCAGGGAAGGGGGATCCGGTGGTCTTCGCACAACATGACCATCAGGGAGGCCGGATCCAGCGAGCTCGCCGGTTGCAATGCGAGATCCCGTGGGCGCAGTGAGCGTGGACCTCACTAATGGATCCAGCGAGGGGGGAGATGGTCGCGCATAAGTTCTTGGGTAGCCGACAACCGGAGAGAAGGGAGGCGGCTGTGGGGGAGGCTGGCTCGCGCCGTTGGTTGGGGCATCAGGGGACTGGGTGCGTCGGCCGTGGAAGGTAGTGGGGGCGAGGGTGGGTTGAACGGGACGGGAGGTGGTGGGGAGGCGGCGGTCTGGGGTGGGGATCCGGCAGCGGCTTCGGTAGAAGGCGGGGTGGGGAGGGGGCCGTGGTGTGCGGGCGCCTCCGCGCTAGAAGGCTGGGTGGGGAGGGGTGTGGGGGGTGTTATGAGAATAAGTCTGTTGTTAGGAGAATAAGACTCTTAAGGGTGTTATGAGAATAGACCCACCCTATATATATATATATATATATATATATATATATAGCCGGTCTATTCTCATAATATTATGAGAATAATATTCTCATAACACTTCCGAACAGCTTTGTGTTACTACATTGGAAAGCTATGCACACTGCACAGATACTTCAACGGAACTTCATGTTTGAAAAAACTGTACGTGGTGTTTTTTCGGTACCTTTTTTGCTCTAGTTTTTTTAACCGTTTATAGGAATTATGCATGTAATATACCGTTGAAAAGCTATGGAGTAGACATAACTTCGCCATGTTGAACACTTTTCAAAATTCATCATAGTTTAAGAGCAGTTTCGAAAATCGTGCGGCTCATAATGAATGACAGCGAGCGTTTTTTTCTAAACCGCTCGTCGGAATAAAACATATGATACACCGTTGGAAAGGTATCGTTGGCGCGCATCTTTTTCATATCTATTATTTTTTCTAATTCGCTACGATTTAAGAGAAGTTTTGAATTTACTAAATCACGGAATTGTGTTTTTTAGAATTTTTTCAAATTTTCAGTACTGTTTTCACTCCAGTTTTCTAACCGTTTGTCGAAACAAGGCGTGTAATATACCGTTGGAAATCTACGAACGAGGCGCAACTTTCATATGTTGAAATGTTTTTGAGATTCTTTACGGTTTTTAGTTAATTTTGAAAATCGTGCAGCTGACTCCAAAGGGCAGTGATCGTTTTTCGTGAAATTTTTACAAAACATTGGTCGAAATGATCCAAATGATACACCGTTGGAAATATATCGTCGAGACGGTACTTTTTCATGTAGACCACCCCCTCTAATTCATTACAGTTTAAGAGCAGTTTTGAAATTACAAAAAGCGGAAACTCTGTACGTGTTGTTTTTTCGGTACCTTTTTTGCTCTAGTTTTTTAACGTTTATCGGAATTATGCGTGTAATATACCGTTGAAAAGCTATGGAGTAGACGCAACTTCGCCATGTTGAACACTTTTCGAGATTCCGCACGGTTTAAGAGCAGTTTTGAAAACGGTGAACTGCATGTTTGAAAAAACTGTACGTGTTGTTTTTTCGGTACCTTTTTTGCTCTAGTTTTTTAAACGTTTATCGGAATTATGCGTGTAATATAACGTTGAAAAGCTATGGAGTAGATGCAACTTCGCCATGTTGAACACTTTTGGAGATTCCGCACGGTTTAAGAGCAGTTTTGAAAACGGTGCGACTGACGAATAATGGCAGCGAGCGTTTTTTTGCGCGTCCG
Source organism: Secale cereale (assembly GCA_902687465.1). NCBI lineage: Eukaryota > Viridiplantae > Streptophyta > Magnoliopsida > Poales > Poaceae > Secale > Secale cereale. Next base: position 664,320,203 of record LR738715.1, on the reverse strand, counting down.
AACTGCACAAGAAAACCGCACTGCATTAGGGTAGGAGCCGGCGCGATGGTGTTGGGGGAAGGAGGCGGGGCGGCAGCGCGGGGGTAGGAGGCGGGGCAGTGGTTGCTGTCCTCGGGGCGCTCCGCGCTAGAAACCTATTTAAGTGGGGGTGTTATGAGAATAAGGTTTTTGTTATGAGAATAAGGTCTTAAGGGGGTCTATTCTCATAACACCCCTTAAGACCTTATTCTCCTAACAAAAAGCTTATTCTCCTAACAACCCTCCCCCACCCCTATAGAGCTTCTAGTGCGGGAGCGCCCCCCGACGCCGGCGTCCTCCCCGACCCCTCCCCGCCTTCTAGTGCGGGAGCGCCCCCGACGCCAGCGTCCTCCCCGACCGCTCCCTGCCTCCTAGCACGGGAGCGCCCCGGCGGCAGGCCTCCTCCCCCACCCCTCCGTGCCTCCTAGCGCTCCAACTTCCCGGCGGCCGGCGGCGACACCCACCCTTCCCCGCCTTCTTCCACGCCACCGCCCCCGGCGGCCGGCAGCCACCCCCCACCCCTCCCTGCCTTCTTCCGCGCCAAGCACCACGGAGAGCGAGCCAAACGGCCGGCAATGCAGTCCGGCGGCGACGATATTTCCACGGCGGCGTTTAGGAAGCGACGGCGCACATCACCTTCGCCCCCAAGATCACCTGGGGGATCCACCGCTGAAGCATCCTGCCTCAGTCATGCATGACAGGGGGAAGCGAACTGCAAAGATGACTACTCCATCGCATTCGTCGTGGATGCGAACTGCAGTGCACAATCTAAGAAGAAGCACCAGGAAAAGGACGTAGATCAACACATATGCAGTTTTACATTTTAAAAAACATATTAACTTGTAATATGTTTGATAAAATGCAGTTCTCTTCTATACGAAAAAGAAAATAAGATCTCAGAATGCGGTTCTCTTCTGTATAAGAACTCTGAGATCGGAATGTCATTTGGAGAATGCAGTTCTCTTCGTCGTATAGAACCTGACATGACCACGAATCAATACAGAATGCAGTTAGAAGACAAAAAATGTAGAGTCAGACTAGGATTCGCGTACACTGCAGTGCGTGCGTCGCGTTTAAAAGCTTGCACTGCAGTACGCTTCGAGTACAGAGTGCAGTGCGCTTAGTGCAAAAAAAATGTGAAAAACAAAAACTTGGCTGCAGTGCGGATGAATTTTGAAACTCGGCGACAAACACGTTGAATTCGTCTTTGCAGTCCCATGTGATAAGGTGAGATGCAGTGCGGATGCATATATTTAAAAAAACTTGGCTGGTAATCATATGAGATAACGCAGTGCGCTGCGAACATGTTACAACTCACAAGGAGGAGTTGGCTGAAAGCTCCATTATGCACATATTTGACATTGTCACCATCTGCCACCAAAAAAAACACACAAAAACTAACTAGACCGATATATACAAAAGCACACAGCATGGTGTTTACAGCTTTGCACATCGAGAAGTACACACAGCGACCATACATTACTGTTTACAAAGTTCTGGAGCACCCGCGAAAAAGACATCAACACACGTAGAAAAAGATCTGCTATCATTTATGCCTCATCCTGCTCCTGCGAATGCAGTCTTGGAGAGAAGCCAAGAGAAATGCAGAGATTTCTTAGATCCTCCAGGAACTCGGTGACAACGACCATGTTTTTTGGGTGGAACAGAATCTGGAACAAAAACTCAGCCTTCCAATCCTGAATAACATCTTCCTGCGATGAAGAACAAAATAAAATAAACAAATATACAACATCATCTACGAAAAAAGAAACTGACGAAAAAAATATCAAGGAATGAGGAGATATTGCTGAGTTAAAAAGAAGATACTTACACTACGCTTTCCGAATTTCACAACAAAGGTTTTGCCGTCATAATACTGAGTCATCTTCAGAACATAAAAGCCGCACTCGTTGGGGCCCTGCTCAAGGGTGCCCAAATAGCTAGCTTTTTTTAAACATCCACCCAGTCTACCGACTCCTTTCTCTTGTACTCTTTTTCCCCATAAACCCTCTTCAACAATGCAGTCATCCTGATCATCTGGTGGAAAAAAAACAAAAATACACATCACAACAAAAATGGTTCAACACGCCCACGCATGAAAAAAAAACAAGAAAGGTGAAAAAAAAGAATTTTTTTACCATTTCAGTGCGGTCGCTGTGGTACTCAGACTTATGCCACCGCGTCGTTTGATCAACCGGTCCGCTATACCTCCTAGTGTCATGAATGTCGAGGGTCGCGCGGTGCCTATTCATCGTGTATAGCGAATAATGCTCGTCTTTCAACCATGGTAACAAAATCTGATTTTGTTTCATCAAATTTGTTATGGGATCGATCAGTGAAAAGGGATTACTGGAAAAAATTGGGAGAGAAAATAAATACAAAAAGGCTGAACAAAAGCAAATCTGATAACTTACTAATTTGCAATCAAGAAGGTTCTCGTCATCACGGACATAAAGTTCGAACTGCTGTGCTACATCTTCGATGTTAAACTTGCCGTGGACAAAAGGCAACACAACATTTCCATCTGCATCTCTATCCGCGTGATCATTCATTTGAAGCACATACTGCGTGTGGGTAATTCACAAAAGAAAGTTAATGCAGTTCACCTTAAAAAGATGTTCGCTCCGACGCTTAATAAAAAAACGGATCACGCTTCTCTAAAAAACAGTATGCAGTTCACAAATTCTCACCATAATTTGTTTCGTTTTAAGATGCATCGGTTAAGACACACAAAAAAAATGTATGCAGTTCAGTACATTCTAAAAATAAATTATTATACACTATTTACTGCAGTTCACTAGAGAAGAAAAAAATAAGAAAAAAAGAGAAATACCGTGATAAACAAAGGGGACAGCAGAACGCGTTCGCCAGATCGATAAACCACATTCATACTCTCGTCATTCTTCCAGAACCTGATGATATGATCCATCAATTTCGAGTCCATAAAACCATCTTTGGTGAAAGTTAAGAACATGTAGTCCACAGTCACGGTGTAGGGTTCGATAGGATTCCTGTGCAGGAAAAGCGCGGACCTGCACAAAAGAAACGGCAAAAGGTGGGGGGGTTAGTAGCACAAAAGCAAAAACACAGAAAAGAACATTACACACATTAAAAATCAAAAAAATATAAAAAACTAATGAAAAAAGAACTGACTCGCTGTATTTCTGCCTGAATTGTGTGCTCGTGATGAGTTGCAAGACTTTCCTCATCTCCACAAGATGGATGAATCTCGCAGGATTCAACTTCTCTACAGGAGATCGAAACATTGATGGCTTCTGCACAGGCCTCCTATTTGATAGAATTAGTGCCTCGCTGTCCGTCGGGCGTTCCACAGCTGAGCTCCTAGTCCTCCTAGGCACTGGTGGTGGCCTCTCAAAATCATCATCGCTATCTTCAGCATTTGGAGGGCTCGCAGCTTTCTTCCCATGCTTGACATTGACAGGAGATTTCTCAAGAGCTTTTTCATTCGAAGTGCCGGCGTCACTCCTCAATATCTTACACACAGGTTCTTTCACAACCTTAACGGGAGGTTCATCAAGGACAACTTTCTGAATAGTTGGAGTATGAACCTGAGTTTCAAACAAGGAAATACCACCTTGGTGTGCGCCTTCATCAAAGCCTGCACAAAAAAATGGATAATGAGCAAAAGTAGTGAAAAACAATCATCAAGTTCCCTAAGCAAAAGTCATTTTAAACACACAAATGGGGTTCTACTAAAAAAGCTTAACAAAAGTAGTCGACCTCCCCTCTCTGTACCAATGAAGTTCACTTAATAAAAAAGGTGTGTGACTCAAAAAAAAATGTAATAACCTTCTTTAAAAATTAAAAGTGATGTCAGGTCCAGACAGCATTACGACGAGGTCAGCCAACTATAAAGCATAGCCTTCCTGATGTAGCCAATGTGCTCCTTCCCAAACTTGGCAATCGTTTCACCATCCCAGGTCTGCATGAACTGGAACATGTAAAATCCACAATCATGCCTGCAAAGAAAAACCAACACAAAACACATTAACAATGCAGTTCACTCAGTAATAAAACTGCTACTGATGTTAGTAAAACAATGCAGCTCCATACACACAAAGATTACCGAGGGACAACAACAAATAACACATTAGTAATGCAGTTCGCTCAAGGGAAAAGGTGCTTCTAATTTAGTAAAAACAATGCAGCTCACTTACACAAGAAAAAATGAAGGAGGAAAAAGAAAAAAGAAGAACAGGTACAAACCCATTTCCCTGTTGCGGGAAGTTAATATGAGTCAGCGCATAGCCGTCCAGGGTGGGAGGGTTCAACGGCTCGTCGCAGCTTGCGCTGCCATCTTTCCAAACTTTTTTGATGTTCCTGACCATTTTCCTGAAGACAACACTTGCAGCAGCGCTGTCTCCTTCGTTCATTGAGTCGAGAAGCTCAAAACGCTTCTCTCGCAGGTTCAAAGTGACCAAGCAGTAGTGGCCTATCGCGTCCTTCACTGTTGCGGGAGGAGGGTCGAATGTTGCAAACATAATCTGAAATAAAAAAAAAGAATAAAACAAAACAGATGAGAAAAAATAGAAAAAACAGAAAACTTATTTTCAAGATGATGAAAAATGGTCAAGATGCGTTACCAAGTTTTTCTTGTCCACACGTTCCTCTGCGCTTGAAGAAAACATCTTTTCAAAGCCCTATTTATGGGACCGCCGTTCCAAATGGAATTCTGCAAAAAAGACAAAACCAGAGAGTTAATGAAAAATGGTTATAGCACAAATAAAAATTGGACGAGGGGGATAAAATATAAATTAATGAAAATGCTTACGCATAGGTTGTACGGGACAATCATAGTTTGAGATCCTTTGAACCTTTCAGCTAGCATAGACACGCCAATGTTTGCGAGGCGCGTGCTCATCGTTCCATACGACCAAAAAGACTCGCAGACATGGCCGATAGTAATATCACCAAACTCTCCCTTGAACGCAACTAGATGCCTTCAGACAAGAAGAAAAAAACACAGCAAAAATTGATAAGATGGGAGCGTCCCTGAAAAAATAACATATTAATTAACCGGGGGCGTAAGACAGAAAATGTCATACTGCTTCTTCTTGTCCCTCCTAGCCCTCGTAACAGCGTCATACAACTCGTTGTATCTCCTCATAAGAGCTGGATCAATCCTTGAAGGAGTAACAACAGGTAATTCCTCATCTGCATATAGGGTGGGGACGATATCAGATTATAAACACACACACGGTCCATTTCGCCCCCGGGAAAAAGAACAAAAAGTAATGCAGTTCGCTTACCTTCGGTTTCAGAATAAACGTCATGCGGCTGCTTGTATACATCTTCGCTGAGCGTCAAGTGCTCCAACCCGGTAATATCATCGTCAAGCGGCGCTTGATTACTCATGTCCTGAGAAAGTCTTGGTTGTCCCTCTTCGGAATCAATTGAAACTGTCTCCGCTGGGACTTTGGTTGTATCGGCTGGGAAAGCCAGATTGCAGACAGATTTCTCGGGGGCGCGAGGGACCACACAAAATTTCTCAGGCACCTCGTCGCCAACCAACAAAACAGTAGGCCCAACAACACCATCGATGCCAGCGGATGTCCCGGCATCATCAAATCCGACTCTGCGAGTTCCTTCTATCTCTTCTGCAACTTCAACTGTAACACCAGGAGCTCCTTCTTTCTCTTCATCCTTATCACAATCCACGATGTCCTCCCTTCCTTCTCTCTCTTGTGCCTTATCAGCCTCAACGGGACACTCCCCTCCTTCTCTACCTTCTGCCTTATCAACCTCCGCATCAGGCTCCTGCCCTCCTCTCCCTTCCACGTTATCATCCCCAATGTTGCGCTCCGCTTGGATTTCAACATTTAATCCATAGTTCTGATGAGTTAAGAAAATAAAACACATTACACAAAAAAGCTAGAATGCAGTTCACTAATAAAAACGGACCATGAAGCTACCACGAAAAATAAAAAATAAAACACAAAAATGCAAAAATTCTCTATACTCACCAGGGGACCGTCGTCGCATTCCATCTCTTTACACTTGTCAGCCTCCTCATCCTTGCCAGCGTCATCACCATCTGCCTCCTTCCCATGTATCTCCACATTTGATTCGGCAACCTAAAAAACATTAAAACATAAATAAAACTATTATCCGAATCTGCAGTTCTACAACTAAAAAACGAACACCAGATCATGCAGTTCACTGCTAAAAAAAAGATGATGCTTCTTCTCTAAACAACAACTGCAGTGCACTACCACTTCTGGTGCACAAAAATACAAAGAAAAGGTTAAAAAATGCAGTTCGCTGCCACTGCTGATGCAAAAAAAAATATGATTGTTTGTTTAGGACACTACTAAAAAATCAAACATGAAGTTCACTGTAACAAAAAAAATAATAGGAAGAAATCAAACCTTGTCGATATCCACTTCGTCAATAGGATTGTCTTTGGCAGCTTCGTCAACGGGCGATAATGGCCTGTCAAACAAGTAATCAGAATCAACACCGTCGTGGTCCTGGTGCTCATCAACACGACTAGTGTTAGCCTTGGAAGATCCTCCGACACACTGGGAAAATAACAAAAACGATAGAAAAACAAATAGTCAATGCAACAAACGCACAGAAAAAATAGATAACAAAATATGGGTAAAAAAAATTGTTCACATATGGAAAAAAGACATACATCCACATCTGCGGGGTCGGGCAGAGAAGGCCGGAAAACATCTTCATGCCTGTTCATTTCCTTCACGATTGCATCCGCTTCCTGCTCATACGTAGCACACCTGTCATCCTGAGACTGCTTAAACTGAACGAATGAAGATCTGATATTTGTTATAGCCTGCTTAAGGAATTCAAGCTGCCCACGGTCAAAGTTATGAGCGGCCTCAATTTCTGCTTCAGAAGGGCCTTTGCCTTCAGGAAACAAACCGGCAATATTCCTCATCCTGGAACCGGATGTTGGGAAATCACTAGTTATATTGATGACCCTATCGAGAAGCTCATCGACCTGCACAAATCTATTGCGATCACCAGAAGCCTGTCCAGAAAAACCTCCAGCAGCCGCCCTAGCAAAACCACGACCCTGTCGAATTGGAGCCGCCCTAGCAAGAGGCTCACAAAACATTTCAGAGGCTTCCGCAACTGCAGTCCGCTTATACACAATGTCCGCTTCCGCCTTCCACTGAAAAAATTAACAAAAAAAGAGATGCAGTTCACAAAGAAAAGTATATAAGAGGTTCACATTTTAGCATGCACGAAAAAAAGGGATAAAAACAAAAACAAAGGATGGCTATGCACTCACCGGCAGCTTGCCAAACTTGTAAGAGTCCAGGTGTATCTTTCCCCTGACAACGATGTCGGCGTTGTGAATCTTCTTCAACTGCAAATGGGACAGTATTGCGGCGCGCGGAGTGCGTTTATCCATCACCGATACTTTTGGAAGGTTCAAGGAATCCAGGTACATGAACAGGGGAACGATGGTGTAACCCTCAGCGCAGTTCTGCTTGCTCCCTGTAGAATTCCACTTGTACACAGCGGCCTGCAGCTCGTCGACAACAAGCTGACAAAAATCCATGCTAGCCATAGATGCGATATCCAAGTTTTCAACCATAGCAGCTACCCTGGACAACCGAGTTGTGGGGCTAGGACAAAGCAAGCACTGGAAGACAATGAGAAAAAAAACCTTCACCGTCTTATCAACCTTCGCAGGGTCCGCAGCCAGCGTGCGAAGTAAGGTAAGTAGGTCCTTCGCATCTATGCTTCGAGAACGGTTGAACCCGAGTTCATCCTTCAGGTTAGTCAGCGAATCATCATGGCCGCTGGCAGCAGGCCTGGGAGCAGTGTGAGAACCCATAGGGAAGTCGAAAATGTGATGGACAGCCTCGCGATTGATTTCCAGAACCTTGTTTGGCCCACAGTCCAGTCTCATCGTGTCGGGGTCGATCTTTCCCATCAGCTTGCACATCAAAACACGAGAAACATTCTTCTCTAATTTCAGGTCAAAGACAATGCCAAAACCTGCTTGCCGCACCAAAGTTCTGTGCACCTCACCCAGCAAAGCGACAGCTTTGATTACATTTGGAATGGACAGACGAACAGTCTTGTTGAAACGCCATTCGTGCGCAGCATCGTCTTCAGACCTCTTCCTCTTCGTACTCTTAGCAGCCTACAAAAAACACAAAAGAATAAAAAATGCAGTTCACATCAGCAAAACTCATGCAGAAACAACTTAAAAAGAAACAAAAAGAAAAAGTAAATAAACAGCGTATACCTTACTAACATCAACATCCTCCTCATCAGAATCACTGTCCAGAGCTTCTTCAGCTGCAGTTTCCCGCGCAAGCTTAGATCGACGCTCACAATCAACACCAGAGTGATCGTCCGCGCGTCTCCGCTTTCCATCAATCCCACCCACATCAACCTCGGCGTAATTAGGTCTCTTTGAGTAATCAACACGCGGGCTCCGGCGTGGAGAACTTAAACCTTGCTCTGCGACAGTGTTGAGTTTCCTCTTCATAGGATTTTTTGCGGGGGCAAATTTAGCAGACTTCTTTGAATCTGCAATCCTCCTTCCTATCTCCTTACCCTCCCCTAACTTTACTTGCTTCGCCCTATGAGCCTTCACGAAAGCATTACCGAGCGCAATAGCTTTCTGCCTTCTCCTCTCAACATCGGCTGCAATCTGATCAGGGACCATCCAATCCTGTGTAACTGGCTCTGTGCCATCAACAGATTGCGACTGGGTTTCACTCAACTCAGGTGGAATGTTGACCTGATCAGACGTACCGCCACCGACAACATCGGCTGTGAAATAACGTGTAATCAAATAGTTAACGCCACCACCCCCTGACCCACCAGGAGATAAAACTGTGGGTGAGAAAAAACATAAAAAAAGATGTGTGTGTGTGAGATGAAGACCTAAACTTAATGCAGCTCATATCAACTTGGAAAAAACAAAAAAAATGTAGAAATGCAGTGCACTTTTCCAGCAGTTTATGTTTAACAATTAAAAAACATAACAGTAAACCTAAAAAATGCAGTTCATGTCGCTAGAATATCATATTCACGTGTGTCTGAAAGTGGACATTGGTACAGGGATATATGATGCAGTGCACTAATTCGTTCAAGTGACCAATTGACCCGCATATAAAAAAAGAAGTGCGCTTAGATATGCAAAACAAAACAAATTCATGCAGTTTTGTGAGAGGCAAAAACTAAAACTTAATGCAGCTCATATCGATTTCGCAAACCGCATAGTGGATAGACAAAAAAAATACAAAGCAGTGTCCAAAATGCAGTGCTCTTTTAGCAGTTTATGTTTAACAAAAAAAACATAACAACTAACTTAATGTCCTTCCAAAAAAGTAAAAAACAATTAACTTGACGCAGTTCATATCAGTTTGCCACGCGTGTCTTAAAAAAAGGCCTTACTAAAAAGGGATCTAAGATGCAGTGCACTATTTCGTTCGACAAAAAAGAAGTAAATTGACCCTGAATGAAAACTGCAGTTCAGTTTAATGTAGTTACCAGATGGAGAAGCCGTTCTAACCGGTGACGCATCAATTGGTGAGGAAGAAGCCATACTGTGCCTCCAATCAGCAAGGGATGATAATTAAAACCTAAACCTAGACAGCAAACACCAAATTCAGGCAGAGAAAAACTTTCAGTCCATAGGGAGTTGCAATTTCAAGCATACAAAAACAACCTTAAGAAGAGAATGCTGGCACGAAAAATAACCCTAGCACAAGATCTGGACAGGATTAGGGGCGATTTGGGACTCACCGTGGGACGAAGTGACGGCAGGACGAGGCGGGTGCGGACGGCAACGACGGAGGAAGCGCCCTACGGATGGCGGCGGCTGCGGGCGTCGTCGCCCTCCACCACGAGTGAGCCCCTACGGACGGCGGCAGCTGCGGGCGTCGTCGCTCTCCACCACGGGAGCACGAGGGCGGGGGGGATTTCTGTGCGGGCACGGGGGAGAGGGAAGTGGAGGCGGGCAAGGGGGCTGCAAGAGAGACTTAATGAATAAAAGCCCGTCCGACAGGCCCATAGGTCATAGACAAAAAATAAAAAAAACGTCTCGGTGTTGTAACACGATGCAGTTCGCTTACGGAAAACCGCCTCGGCTTCTGAAGCGTTGTAGTTTGCTTACGACGGACGATTCCGCTTCTGAAGCGATGCAGTTCGCTTACGGCTGACGATTCGGTTCGCCTGCCCTAAAATAAATGCGCCCACTATCGCCCGAAGCGCCCGCGCCCCCCACCCCTCCTCTATCCCGGCGGTTGCACGCCACATGAACTGCAATGATCATCACGAACCCACGATCGCCAACACGGTTGGGAGACGAGATCGTGGCCTCGGCAGAAGTTGCTGCTGCTCCCATTTAAATCCCGCGCTCCATCAAACAGACCGTCCGCATAAAACACACGATGCTGCCCCTTCATCCTCTTCTTCCTCCTCTTTGCAGCAATGGGGTTCAGCAGGATCTACGAAGCCGTGCATGCGCACGGGAACACGAAGCTGAAGGTGATCTACACGACCGACGTCGCCGCCATGGCGACGTACATCGAAGAGTTCAAGACAGTTCTCCAGCGGCGCCGCCAGAAGATCGTCGGCATCGACGTGGAGTACACACCCGACCACGAGAGGGCGGCCCTGGTTCAAGTATCCATCGGCAAGTACCATCCAGTGCTTCTTTTCCAGGTATGTGGTCCATTGGGCCAGAGATGCATCCCCTTCGACAGGTTCCTCGGCGACCCAAGGTAAGCAACTCTCTCTGCCGAGTATGCGTTGCAGTTCTATATGCCCATGTATGCAGTTCCGAAAGGTATAACATGCGGTTCACTTTCCTTAGGTTCAAGTTCGCTGGCTTCGCCATCGAGCAGGACAAGAAGAAGCTCGCAGCCTGCAACCTCCACATCACCAACTTCGTCGACATCCAGACGAACTGGAGGGTGCCTGATGGAACGAAGCCACTGGACTCGCTTGGCGATGTAGCTCCTGCGATCATCGACGACGAGTACGCAGACATGAAGATGAAGATGACAGACCACGACCACAGCCTGTGGACTTCCATTCTCAGCACCAAGCACGTCGAGTATGCTGCCAAGGACGCCTACGCTGCGTTCGAGTATGGAACAGAATCGGCACCATGAAGAAAGGCCTCGCGCGCGCTGAAACAGAGAAGACCAGGAAGCGCCCGAGGTCATCCTGGAAGCCATGGGGCAAGGGGGCATCAACTTCCACCTCCAACTCCAACGGCTGGAACTAGTGAAGCAGGATAGATGCTGAAAAGCCAAGGATTCCTCTCGGAAGTGCTCGATTAGTTTCCTTCTGCGTATGTAGATTAGTTTGCTTTCATTCTAGTTTGCTTTGGGACAATGTTTGCTTATGTTGCGTTAGATTGCTTGATGATGTACTATGTTAATTATGACCGCAAAACCGTAGTTTCTATCTATCAAATATATGCAGTTCTCAGTAGTCTGTTTTCAGTATGTATATTGCTTCAAAACTGCTGATGTAGCTAGGATACACATAAAAAACAAAACTATCATAGCAGTTCGCATAGAGTATTCTTTCACAAAACTGCTCCTGTTAAGAAGGTTGATGCAGTGCTCTTTTATTAAAAAAACTCTAGTTCCGTATGTGGGTTAAAAAAGGGAAAAGCTCGGTGGGGGTTTCCAGAATGCATGTTCTTCAACTGCTGCTGCACATGAAAAACTATATATAAAAGAGCAGTTCACTTATACTCAGAATTCTCATAAAGAAAATACACTAGAAGCGACGCAAAAAAGCAGTCCGCCGCGCTTGACCAATCAAAAAAACTTATCAAAACTAGTCCCCCACACAACCGTGGCTGTAATGCAGTTCATACAGGCTCGCATTGCATATTAATGCAGTTCGCCGCACTACCAAAATTCAACGCGCATTACATATTACTGCAGTCCACCCTTCTTGACCACGATTCTCAAAAAACATCTTTGAGAAACGACCAGAGCCGGTCGCGCCGCAAAAAAACATGGACAAAAAACTTAAAATTCTTCCAAATTAACAACTTAATCCGCTCCAATTCATACGGATAGATCAAAAGCAGCCCGTAATTGCCGAAAACAACAGAATATTACATACAAAAACGCAACAATTTCGATCCGCACGGGGAAGAACAAAGAACAGAGAACACAGAAAAGCAGAAGAACGGACGCAGATCCACCAAATCCAAGGATTTCCGTCGTTTTCTCGCAGAATTCGGTGCTTAACCACATATTAAATCAGCGCACGCACGAATAAACCAGTAGAAATCAGTCAAACTAGCCAGAAACGCTGCTAAATGAATGTTTCCTGCTGCACCTCTATGTGGTTCGCAGCAGAGGAAGGAAGCAGTGCGCATAGCTTTCCAATGCAATTTTGCAATGCAGTTCGGATGTGTTATGAGAATATTATTCTCATAATGTTATGAGAATAGACCGGCTGTGTGTGTGTGTGTGTGTATATATATATATATATATATATATATATATATATATATATATATATATATATATATATATCCTATGTGAAGACAAACCAAGTGCGATGACTTTGCCAATGTAACGCCACCAGAAAAGCTTCAAACAAGAGTTTGGTGGTGGCGTTACCCACCGTATAGGAAGTATTAGACCCAGACACGGCGCACAATTATCGTGGCGCTCCGAAGTCAAATTCCATGTTAATGTATTCACACTTAGAATGTAAGTCTTCATTGGTTGAAGATATACTTTACTTCGTGTGTTGCACATCTAAGTCATCAATATGCATAAGTGTTAGGATGTGTGCCTGATTACAAGACATTTGAGGATTCTAAGATATTTAGCTCACACCGCAACTTGCAACACCTTTTCTCTTCCAAGGGCTTTGTGAAGATATCTGTCAGTTGCTCTTCAGTGTTAACGTGTATGATATCAATATCTTCCTTCATAACATGATCTCTGAGAAAGTGATGATGAATTTCAATGTGCTTTGTCTTCGAGTCCTGAACTGGGTTGTTGGAAATCTTGATGGCGCTTTCATTATCACAGTAGAGTGGCACATGCTTCGGATGGACTCCATAGTCCTTGAGTGTTTGCTTCATCCAGAGAAGCTGAGCGTAGCAAGATCCAGCAGCAATGTATTCAGATTCAGCAGTGGAGAGTGATACACAGTTCTGCTTCTTTGAAAACCAACAGACAAGTGATCGTCCTAGAAAGTGACATGTGCCAGATGTGGACTTGCGATCAACTTTGTCACCAGCATAATCAGCATCTAAAAATCCTACTAGATCAAACTCTGAGCCCTTTGGGTACCATATTCCTAGTGTTGTGGTGTAAGCCAAATATCGAAGTATTCGCTTCACAGCTAAGTGATGCGACTCCTTTGGTGCCGCTTGATATCGAGCACACATGCAAACACTAAGCATAATATCTGGCCTAGATGCACATAAATAAAGTAAAGAGCCAATCATGGAGCGGTATACCTGTTGATCAAACTCTTTACCATTGGCGTCGGGACCCAGATGATGTTTAGCAGGCATTGGCGTCGAGTACCCTTTGCAGTCTTGCATTCCAAACTTCTTCAGGCAGTCTTTAAGATACTTCTCTTGATATATGAAGATGCCATTGATTTTCTGACGAGTTTGAAGACCAGGGAAGAACTTCAGCTCACCCATCATAGACATTTGATATTGTTCTTGCATCATGTGACCAAACTCACCACTGTATTTCTTGTCTGCGCAGCCGAAGATAATGTCATCCACATAGATTTGGCAGACAAATAGCTCATCATCATATGTCTTCGTGAAGAGTATAGGATGTAGGGATACAGGTTTGAAGCCTTTGCTCTTCAGGAAGTCTTTGAGGGTGTCATACCAGGCACGAGGCGCTTGTTTGAGGCCATATAGTGCCTTGTTGAGCTTGTAAACCATATCAGGACATTTTGGGTCTTCAAAGCCAGGTGGTTGTGCAACATACACTTCTTCTTCAATTTTCCCATTGAGAAAGGGACTCTTTACATGCATTTGATATAGAAGTATGTTGTGATGATTTGCATAGGCTAGCAATATACGAATGGCTTCAAGTCTAGCCACAGGAGCAAATGTTTCATCGAAGTCAATCCCTTCAACTTGAGTGTATCCTTGAGCAACGAGACGAGCTTTGTTTCTGACCACTTGACCATGCTCATCTTGTTTATTGCGATAGATCCATTTCGGGCCTATTATGTTGTGCTTTCAAGGATCAGGACGCTTGACAAGTTCCCACACATTGTTCAGCTCAAACTGTTGAAGCTCTTCTTGCATTGCTTGAATCCATTCAGGCTCCATAAAAGCTTCAGTAACTTTCTTGGGTTCAGATATTGAGACAAAAGCAAAGTGCCCACAGAAATTTGCAAGCTGTGTTGTTCTAGAGCGAGTGAGTGGACCAGGAGCATTTATGCTATCAATTATCTTCTCAACTTGTACTTCATTTGCAACACGAGGATGAGCTGGACGAAGATTTTGCTCTTGTTGTGCATTGTCTTCATCAGGGGTATTGTCTTCAGGCTGAGCATTGTCGTCAGGTTGATTTGGAGCAGAGATGATGAGTTCCTCGTCAGGTTGTGCTTCAGAAGGCATGATCTCACCAGTTCCCATAAGCTTGATAGATTCATTTGGTGAAGCTTCATCTAGCACATTTGGTAGGGTCTCTCTTTGTGATCCATTTGTCTCATCAAACCTCCCATCCATAGTTTCAACAGTTTTATAGAGAAAAATGTTGAAAACTCTGTAGGAGTGTGAGTCCTTTCCATATCCGAGCATGAAGCCTTCATGAGCTTTGGGTGCAAATTTTGACTTATGATGAGGATCCTTGATCCAGCACTTAGCTCCAAATACTCTGAAGTAGCTTACATTTGGCTTCTTTCCAGTGAGGAGTTCATAGGATGTTTTCTTCAGAAGCTTGTGTAGATAAACGCGGTTGATGGTATGGCATGCAGTATTAATAACTTCGGGCCAGAATCTTCTTGGGGTTTTGTACTCATCGAGCATCGTTCGAGCCATCTCAATTAGAGTTCTGTTCTTGCGCTCAACGATCCCATTTTGCTGTGGTGTATATGGGGCTGAAAATTCATGAGTGATTCCCATCTCATCCAGATAAAGATCGAGGCTAGTGTTCTTGAATTCAGTGCCATTGTCACTTCTGATATGTTTGATCTTGATGCCATAATTGTTCATGGCACGGTTGGCGAAGCGTCTGAAGACATCTTGCACTTCAGTCTTGTAGAGTATTATATGTACCCATGTGTATCTTGAGTAATCATCAACAATGACGAAGCCATAGAGGCAGGCTATGGTAGAGAATGTGGAGTAGTGAGTAGGGCCAGATAAGTCCATGTGAAGCAGCTCGAAGGGTTTGGATGTCGTCATGATTGTCTTCGAGGGGTGCTTGGCTCTAGTCATCTTCCCAGCTTCACAGGCACCACATAGATGATCTTTCTTGAACTTGACTTCCTCGATGCCTATGACATGCTTCTTCTTTGAGAGAGTGTGCAAGTTCCTCATGCCAGCATGTCCTAGCCTCCGATGCTCGAGCCAGCACTCTGAAGCTTTTGCTAGAAGACATAAGGCCATTTGTGGTCCAGCTGAGAAATCTACCATATACAGATCACCTTTTCTGTATCCTTCAAATACTAAAGACTTGTCAGATTCCATTAGTACAATGCAACGAAATTTACCAAAGATCACAAATATGTTTAAGTCACAAAGCATTGAGACAGACATTAAGTTGAAACCAAGAGATTCAACAAGCATGACTTTGTCCATGTGCTGATCTCTTGAGATTGCAACTCTACCTAGACCCAACACTTTGCTTTTACCAGTATCAGCAAATGTGATGTGACTCTTGTTGGATGGACATAAAGTTGAGTCCATGAGAAGATTTCGATCACCAGTCATATGATTTGTGCATCCGCTATCCATAATCCATTCTGAAGACTTTGGTGTCACTCCCTACAATGCAGTTAGGAGGATAGGCTTCACCAAAAGCCATTATGAAGCATAAACAATTGATGCATAAGTGGATTAAGAAAGCTTTAGATGTAAGTTAGGACCGATAAGATTCTTCAGCAAGTGATTTATGGATAGTATGAGCAATAAGTCATTTTGGGCATTTGATCTTGTGCCCTACAAGTGTTTTAGGTCCCCAGCAATAGCATCAGAAGCCTTTGATTTCAGGCTGGAGACCTTTCCCTGCAAGAGAAGGTTAGTTCTTCTTAACCACCCACATCTTTAGGGGTGGCTTAGAAGCAATGAGTCTAAGAGCAGCATCTGAGAATTTTGGCTTTGGGGCCCTAGCAAATATTCTTGTAGGAGGAGAACAATACTCATAAGAATAGGCAGAAAAGTTCTTTGATTTATGAACATAGCGGTTTGAAGAAACACGCTCATATTCGTGGGTCTGAGTATGATTTCCCTACAAAACATCTGTGTTAGGGTGACTCATGTGAGTCCTTTGTCTGTATGAAGCCTTAGGACCATATGAAGCCTTTGGTCTGGGGTTTGTCTTCATCCCAGGAGGTGTCATGATAGAATTTGCTGGAAGCTTCTCAAGACAACCTTTGGGTACCCAGATCTTCTTCATAGGTGGTCCATTCCTGCAGTTAGTACCAATATACCTGGCAAACACTTCACCATTTTGATTCTTAAACAGTTTATAGTTTGCATCAAAGGATTCATCAATGATAACAGGATTAGCACAAGTGAAGCCAGATAAGGTAGATGGATCCACTGAAGGTTCCTTTGCAGCAACCCATGTAGTTTTGGGATACTGCTCAGGCTTCCAGTATGAACCATCGACATTCATTTTCCTGTCGAACCCAACACCCTCTTTCCTAGGGTTTCGGTTCAGTATCTGCTTTTTGAGGACATCACATAGAGTATGATGCCCTTGGAGGCTTTTGTACATCCCTGTTTCAAGCAAAGTGTTCAACCTAGCATTTTCATCAACAATAGTAGTGGTTTCCTCAGCAGAGGGGTTAGTCACCACATCAATAGTTGAAGATATTGCAACAGTGGCAGCAGTAGAGCATTCAGCAACAGATGTAGCATTATCACGTTCAATGCATTTTAGACAAGGTGGTTCAAACTCTTCGTGAGTGGTGCTGATAAGTTGTGCGCGGAGTGACTCATTCTCCTTTTGAAGATCTTCATGAGCCGCTTTCACTTTCTCAAGTTCTTGCTTCCTTTGAATGTAATCGTGGGAAAGCTTTTCATGAGTTTTTGAGAGCGATTCATAAAGTTCTTCAAGTTCTTTGTACTTAACATGATGATTTTTTATGTCTTCAATTAAGGACTGAGAACGGGTCATTTCCGCGTCCAACAGATCATTGCTTTTGTCTAACAGTTTTTGAATATGTTCCATGGCTTTCTGCTGTTCAGTGGCAATTTTAGCAAGTGTTTTGTAGCTAGGTTTTGATTCACAATCAGAGTCATCTTCACTAGATGTTTGAAAGTAAGCATCGCGTGATTTTACCTTGGCACCGCGTGCCATGAAACAGAAGGTGGGTGCAGAGTCGTCATCCTCATCATCATTGTTGTTGACGGGGCCATTGTCTTCTGTGTTGAAGATAGACTTGCCCAAGCAGTGGCTAAAGCCAGACTTGCAGCACCAGAATCAGACTCTTCCTCCGACTCCACCTCCACCTCTTCAGAAGCAGACTCTTCCTCAGAATCCATCTCCTTCCCAACAAAAGCAAGAGCCTTGCCAGATGAATTCTTCTTGTGTGATGAATACTTTGAAGAAGACTTTGAGTATTTCTTCTTTTTCTTGTCATCAGAATCATATTCTTTGCTCTTCTTCTTCTTCTTCTCGTTGTCCCACTGAGGACACTCAGAGATATAGTGACCAGGTTTCTCGCACTTATGACATGTTATTTTTTGGTAGTCATGAGCAGATGCTTCATCATTTCTTGAGCTGGATCTTGAAGACTTTCTAAAGCCTTTCTTCCTAGTGAATTTCTGGAACTTCTTCACAAGCATGGCAAGCTCCATTCCAATGTCTTCTGGATCATCAGATTTGTAGTCAGATTCATCTTCAGATGAGGAAACAGCTTTTGCCTTCAACGCGCAAGATCGGCCATAGTTGGGACCATAGATGTCACGCTTCTCAGATAGCTGAAACTCATGTGTGTTGAGCCTCTCAAGTATATCAGACGGATCGAGAGTCTTGAAATCAGGGCGTTCTTGAATCATCAATGCAAGGATATCAAATGAGCTGTCGAGTGATCTCAGAAGAGTCTTGACTATTTCATGCTTGGTGATCTCAGTGGCGCCAAGTGCTTGAAGCTCATTTGTGATGTCAGTGAGACGATCAAAAGTGTGCTGGACATTCTCATTGTCATGTCTCTTGAAGCGATTGAAGAGATTGCAAAGGACGTTGATCCTTTGATCTCTCTGGGTAGAGACTCCTTCATTGACCTTTGAGAGGCAGTCCCAAACTTGCTTTGATGTGTCCAGAGCACTCACACGACCGTACTGTCTTTTGGTCAGATGACCACAGATGATGTTCTTGGCCGTTGAATCCAATTGAACGAGGCTCTTGACATCAGCAGCGGTGACGCCTTCACCAGTCTTGGGAACGCCATGCTTGACGACAAACCAGAGGTCGACGTCAATGGCTTCAAGATGCATGCGCATCTTGTTCTTCCAGTAGGGATATTCGGTGCCATCGAAGACAGGGCACGCAGCGGAGACTTTGATTATCCCTGCAGTCGACATAGCTAAAACTCCAGGTGGTTAAACCGAATCATACAGAACAAGGGAGTACCTTGCTCTGATACCAATTGAAAGTGCAGTATATCGACTAGAGGGGGTGAATAGGTGATTTTTATGAAATGCTTCAAAACATGGTAGTTTCGAAGACAAATGATAAGCTCAAGCCTATTAGTATGCAGCGGAAAGTGGACTACACTAAATAAGCCATAGTCATGTATTCAATGAAGTGAAAGCATGAAGACTAATAGCAACTAGGCAGTAGTGATCACAAAGGAAGAAGGAATGAAGCCAATCACAACAAGTAGATACTCAGTGAAGACAATCAGATAAAGCAAACATGCAATGTCTTCACAACATAGAGCAGTAAGTAAAGGGAAGGAAAGGATAGAACCAGTAGCTCGGGGAAGACAGTGATTTGTTAGACCAGTTCCAGTTGCTGTGACAACTGTACGTTTGGTTAGGGAGGCTGAGATTTAACTCAGAAGACCGCGTCTTCACCTTGTTCCCCTTGAGCTAAGAACACCTAGTCCTCGCCCAATCACTCTGGTAAGTCTTCAAGGTAGACTTCCAAACCTTCACAGACTTTGTTCACCGGCAATCCACAATTACTCTTGGATGCTCAGAACGCGATGCCTAACCGGCTGGAGGAAACACAGTCCTCAAGTGTAATAAGTCTTCAGGTCACACAAACAGAAAGACTTCAGTGATGCCTAACACTCTTTGGCTTTGGGTGTTTGGGCTTTGTCCTCGCAAGGATTTCTCTCTCAAATGCTTCGGAGGTGGATTGCACTCAAACGACAAAAGCCATGCAATAAATCTGAGCAGCCACCAATTTATGGTGTAGGGGGTGGGCTATTTATAGCCACTAGGCAACCCGACCTAATTTGTCCGAAGTGGCCCTGGGTCACTAAGGAACTGACACGTGTTCCAACAGTCAGATTTCAAACACACACGACAACTTTACTTGAGCTCCAAGTAAAGCCGACTTATCTGCCTCTGGATAAGATTTGCTCTCATAGTCTTCGCTCGAAGACATAGGATTTGGTTTAGCATCACATCAGTCACTCTGACTTAGTTCACTTGGACCCCACTTAACAGTGCGGTGGTTCCTATGACTCAATAAAGAAGAAAAGGAAACATTGACAACTCTACATCTTCGCTTTCCGTAGTCTTCACACAATGTCTTCTCATGTCATAGTCTTCAATATGATTATCTTCATATACCACCACTGATATCAATGTCTTCATACATTTTTAGGGGTCATCTCCGGTAGGTTAACCAAATCAATGAGGGACTACTACCTGTGTTATCCTGCAATTCTCACAAACACATTAGTCCCTCAACCAGGTTTGTCGTCAATACTCCAAAACCAACTAGGGGTGGCACTAGATGCACTTACAGTATTGTTGCCATCGAGGATAAAAATATGGGGTTTATGTCATATTACTTGAGTTTATCCCTCTACATCATGTCATCTTGCTTAAGGCGTTACTCTGTTCTTATGAACTTAATACTTTAGATGCATGCTGGATAGCGGTCGATGTGTGGAGTAATAGTAGTAGATGCAGAATCGTTTCGGTCTACTTGTTTCGGATGTGATGCCTATATATAATGATCATGCCTAGATAGTCTCATAAGTATTCGCTTTTCTATCTATTGCTCGACAGTAATTTTTCACCCACCGTAGAATTCCGCTATCATGAGAGAAGCCACTAGAGAAACCTATGGCCCCCGGGTCTATTCTCAACATATCAATCTACAATCTACTTTACTTTTCCACTTTTACTTTATGTTCTTATATCCAAAAATACCAAAAATATCAAACTATCCTATCTATCAGATCTCACTTTCGTAAGTGACTGTAAAGGGATTGACAACCCCTTATCGCGTTGGCTGCGAAGTTCTTATTTGTTTTTGCAGGTGCGAGGGACTCGCGCGTGGTCTCCTACTGGATTGATACCTTGGTTCTCAAAAACTAAGGGTAATACTTATGCTACTGTGCTGCATCACCATTTCCTCTTCGAGGGAATACAACGCAAGCTCGAGAAGTAGCACCTCCATCGAGAGGGGCCGAACCTGGGTAAACCCTTATCTTTTGATTCCAATCAACCCTGTTCAAGCTACTATCTCGCGGCGATGGCCTCACTACTAAGTCCTTTCATGGGGACATCTGCCGTGACAAAACCACGACACCCCCAAAGCTCGAACCAGGGATTTTGAGGACTTCTCGTGGCTCAGAATCAATCCCCCAACATTTGGCGTGCTAGGTAGGGGGCTTTTGCGCCTCGAGCTTCAACACCAGCATGGCCGACGCTCCACAAGCCCGTGCCCAGCGGCGAGCCAACCGTGTCGAGACGGAGGTCATTGTCAACCCTCACCACTTCCGAGCTCGCGCAGCCCACCTAGGCGTGGAGCCGTAGGCAGAGGCCTCCTCCGACCACCCATCGGTCGGGCAGCACCAGCCGCAGCAGCGCCCACCACCTGCACACACGCTTGCTCCTTCACCGATGGGTGGACAGAGGAGGCCACCCGCCCTTCCACAGGCTCGATGTCGGTGCGAGGGCGCCGTTCCGGGGCACCACGGGCGGTGGGCACCGTGTGGACCATGGCGACAGCTCGGTACGCAGTACATGCCTGGTGAGCGGCGGCATCACCGTCCATGTCGATGTCGATGTCAAAGGCACGAAGACAAGAAGTCCCCCTACCTGGCGTGCTCGATGTCAGACCCTGTGATCTACATCCAAGAAACTCTCCAAGAAGTAGGGTTCTGTCGGATTCAGGGCTCCGCGAAACCCTTGCACGTTCGAACACTGGGGTGCGTGCAAAGAACTCAACTCCCCCTATCAGTCTGCTCGCCATTTCTGCGAATTAGCTCATGGAACAGGAAAGGACACGATACAACACAATTTACCCAGGTTCAAGCCACCTAGCGGTGAGTGGCCCTACTCCTGCAATGTGGTGGATTGCCTCAAGGTGGGCTGAGGAAGAACTAGTACAGTGGGCGAACAACCTCGCGAGGTGTGTGTCTAGAGTGAGGTCTCGATGATCTGTTGGATCTTCGATCCGATCCCCCTCCATGGTGGTGGTTATCCTATATTTATAGTGGCCTTGGTCCTCTTCCCCCAAAAAATAGGCGGGAAGGGATCCCACAATGGCCAAATTTGAAGGGAGACAACTAGTACATCTTATCTTGACTAAAGGTGGACTCCGCGTCTGCGCTCACCTCTTTAGCACCAAAGAGGAAACTGGTCATCCTGCGCCCGCTGGGGCCCCCCTGGCCTTGGTTGTCATGGCTTGTGTCATATGAACCTCACGAGGTGAGGCGTGCATAGAGTTCTCTGTCCCTCAGGAGCCAGCCTACCGGGGCTGCTCCTGTCAGGACCTCGATCCTAAGTCACACAGGTCTAGCCTGTAACACATCATATCACTTTGCGGCCTCACGCACGGTATTCCCACGGGTGCCACCTTACCTGGCTCGGGACCGTTTGCGCATTTTGGCACACGTATATGATAGTGTCGCTAGCATCCATATGACAGAGAACCCGGGCCGACATGACTAGTTATAAACCAAAAGTGGCGCTAAATTACAGAGATAGACACACATGACCCAGCAACGAACGTGTCGGTCATCAACATATGAACCCAAGTCGTAGCAAGCTGCAAGGACTTAAAGGAACGACGCGTGACATTTCCCCTAAGGGACAGACACAGGAACGAAGAAGGACACATACCGGCCAGCCTAAGTGTTCCGGAGCAGTAGCAAGCTACCAAGGCTCGGTGGAAGCACTAGGAGACATTTGCCTGTAAGATAGGCTACCAAGGGTAAACAACTACGTGGCGGATCCCACACATAGCAATACACATTACACGTACGCATAACATGCAAGTATGTCCTGTACAACATGGCATCACAACATAACTCAACAACTCATATAGATAAAGGCCCAGAAGAGCCATCATAGCATTTATTACAAACAGAGGTCATATGACCCATCATACAGAGCATACAGGCAACGGAAGCATAACATGTCTGAGTACAGACAACTACAAATGAAAAAGGTTGAGAAGTCTGACTATCTACAAGTCCCTCCCGAGGGTACTAGATCGTAGCTGAGGTAACAAGCTAAACGTCGAAGTCCACGCGGAACCACTAGTGAGACTGGAGTCTCTCTGCAAAAACATAAATTAAGCAAACGTGAGTACAAAGGTACTCAGCAAGACTTACATCAGAACTAGCTACATATGCATCAGTATCAACAAAGGGGTGGTGGAGTATGACTGCAGCAAGCCAGCTTTGACTCGGTGGCTATCCTGAACTACGACTGCAAGTAACTCTTTTGAGGTGGCGCACATGAGTCCACATATTCACCAATCAATACACCACTATGGATCCACTTCCGTCTCCCTACGAGAAGGCCATCCATAGCACTCACGCTTATCTTGTGTGTTTTAGAGTATCCACTTCCACTTGTCTATGAACTGTATAGGTAACCCAGAAGTCCATTTCCGCGGACACGGCTATTCGAATAGATCATATATAACCCTACAGGGGTGTACTTCTTCACACATGTTTCCACCACTTAGCGTCTGCACACGACATGTGCTCGGCAGACTTCAAGCGAAAGCCGACGTGGGTGTAGACCACGACCTAACCAACCACTCAAGTCTCTAGTCCAGGTTTATCACCTATTTGGGTTCCATCCGTGGGGAGATCCGGCCGGGGTGTCGCTCACGGCCCCAAACGATGTGTACAGGGTTCCTGCATCACCAAACGGACGACAAGTACACCGTGCCACGTACCTGCCATGTCACAGCCCACCCCGAGGGTCAGCGCTGCGCACGACCTCCAGTAAACTACAAACACCAGAAACTAGTTGCAACTCCTGGACTGAGAACAAGGGCAGTCAATAAGTCGAGTGGGGTCATATTTCAGGGCCCAACATGTGGTAGTAGCTGTTCATGGATCAACCAACATAGAACTCAGTTCCTGAGGACGGCTTCAATGAGACAACCCACCATGTACTCCTACATGGCCTCTCATCGCTACCTTTACCAAATCGTGTTCACACACTTAGCTCTCAACAGTAGGACATGTTCACCACATTCAAATTCATCCCCGATGAATCAGACCTGACACAACTCTAAGCAATAGCAGGAATAACCAGAAAGCATGAATGAGTAGGCACAACATGGCTCAAACAACTCCTACTCATACTAGTGGGTTTCAACTATTTACTATGGCAATGACAGGTCATGCAGTGGAAAGGGGTTCAACTACCGCAGCAGGTAACAGTTGAAGCGTTGTTGTCCTAATATCGTATAAGAGAGCAAGATCAAGAGAGTGGGATTGTATCGGAATGCTCAATGGGGGTTTTGCTTGCCTGGCACTTCTGAAGATAGAACTGTGTCTTCATTAGTGTCATCGATCACATCGTGGGAACAGCGTCTACTGAGAGGGGACAAACACCGGCAACAGAGAAAGAACACAATCATTGCAATGCGACAATATGATACATGATCATGACATGGCAATATGCTGTTGATTGAGCTAATGCAACTAGCAACCATATTAAATTAAATTGGTTTGAACCAAAGGTTCAAGTTCAAACTCCATATGTGATTATTCAAATTCCATTTATTCAAATTGTCCTAAACAGTGGCTGTAAGTTATTAAAACATGCATGAAAATGCCATAAACAGATTCCTTGGATTTTTCTGATCAATTTTCATATATAAATTATTTTCATCTGATTTATATATTATTTTCTGTGATTTTTAGAAGTTTTGGCTATTTCTGAAATAAATAAATCATTTAAGATTTATTTTAAATTCCAGAAAACACTTACTGCGTCAGCATGACGTCACTGTGATGTCAGCAGTCAACAGGGGCTGGTCCAGGTCAAACCTGACCAGTGGGACCCATTGGTCTGTGTCACATTACTAACTAATTAAGTTTAACACTAAACTAAAAGTTAACAGGGGCTGGGCCCCACGTGTGAGTGACTCATTAGCTTAACAGACGAGATATTACTAATCTAGGTTAATTAACAGGGCGGGCCCACAAGTCATTGAGAGAGAGGGGGAGTCAAACCGGGCAGTGGGGTCAACCCACGCCGGTCAACGGGTCAAACCCACTGGCGTTTAGCCGCCGGCGAGGCCCGAGATGTTGTAGGTGATCGGAAAACCTCCACAGGGCTCGGATCGATGCGCTGAAGGCATCTCTAGGACGCTGGCGATGCGCCGCGTTGGATGGTGGTGGTCTCCGGGCCTGGGGTGGCCGGAATCGTCGACGGCGACATCAGCAGTGGTGGCCGGAGCTCGGGCGTCGGCGAAAATGATGCTACAGTGCACGGGAGGACCAATGGTTTGTTCCTTCGGGTGCTATGTGCGCTCACGAGGACGACGGGCATGTGCACGGGACCAATTGGTCACCGGAGCCTCGTCGGCATCGAGCTTGTGCGGCGGCGTGCTACGGCGAGCAAGGGGGCGGCGTCTACAGCGAGCAAACGAAGAGGGGAGGAGGGGGTTCGACGCAGGAGCTCATAGGGAGGCGAACGAGATGCTCAGTGGGCTCAGGGACGCGTCGGGGTGGGCGCACGGTCACCGGCGATCTCCGCGGCCGTAGGTTGAAGACGGCGACAGTGAAGACGAAGCGGTGCTTCCCGCGTCTTGTAGCTCGGTGCGGAGAACGAGGAGGATGAGGCGGAGCTCCTGGGCAAAAAGGGTGGGCGAGAGGAGCATGGTGGCTACGGTGAATGACATCGGTGGCGACGGTGGCGCTCGGCCACGAGACGCGGAGCGAGAGAGACGAGGCAGGGAGAGAGGGAAGCGGTCGAGGGGGTCGAGGGGGTCTGCGTGGCGACGTCCAGAGCCGTCCAGGGCATCGGGGGGGAGTAGCTAGGCAGGCAGGAGGTGGTCGGCGCGTCATCGGCGCTCGCCACCGAGCTGCTTCATGCGCTGGCACGGGGAAGAAGACGAGTGTGCCCCTGGTGGGCTGGGTCGTGTTGGGCCAGGCTTCAGGTAGGTGGGCCTCAGGTAAGTCTCTACTTCCTCTTTTGTTTTATTTGTTTCTGTTTTCTATTATTCTGTAGACTTTAGGGCTTTAATAAAAATACCTAGACCCTTTCAAAATCACCAAACTTCACATGCCCAATGTATAGAATAAATCCAGCATGGAACATTTCA
The DNA here is from genome assembly GCA_902687465.1 of Secale cereale. Lineage (NCBI taxonomy): Eukaryota > Viridiplantae > Streptophyta > Magnoliopsida > Poales > Poaceae > Secale > Secale cereale. Next base: position 664,294,269 of record LR738715.1, on the reverse strand, counting down.
GTTTAGGATTATTTGGACATTTAAAATATTTACTAGCATTTAAATGCCCAAATTCAAATAACATATGGTTTAATCCAGTGACCTTTGGATGACCTAGAAATTTGTGCATCATTTTTGGGAGAGGTTCTATACCAATTCAAAAATGATGAACATTTTAGGAGGGCATTTTAGGTTCATTGGAAAAGTATTTTAGTAACCCTAGTTGATTTGGGTGGTGCTGGGAGTTTCTGTCATCCCCATTTCAACTTTCTGTGTAAAGTAAACATGATGCAACAGGCAAGTGCTATCCTAGGGCAAGGTAAAGCTAGCGATGTGACTACTCACCCCCACTAAACAAGAATCTCGTCCCGAGATTCAAGTGTAGGGTAAGAAATCAGAGGGGACACTAACTAACACAATCTTCATGATCCAAGTGCCCTTCATAAGAATGTTGATTGCTTGCATCATGTTGATCCTCGCATCCTTGCTTTCGTGATCTTTGTCCAAGACAATGACGATGAAAGAAACTCTACAAAATTGATCTCCAGAAAGATCGAGCAACTCAAGACCAACTCATGGAGTGAGACGTTGAAACATCTCTTGAGCTGAGACACGGGACACACATCCAAATGGATGGAGTGAAACAAATGATGAAGGTTCACCTAGTGGCAATAATTCCACACCTAAGGAGATGGTGATCGATGTCACCAGACGGGGTACCTTAGAGAAGATGACTCGTAGAACTATTCCCTTAAGTGGCAAAAAGAATTACTTTTGATATAGAGATCGTTGAAACTCTCTATACCAGCCAGAGGCAAATCACATCCGATCGTTTGACGGAGTTTGAAAGAATGACATTCTCGGCCAGAATGGATGATGTGGACTACCTTGTTGAAGACAACACAAGGGATGATTTTGCTTATCATCGGAAATGGATGGGACCCATGGCAGGTCCACTACTGAAAATAATCTTGAACGGCAGTGGCTGAGAACGGTAACCCATGGAAAATTTGTACATTGGCGGTGCAAGATGGGAGCAAAATGCAAATGCTGGGAATGATTCTGGTAACTGGGGAGAAACCCCACAGCAGTGAGTGAATCTACTCTTTGATGGGTTATAGCATAACCAAGAACACTGGGAGCAATCCCGGTTAGAGCCAGAGATAACACCTAGTGCTTGTGCTGTCTCTCAAGAACTTGAGCATTCCCATATTCATCAAGGCTTTACCAATATCCGTGTCAAGGATCCTGGCAACACAACATACGACCATGATGAATAGCGATGGACGATGCAGATGCAAAGGAAGATAACACTTCTCAGATTTCACCTTAGCGGAGTCAAGGGGCAAAATATGGATGATCAACCGAGAGACATTTAGCACTCCGCTTCTAATGTTCTCCTTGGTGTACTAGGTACCACGGTCAATGCTTAAAAGCATCAACATGGCCACCAAGTAAAGGTCGGACTTCCGGAGCACAAAAATCCATAAGGAACAACTAGGGAGTAAATCCTACGAAGTCCTTATGGGGAGGTGGCCAACTTCTTCAATCAAGATACTACAACAATAGGTCTTCCGGCTGGGTGTGTTGGCCACGACATCCACTTTGCCGATTATCGAGAGACCAAAATTATAGTTCTTGGGAAATGCTACAACCATCGTATCTGCCTGAGATTTAGTTCTGGTTGGTGTCAGGATATTCTAGACTCATCGGGTCTAGAAAGAAAAATGAAAGTTTGCAACCCAAATTGACGAGACGACATTGCGAGATTCTCGGGGAATGAACTACGATAGTAAGCTCCAAAACATGAGCTAGTTCTGCTACACACCTGTGAACACACTGTCCTAGACAAGCATGACCACATGGTAGTCTTATAATAAGACACTACCGAGTTCTGGTTGGGAACCATCATCGAGGATAACGGAATCTTGTACAAATCCGTCTGGTACCTTCAGGACTAGCACTTAGAACTTATTATCCTTGAACAAATCAATCAGTGGCTTGGTGTGCTAGGGATACATATAGAATGAAGGTTGCAAGTCTCCAAACCATAGGATACTTCACACGTATGCATGACCGATTTGGGATGATTCCAGAGAAAGCAAAATTGACTTTCTTGAATTCACGCGGCAACTTGCATCAAATGCACATGAATTAGAGGAAGTCACTTCTTTCATCCGAACATATGCTTCATGCACGGAACACGAAGATAATGCTTATAAAGTTTCCAATACTAGCTGGATGTTCAACATGAATCATGGAGAAGGTAGCAGTGTTGCTGATGGGCTCAACAACAATTCATCCAGGTTTCCATGGTGATGGAATTCCATAATTAGGTGAACAAGTGATAGCATTGGTCAGACCCAAAAGATATAATGGTGTATGCTCGAGGGATCAACCACGAGTAAGACAACATTATGAACATCGTTGGTTCTGATTTGATTTGATGATAGCCCATACTCAAATCAAAGTTTTGATACGACAATAGGTCCAACAATTGATCACAGGGACCAATTGATGAAGATATCATCTATCTTCCACACACGCAAATATACCCCTTGAAACGAACTAAGCTGGCAAGCTTTTATCTTCCAACTCTCCAAGTTATTGTTTAGCTTAACCAACTAGCTCAGGGGGTAACCGACACAAATTCTTGGGGAATGGCTGGTTTACAAGAACCAACTCGATCACGAACTCAACATAGCGGTCAGGTGACAACCTGGTGATACTTCCGGGAAGATAACCGGAAAATCACGAACCACCGATATGTTACTAAGCTCGAGAACAATCTTGCTTTTCAGGGCAAGACGATACGATCAAATGAGCGAGGACTTAACAAAATCCTAACTCATCAATCAAGGAGTGCACCGGCAAAGTGGACTAGGTAGCACAATCAACCTTAGGGTGATGATTCAAAAATCAACTCGCTAAGGATGAGGTTATTGTCCAATTAAATACCAAGCAACGGAGTTGCTAGGAGTATTGATTTCACACACCACAATTCATTTGTCAGCATTCCGGTTACAATAACACGGAGGCCGAGGAATAAACGATGATGGCGAGAAGTATCACTGCATCAAGAGTTCATAGGAGGTTGTGCAATTCCCATGACATTCTTGACATAAGGATGGTAATACTCCAGGATAGAACAGATTAGAAGCTGGATTAGCATTCTTCATCTACGAAGTACAACTTCTTTGACCCAATCCTGGATATGGATAAGGTACTGGAGTTTGTTACTCCTTGTCATTCCATAATAGAATGTCTTGACGGACCACAAGAGTAAAAGGCATCGATGAACACGAATCCACGACTACTCCTGACTATCAATTGATAGACGAAGGTCAGAATACAACTAAAAGGGGACAACTCAAAGAACATATATCTTTCTGAGTTGTGGATGCATAGATTAGCATGTCGAACTAGTCCAACATATTTCTTCCGGATAACCCATGCCGAAAGGTAGGACTGGCAGAGTCACAATATGAATGGAGTACTACTCAAGAGCACTCTGGTTGTGATCTTTCGGTTCAAAGAACTCCTGCCATAATGGTTCATGGTTTTGGAAGAACGGTAACCATGGACCTTGAAGACTATCACAAGGTTACTAATATCCTAAAGGGACGAGCAAATACTACCAACATGAAGTAAGTAGAATGAATCTTGGGTTCAGGAACCCAGGAGTAGAATGTCTACTAACTAAATGGCATCACGGGATGCTTTCGAGAATAATGGCGAGAATCATCACACTGGGAATATAAAGCATTGCTAGATTACTGGTGATCTTCTAAGACACCTAGGGTCATAGTAATAACTCCAACATATTTGTCGAGGTAACAGGATACCTCAACACACTGGTTAGTGTGGTTAATCTGGACCCAAGGAGCTTCGGGAACAGGAAGGAAAGATTTGCAAATGCATCAGACTATTTAGAAACTTGGGAAGACTCGGACAACATAACGGCTGTAAATGCTCGAAAATACTTTTGAGACTCATGCACAAAGATAGCATAACCACTCAACATCATAATGTCAAGGTTCTGAGATCAACAGTTGAACAAACAGAAGTAGTAGAAACTGGACTGAGGGTTGAAACCACCTTAACGTGATCCTGATAAATAGAATGATAATCCTAGTTCTTAATCCCCATAGAAAGAAGAAGGTGACTCAGATCAGAAGGTCATAGGGTAAAGGAGTAAAAAGAGCCTTACGTTCCCTTCAAAAAACAATTCCCTTACATAACTAAAGAATTTCTAGACACGACTTCGACCAGTTTGGCTTACTAATCCTACAGGCAGTCAGGCTCTGATACCAAAGCTGTCAGGACCCCGATCCTAAGTCACACAGGTCTAGCCTGTAACACATCATATCACTTTGCGGCCTCACGCACGGTATTCCAACGGGTGCCACCTTACCTGGCCCGGGACCGTTTGCGCATTTTGGCACACGTATATGATAGTGTCGCTAGCATCCATATGACAGAGAACCCGGGCCGACATGACTAGTTATAAACCAAAAGTGGCGCTAAATTACAGAGACAGGCATACATGACCCAGCAACGAACGTGTCGGTCATCAACGTATGAACCCAAGTCGTAGCAAGCTACAAGGACTTAAAGGAACAACGCGTGACATTTCCCCTAAGGGATAGACTCAGGAACGAAGAAGGACACACACCGGCCAGCCTAAGTGTTCCAGAGCAGTAGCAAGCTACCAAGGCTCGGTGGAAGCACTAGGAGACATTTCCCTGTAAGATAGGATACCAAGGGTAAACAACTAGGTGTCGGATCCCACACATAGCAATACACATTACACGTACGCATAACATGCAAGTATGTGATGTACAACATGGCATCACAACATAACTCAACAACTCATATAGATAAAGGCCCAGAAGAGCCATCATAACATTTATTACAAACAGAGGTCATATGACCCATCATACAGAGCATACAGGCAACGGAAGCATAACATGTCTGAGTACACATAACTACAAATGAAAAAGGCTGAGAAGCCTGACTATCTACAAGATCCTCCCAAGGGTACAAGATCGTAGCTGAGGTAACAAGCTAAACGTCGAAGTCCACGCGGAACCACTAGTGAGACTAGAGTCTCTCTACAAAAACATAAATTAAGCAAACGTGAGTACAAATGTACTCAACAAGACTTACATCAGAACTAGCTACATATGCATCAGTATCAACAAAGGGGTGGTGGAGTATGACTGCAGCAAGCCAGCTTTGACTCGATTGCTATCCTGAACTACGACTGCAAGTAACTCTTTTGAGGTGGAGCACACGAGTCCACATATTCACCAATCAATACACCACTATGGATCCACTTCCGTCTCCCTACGAGAAGGCCATCCATAGCTCTCACGCTTATCTTGCGTGTTTTAGAGTATCCACTTCCACTTGTCTATGAACTGTCCAGGTAACCCAGAAGTCCATTTCCACGGACACGACTATTCGAATAGATCATATATAACCCTGCAGGGGTGTACTTCTTCACACATGTTTCCACCACTTAGCATCTGCACACGACATGTGCTCAGCAGACTTCAAGCGAAAGCCGACGTGGGTGTAGACCATGACCTAACCAACCACTCAAGTCTCTAGTCCAGGTTTATCGCCTATTTGAGTTCCATCCGTGGGGAGATCCGGCCTGGGTGTCGCTCACGGCCCCAAACGATGTGTACAGGGTTCCCGCGTCACCAAATTGGCGACCGGTACATCGTGCCATGTACCTGCCGCGTCACAGCCCACCCCGAGGGTCAGCGCTCACTACAAACACCAGAAACTAGTTGCAACTCCTGGACAGAGAACAAGGGCGGTCAATAAGTCGAGCGGGGTCATATTTCAGGGCCCAACGTGTGGTAGTAGTTGTTCATGGATCAACCAACACAGAACTCAGTTCCTGAGAACGGCTTCAATGAGACAACCCACCATGTACTCCTACATGGCCTCTCATCACTACCTTTACCAAATCGTGTTCACACACTTAGCTCTCAAAAGTAGGACATGTTCACCACATTCCAATTCATCCCCGATGAATCAGACCTGACACAACTCTAAGCAATAGCAGGCATAACCAGAAAGCATGAATGAGTAGGCACGACATGGCTCAAACAACTCCTACTCATACTAGTGGGTTTCAACTATTTACTGTGGCAATGACAGGTCATGCAGTGGAAAGGGGTTCAACTACCGCAGCAGGTAACAGTTGAAGCGTTGTTGTCTTAATGCAGTAAAAGAGAGCAAGAGCAAGAGAGTGGGATTCTATCGGAATGCTCAATGGGGTTTTGCTTGCTTGGCACTTCTGAAGATAGAACTGTGTCTTCATTAGTGTCATCGATCACATCGTCGGAACAGCATCTACTGAGAGGGGACAAACACCGGCAATAGAGAAAGAACACAATCATTGCAATGCGACAATATGATGCATGATCATGACATGGCAATATGTTGTTGATTGAGCTAATGCAACTGGCAACCATATTAAATGAAGTTGGTTTGAATCAAAGGTTCAAGTTCAAACTCCATATGTGATTATTCAAATGCCATTTATTCAAATTGTCCTAAACAGTGGCTGTAAGTTATTCAAACATGCCTGAAAATGCCATAAACAGATTACTTGGATTTTTCTGATCAATTTTCATATATAAATTATTTTCATCTGATTTATAGATTATTTTCTGTGATTTTTAGAAGTTTTGGCTATTTTCTGAAATAAATAAATCATTTAAGATTTATTTTAAATTCCAGAAAACACTTACTGCGTCAGCATGACGTCACTGTGATGTCAGCAGTCAACAGGGGCTTGTCCTGGTCAAACCTGACTAGTGGGACCCACTGGTCAGTGTCATAGTACTAACTAATTAAGTTTAACACTAAACTAAAAGTTAACAGGGGCTGGGCCCCACGTGTCAGTGACTCATTAGCTTAATAGACGAGTTAGTACGAATGTAGGTTAATTAACAGGGCGGGCCCGCAAGTCAGTGAGAGAGAGGGGGGAGTCAAACCGGGCGGTGGGGTCAACCCACGCCGGTCAACGGGTCAAACCCGTCGGTGTTTAGCCGCCGGCGAGGCCCGAGATGCTGTAGGTGATCGGAAAACCTCCACAGGGCTCGGATCGATGCGCTGAAGGCATCTCTAGGACGCTGGCGATGCACCGCGTCGGTTGGTGGTGGTCTCCGGGACTGGTGTGGTCGAAATCGTCGACGGCGACATCAGCAGCGGCAGCCGGAGCTCGGGCGTCGGCGAAAACGATGCTACAGCGCACGGGGGGACCAATGGTTGGTTTCTTTGGGTGCTATGTGTGCTCACGAGGACGACGAGCATGTGCACGGGACTAATTGGTCACCGGAGCCTCGTCGGCGTCGAGCTTGTGCGGCGGCGTGCTACGGCGAGGCAGGGGGCGGTGTCTACAGCGAGCAAACGAAGCGGGGAGGAGGGGGGTTCGACGCAGGAGCTCACAGGGAGGCGAACGAGATGCTCAGCGGGCTCGGGGACGCGTCGGGGCGGGCGCACGGTCGCCGGCGATCTCCGCGGCCGTAGGTTGAAGACGGCGACGGTGAAGACGAAGCGGGGCTTCCCGCGTCCTGTAGCTCGGTGCGGAGAACGAGGAGGACGAGGCGGAGCTCCTGGGCAAAATGGGTGGGCGAGAGGAGCACGATGTCTACGGCGAACGATGTCGGCGGCGACGGTGGCGCTCGGCCACGAGGCGTGGAGCGAGAGAGACGAGGCAGGGAGAGAGGGAAGCGGTCAAGGGGGTCGAGGGGGTCTGCGTGGCGACGTCCAGAGCCGTCCAGGGCATCGGGGGGAGTAGCTAGGCAGGCAGGAGGTGGCCGGCGCGTCGTCGGCGCTCGCCACCGAGCTGCTTCGTGCGCTGGCACGGGGAAGAAGACGAGTGTGCCCCTGGTGGGCTGGGTCATGCTGGGCCAGGCTACAGGTAGGTGGGCTTCAGGTAAGTCTCTGCTTCCTCTTTTGTTTTATTTGTTTATGTTTTCTATTATTCTGTAGACTTTAGGGCTTTAATAAAAATACCTAGACCCTTCCAAAAATCACCAAACTGCACATGCCCACTATATAGAATAAATCCAGCATGGAACATTTTAGTTTAGGATTATTTGGACATTTAAAATATTTACTAGCATTTAAATTCCCAAATTCAAATAACATATGGTTTAATCCGGTGACCTTTGGATGACCTAGAAATTTGTGCATCATTTTTGGGAGAAGTTCTAGAACAATTCAAAAATGATGAACATTTTTGGAGGGCATTTCTGGTTCATTGGAAAAGTATTTTAGTAATCCTAGTTGATTTGGGTGGTGCTGGGAGTTTCTGTCATCCCCATTTCAACTTTCTGTGTAAAGTAAACATGAAGCAGCAGGCAAGTGCTATCCCAGGGCAAGGTAAAGCTAGGGATGTGGCAGCTCCCTCCGGAGGTCTTGGTGTCGTTCGCCTCGCGAGGCTTGGCACCGTGAGGGTCTTGAGTGCCGATGCTGAAGACGGGCCATACCAGGCCTGCATGGGGGCCACGTCATGGGCCGCACGCAGGCAAGTCTGGGTATCCTGGTTTCCAGAACATCGACGATAGCCCCCGGGCCCAAGGCGCGCTCGGACTTGGCTTCGAGGCAAAGTCAAAGGGCAAGGGCGAAGCAGTGCGGGCCCCAATTACCTGTGGGCCAATCGACATGTGCTGCCGTAATGGGACGTGGGCGTCTCCACTTCCCCATGCTACCTCGGCAACCGCTTGACTTGACGGCCGCCTGCTGCTAACTTGGCCTTGCTAAGCTCGCCCGCCGCACTCTGCCTCGGCTCCCCTTTTGTCTTGCTATCTTGCGATCTTGCGGTTCACTTTCCATGTCCGGTGTTGCGCTCGACTCTCTTTGCTTCCATGGCCCCTAAATCAAAGAAGAAGAAGGGGAAGCCCAGCGCTCCTGTTGAATCTTGGTCGGGTTTGGAGCTTGCGCTCGATCGATCAATGGTGATCAACTCAGAGGGGCTGGCCAAGGTCCGAGAGGCCCTTGCCGCCAACTCCAATGAGTGGAAGAAGACGATAGTCTGGCCCGCTTCCTAGTCCCTGAGGTACATGGAAGCCACCGAGATCCCCATTCACCTCCATGCCGTTTTGGAATGATTGGTCCCCCCTTTCTCCAATTTCTTCAATGCCATACTCTCGCATTACCAGATCCACGCACCGCTCCTGGACCCGGCGTCCATTACTCTTTTGGCCACCTTCGCCTTCCTATGAGAGGCCAAGGTGGGCATTGCTCCATCTGTTGCCTTGTTTCGCCATTTCTTGTCGCTCTGCTTGGTCGATGACCATCGGTGATCCGGGTGTGCGGCCTTCCAGCCCGAAGCGGCGACTACTGAATTGGGCATTGACTTTGCACCTCGCCCGGACATGAAGGAGTTCCGAAAGCATTGGGTGTTCGTGGATGCCACCACGTTGAGCCCTCTGCTTTTGCTTCTGCGAAGTCCGGCACAGCCCAGTTCAGATTGAAGAAAGCAGGGGTGACTGCACCGGTGGTGGTGAGGGAGTTCATTAGGCAGTGCGTCACCCCGCTCCAGCGCCATTCTCGCCCAATGTGGACCTTCACCGGCCCCATAGATCCCATCAGGCTTCAGGAGCCTTCGCTTCCCTCCGAGACACTGCACGCAGGGCTGGGGCTCCTGACCGGCGACCCAGTGCTCGTCGCGATTCCATAGGGTGGTTTCCTCCTGTACAACTGCTCGAACAAGGAGGACTTCGCAAAGTAGATGCCCTCCTTTGATGAATGGGGGTTGCGCCCAAAGGGCCTCGTCGGGCCCCGAGAGAACCCTATTCTGGTGACTCTAGTGCTTGATGATCCCGCGACGCGTGCCCCGGATGTGGGAGCAAGGGGCGAGCATCGTTGGTGGATCCCAAGACGTCGGGTGTGGAGTTGACCCCGCCTGGGGCTCCTGAGATAACTGCTCCAGGAGCCCCCGAGGGTGCTCCCGAGGTCGTCCCGAGCAGGCGCGACCTGCTACCCCCGAGGAGACCGCTCGTGAGGCTCAGACGCGCATTCCTGAGGCGGTCACGAGCCTGTCAGCCTCTAAAGATCATGCCCCATTCTCTGGCCCGCTTTGCCCGAACCTCGGGGCGCTCCACAAGAGGAAAGGTCTATGGGGTTGCAGCACGGATGGTCTCCGGCCCCCGAAACAGCGAAAGTATATAGCAGTGACTGGGTAAGTGCCTTATCTTTGCTTTCCTTCTCGAGTGATGTTCCTTCCTGACTCTGCCTCCTCAGGGATGCTTCGTTAGCGAAGGCGGAAGATCACGGAGGCCGCTCCTCGGGGATTCCCGACTCGGACCCGACTTCAGGCTCCCCACGCCTGGTATCTGCGCGAGGGTTGGGGACAGCTCACGAGACGAACGCTTCGCCTGGGGTCCGATGGCCTGGGCCTCCAGTGCCCTCGCCCTGCAGGTGGCCTCCCTCGGAACCGGTCCCGAGAGAACCCTCGAGAGTCGGGGCTGTGCCACTTGGGTTTCCTCCTGAAGCTGAAGAGATGACAGGGGGGCTCCGGCTACCAGCCCCTTGCCAGGGACTAGCGGAACGCCCCATACTTCTTTAGCAACCCCCTGCCCCGGGGGGGCTGGCCACACGCTGGTGCTTGCACTCGGGCGCAACACTGTTTGCCATGATCTCTTCTAGGAAGCCGTCGGCACACTGGGCTGGCTCGGGGAAGAGCTCGCTAATGTTGACGTATGCCTTGAATCGGAGAGCCTCCACCTGGCGCTGGAGTGGCACAAGCTGAAGGTTGCCGTCAATCTCTGGCGCCGGCAGCACGAGCGAGCCGGCGCGGATGCTGAGAAGTCCCTCGCGGCTTCTCGAGAGGCATGTGCTTGCGCCTTGGAGGAGGCCATGGCTGCAGATTGCCACCGCGAGGCGGCTGAGGAGCGGGAGGAGCTCCAGGCATCGAACAATGTCCTTGAGCAGCGGATCCAGGCGCGGTGAGCCGTGCTGATGACACCGCCGAGGGGAGCTCCCTCCAATGGGAAGGGGCTCCAAGAGTACGAGGAGGCGCTGCTGCTTGAGGCCTTGGAGCACAGTTTGGAGCTCGAGAGACTGGAAGTGAGGGAGCGCCAAGTTGCGGTAGCTGATGATGTCGTTACCGCCCGAGAAGCTAAGATCCAGCAGGAAGTCGATCAAAATGTGGAGAAGATTCACAAAGCCCTTGCGAAGGAATACCACCAGAAACTGAGTCTTTAGGAGACCAGATCCCACCTGCAGCAAGTTGAGATGGAGGGTAGGACCGCCGCCCTAAGGAAGAATCTGGATGCCATGGCATAGCATCAAGTGGCCGCCCGGGAGGCACAGACCTCCATCCATGCCGAATTGTCTTCGCTTCAAAGGCAAACCGCGGATGCTGAGTCCTTCTTCGGTTGAGCTGTGGATGAGGCGAGTCGCCGCCGGACGATGCAGCGCAAGCATTCTTCAATGCTCAAAGGTCTTAGGGTGAGGGCTAACTGGGCCCTAGACGTGATCTATAAACAGAGCATCCCGTGGCCTCATGATGATAATGATGCCGACTACCTTCACTTCTTCACCCAAGTCGTGACCCGTCTAGAGGATCGGGCTGCGAAAGCTCGTCAGCTCGTCAAGGAAAGAAGTCGTGACCTCCTTGGTCGCGCGTTCTCACGCGTCTTCAGTCACCTTGTCAGCCTTGATCCTAACTTTGATTTCGATGTGGCGATAGCCCCCGTGCCCGGGGCCACTCTGGGCGTCTTGGCGAAGTGGGTGGACGACCATGTGGATGATCTGATCAAGGAGCTTGCCACCAAGGGAGATGCGGGTGCGCTTGCGGACGGAGGGGGCGACGGTGATGATGATGATGCAGACAGTGACGCGCCTTGCTAAGTTATCATTTGTTGATTTTTCATGTATGCAACAAAGCTTTTGGACACTACCCTGAGGGGATGTGAGGAAATTTTGGGGGAGGAGAGTCCCCCTATTATGTATGACATTAAGTGATGCTTTTTAAGGTAGGTGGTAAGAGGTCTTGTCTCGAGCCCAAAGGCTCTTGACGGAGCCTACACCACAACTTATCTGGGAATGGATGGTCTTGAATGAGTTCTCGTCGCGCGAGGGTGCCTTTCCTTCGAGACGGCGTCCCAAGGCCGATGAACGCCTAAGACTCCTGGGGAACCTACCGATTTTTCCTGAGAGTGCATGGCGAGTATTTGAGCGCCAGCCTTGGTGAGGCGTGTGCATCGTAACCCTGTGGTGGTCGTTCAAACGCCGCTTGAGGCAGATTCGGCGCGCATGGCGCGCAAGGCGTGCCCAGCCCCCACTCACTAGGTGCTCATGAGTGGGCGCCAGGTCCGAGCCCGGTGTCCTTAGACAGAAATCAAGAAGCAAGAAAGCGCTGCGAATCAAGGAAAAACCTCTCCCTTTTGCAAGAACACGAAACTCCATGTTTTACTCTAGAAAGAAAGCAAATTAAACTACAGAAAGAGGGTAACAAAAAGAACCAATAGCCGCGTCCAGCACCTAGGCTAGTCTTCGTCTTCTCACCAGCACGGAGCTAAGTGCTTCCACTGGGCGTGGGCATAGTCATTGGGGAACAGTGTCGACGGCCAGCGCGGAGCATGGTGCTTCCACTTGGACGTGGGGTGGAGCCCCCGCGGGGCCCGAGGGCAGCACTTAGGAGACTCCGGGGCATGTACATCCCCACTCATTATTACGTGAGAGTGTCACGGGCGGAGATCTTCATGGACGTATTTGGCGCCTGGACAGGGCCCCGCCCTGCGCCACCCCTACCACCGTTGGGGCATCCGGAAACTAGGACGAGGCCAAGGGGCAAGGAGGACACTGGCGGTGCCCTGGCGACCGCAGGCCCTCTGATGGGGGAAAGGGCTTGCCGGAGCCTGCCCCTGCAGGGGCCTACCTCCAAGTGGCACGCTTCGCTGATGCGGCGGCGCTTTGCCCTGGATCGCGCGGAGGGGGGCCTAGCTTTGGGCCTCCCACACGCAGCCCCAAGTGCGTTGCCTCTTGCTGTAATGGTGCCACTATCCTGAGGTCCAGGGTCGTCGTAGGGGTCTAATTTTCCTGCGGTCCACGGTCAGTGTAATCACGTCCTTGAGATATTGGCTGTACCAGGTGGCTGCAGTGGATGAAGGCATCGATGAAGCCCCATGGCGGCTGATACGTCCAAAACATATCTATAATTTCTTCTTGCTCCATGCCTCTTTTGGGTGAGATTGCTATGATATTTATACACTTCCATACACTTTTGATCATATTTGGACTAACCTATTAACTCAGTGCACCCCAGTGCCAGTTTCTGTTTTCGGCTGTTTTTGTATTTCAGGTTTTCACATTACGAGAACTGCCAGGAAAAATCCAGAAAAATTATATAAAAAATCAGCGTTCCAGAACCTACCGTGCGCCCGAAGGACAGCCGGGGGGGCACCAGGGCTCCAGGCGCCCTGGCGGCGCCCCCCCTGGGCCGCGCCGGGGGGGCGCCTGGGCCCCCCGAGGCTCCTCTGATGCCCCCCTTTGGCATATATTTAAAGCGTCTCCCGAAACCCTCGAAACAGGAACTCTTTTTCACGATCTCATCTCTGTTCCGCCGCCGCCGCCGCTTCCTAGATCGGGAGCACCAGGAGAACCCTTCCCGGCACCCTGCTGGAGGGGAGGATCACCACCGGGAGCTTCTCCACCACCATGGACGCCTCCCGGATGAGTTGTGAGTAGTCTCCCTTGGACCATGAGTCCATGACCAGTAGCTAGTGATGTTCTCCTCCCGTTCTTGTGCTTCACTAATTAGTCCTCGTGAGCTGCCTTACATGATCGAGGCACATATGTAATCCTTATGCTGTTGCTATGATGAGTTTGCTGGGATCCGATGGATTATGAGATTATGTTCAGATTGTGTTTGAGTAATATATTTGATTCACCTCTTTTATATTTATGTTCGTAAGTAATTCTTGCATGTTCTCCGTTGTTATTTATTGCTTTGGCCAATTAGTAGGTAGTGACTCCAAGAGGGAACGTCATGCTTGATTGTGGGTTCATGCCCCTCGATGACTAGCTTGAGTGACAAAAACATGAGTCTAGGGGATGTGCTGTTGCCACAAGGGGGAAAACAACGGTGCTTGTGCCCGCGTGTGCAAGGATTGTTTACTTTACACAAAGTTCTTTTAATGCAGTTGTCTGTTGCATTGAGTTTACACTATGGGTGGGACTCGCAACTTAATACCAGCGAGATGTTCTGGATAGATATCTCAAGGTGGATGATTAGTAGTAGATATTGATGGATTTCGGTCTACATACTTTGGCGTACCGCCCATGCTTTGAACCTCTACCTTTCTTGCAATGTAGTCAGCATTGGTTTGCGCACATGGTCCTGTCAATTGCCCAGCTGTAATTCGTTTACCTCACATAGCTGTTTTATCGTCTTCTGGGAGAAAGACATCACTAGTGAACATCATGAGACTCCGGTCCATATTACCATCATTGATCACATCCGCTATTTACTTTTCCGCTATTTACTTACTATTGCAATTATACCTATCACTATTATCACTAGCGTTTGATCCTTTGTAAACTACAAGGCCGGAGGGATTGACAACCTCTCTGTACTCGTTGGGAGCAAAGTTATTTGTATCTGTGTGCAGGTCCACGTTGATTGCTAATATCCGACGCCGTTAGCAGTTGACACCTTCTTGTTGAAACTGGGAGTCTCTGGGAAATCGATCTTTGGTAATACCAAGGGAAAACTTCTGCTACACTGCATCTCAAACCTTCCACTTGGGGTAACCAACGAGGGGTGAGAAGCCACCTAGCAAAGCAATTTCTGGCGCCGTTGCCGGGGACTCCACTCTTCAGGATAGGGGAGTTGCACGCTATCTTTTACCTTTGCTTTTAGTCTTGTTAGTTTACTTTTCAGTTTTGCTTTAGTATCTTTTATCGAAAATCACAAAAATAGTTATCTCATTCTTTAGTTGTCATTATGTCGGGTCCTTTTGTCTTTGACGAGGCAGAAGTTCTCACTTTAAACAAAGAGGTGGGGAAAGTTTGAAAGATGCTTGGTATAGAATTAGTGATTCACAAAAAAGAGCCACCAAGAAGCAACCTACTACTATCTTGCTTAGAAATTTTTATGTTGGAATTACTTCTTGGAATAGGTTTATTCTAGATACTGCTATCAATGGGAATTTCCTAGAAGCCCCAGTTTGGGAGTCCCTTAGTATTATTGAAAATCTTGTTGGGAATCTCCCTGTTGTTAGCATTCGAGAGGACATCACCCTAGCTCACATTATGAAAAAACTTGAAAAGATAGAGCTAGAGATGCCAAGCATTAATAAGATAAATGAGTTGGATCGTAAAATCCAAGGGAATTTGAATAGACTTGATAGCTCCATGCATAAAATTTTCAAAATTTTGGAGACCGTCAAATTCCATGACTTGGACTCTTCTAGGATAGACAAGATTGAGGAAATAATTGATACCCTAGGAACTACCTTCTCCTCGATCAAAACCAAAAAGGTAGAAACTCCGGCAAAGAAGGAGCCTAAGTTCGTTCACGTTCCAAAGGCTCCCCGCTCTAAAAGTAATCCACCTATTGCAAAAGGGGTTGAAACTGTAAAGACTTTAGAAGAAACACCTGTCTTTGATGAATTTATAATTGAATCTTCCCTTGACTTTTATCCTTTTGGTCTTCTACCTAGAAGTATCTCTATGAGGCCTTTATTTGAAAGTCCTCTTAAGACTAGTTGTATTATTGAAGGGCTTTTTGATGATCTTGATGATGGTTCAGTTGATACAACTTGATCTCTGTGCATTATGCCTAGCTTAAAGGCATAAAAGAAAGCGCTTTTGGGAGGCATCCCAATGAATAAATTTATTTTGCTTTTGTTGTGTCTGGATGTTGTTTACTACTGTAGCATCATCATCGTATCTTTACTTTTCAATTTTGTGCCAAGTATAGCCTCTGATTGCTAGAAAGTTCAAAAGTTGTGAGGTGCTGTCCAGGAAACAGATTCTGTCCTTGGATAGAAAAATTCGTATAAAATCACCGTATCATCTTTTTGGTCTGAATTTTTTTGAAAGCGTTCTCTATATAATTTTCTTTCGTGCGTATGTTCTGAGTTTTTTTATTTGAGTTGCAGAAGTGCCCCGAACAAATCAATTACTACCTGCTGTTCTATTTTTCACAGATTCTGTCATGTTTTGCCTTTCCTTCATTTTGCAAACCTAGAGCTTGCTTTTTCTTTGCAAAAACCTTTTGGCAATCTTGAGAAACAGTAGACCTTCAAGAATATCTTTATTTACAGAAAGGTATAATTATTTTATTATGGGTACTAACCTCGCTAATCAGATTATGATGAGTTATGTATGAAGGGAGTTTTCAAGTGTGCGAGGGAAGATGATAAAAAGATCCAGGAGTGTCAAGCGCTCAAGCTTGGGGATGCCCCCATGCACCCCCAAGAAATATTCAAGGAGACTCAAGCGTCTAAGCTTGGGGATGCCCCCGTGCATCCCCTTCTCCATCAACATTATCAGTTCGTCTTTCGTTCCACTATATTTTAATCACTTCATGTGTTATGTGCTATGCTTGGAGCGTCTTGCTTTTAGTTTCCTTTTTAGTTTTTCATAACGAGTCGGAACTCAGCGTTCTTTATGTGGGAGAGAAACACGCTCCACTTCTACCTAGAACATAACATAGAATTTTCATGTCTATCTTTGTTGTGTGTGTTCTTTGTCTTTTAATAGCTACTATCATGCTCTGCTCTTAGTATTCATGCTTATCTTTTTAAAGAGCTTGTGTTTAGTTGGTTGCTTGAACTCTCTTTAATTATCATGCTTATCTTATTAAGAGAGTTTGCTTCCGTTGCATTGGTTAATATGTCTATGATAAAGATGCTACGTGCATAATGGCGCTTAGTAGTTCAGGTTTTCTTATGGTTAGTCTCAAATAGCTGGGGGATTCCCAATGTGTTATTGGAGTACCAACATGATTTGTTTGCCAATGATGTGGTATGGTTTAGTAATATCTTCCCTCAAGAATTTATTTTGATTGACTTGGCGTATGCTCACGCATATTTAAGACTGTAAAGAAAGTCTGTCAAGCCTTGATGATCTTTTATTTCTGAGTAGTGATATAACTTCCATGCCTGATTCAATGTTGCTTTGTCGCTCTGCATGATTATGACCATCATTGCTCTCTTAGTTGGTCGCTCCCAGTCTTTTGCTAACCTCCACCTGTACTAAGCGGACTGACTGCTTGTGCATCCACATCCTTTCAAACCAGTTATGCCATATGAGTCCACCATACCTACCTATATGTGGTATTTCACCGCCACTCCAAGTAAATTTACATGTGCTACCTTTAAAACCTTCAGTTTTTGCAATACATAGCTCATGGGAAAGTAGCTTAAAAACTATTGTGGTAAAGAATATGTTGCTTATTATCTTATTTTCTTATAAGTTGCTTGCTGAGCGGTAACCATGTTTCTGGGGACGCTGTCGGGGGAAACTGTCCTCCCACGAGCACCTATGGGACCGGAGCCCCTTCTATGTTGCGGTAAGGGAGCGGAGGGAGCGCGAAGAGCAGATCGAGGAGCGCACGCGGGCAGTTTACCCAGGTTCGGGCCGCGCGGACGCGTAAAACCCTACTCCTGCCTTGGTTGTATTGAGCTCGGGAGCTTGGAGAGCTACAGTACTAGCTACACCGAGCGAGAGAGTTGCTTAGGTTCCGAACCCCCTCTACGTTGTGCATGGGCCTCCTTTTATAGCTCAAGGGGTCACCAACAGGTGTCAACGTAGAGGAGGGTAAAAATGTAACTTTGGTGGTAGTTGTAATAGTGCGGGAATAGTGCGTGAACAGTGGATGAACAGTGGTCTTCACCTAACTTTGACAGTGGGGGACAAGGGCATTAAATGCCCGTCACCGTCGACCCCGAAAGTGTCCGTCCATGCTTCTCCATTCGACACGGCGGTAGCCTCGTCACCGTGGCTTGCCACCGTGTGCCCCAGGCTGCACAGCCTTCCACCACGCGTCCCTAGAAGGGCCCCAGGGCGACGCGTGGGCAGATGAGCTGGAGCGCGGGCACACAGCATAAGTTTCCCCCGGCAAGCACCTTGCCGGGGCCGTGACCTTGCCAGGCCCGGGAGCTTGTCGCTCTCCGGGTCCTGCCGGGGCGCATGTTGCGCCGAGGCGTTTCTTGAGGTGTGCATTCCTTGGCCTTCCTGGCAAGCTCCTCTTGCCAGGGTCTTGTACTAAAGTGGCATCCTTGAGCCTGGTGTGGCCTTCCGGCAAGCTCCTCTTGCCGGGGCCTTGATCTTCTGACTTGTATACTTTGTTCTTGAATGGTTTTATAAGGACTAGAAAGGTTTCCCGCGAGCACGTGGTAAACCCTGTCGCGGGAAGCTGCTACTGCCCGTGCACAAGTTGGGGTACCAAGGTACCCCTACCTTAGTACACCAACAGGAGCCCCCGGGCCTGGGCCACACACGGTGCCGAGCGCTGTTGGGCCAGGCCCAAAACAGTGCACGGGCACACGCGGCCCACGGCAAGCCGTATCCCCTTCCGCATCCGCCACGCCCCTCCCTAACGGCACGCGTCGATTGCGGCGTCGTGGGAGAGATCGTGGCCTGTTCTTTAATGGGAAATGCGGAGCGTCCCCCACTTCCCCCTTAAATGCAGAGGAAGCAGGGGCAGTTCCCTCCTTCGTCTTCATTGTGTCTTGACTCTCCAGAAACCCCCGCTGCTCCTTGCCTCCACCCCTCCTCCGCCGTCTTCTGCATCCGCGGCGCCGTCGAGCTCCTTGCCTTTTCCCTCGCCGCCTCCGCCATGGCTCCGAAGAGCGACAAGGCGAAAGCGGACAAGGCCAAGAAGGAGAAATCTGAGCCGGCGGCGAAGCTGGCCGCCCTGCGGAAGAGGAATGTGGTCTTCGCGCCGAGGCTTGGCGCGAAGGAGCTGCGGAACAAGTACTATCTCTTCTGGTCCGGGGAGACCAAAGCTCATCCCCGCACCAGAGCCTTCCCTGCCGTCGCCAGAGATATGTTCCCCGGCGGGTATTTCTTCTTCGCTGCTTTCTTCCATTGTGGATTGTGCCCTCCGTACTCGGAGTTCTTTTGCGACATTATGAACACATATGGCCTCCACCTCCTAGACTTTACCCCCAACGCCATCCTTACGATGGCTGTTTTCGCACATCTGTGCGAAAACTATGTTGGGATCCATCCAAACGTAGCACTCTTTCGCCATTTCTTTATGCCGAGAGTAGAGGTTGGCGCTCCCCTTTCCGGCGGCATCTCCTGGATCTTCCGGCTGAACAAGAAAGATTCATACCTGAAGGGAGAACTCCGCGGCAAGTGGGAAGAATGGCGTGCAGATTGGTGCTGGGTAGTAGAGGATAAGCCGGAGCCCTTCACTGCGCCGCGCACAACAGCCATAGTGCGCGGCAGGAATTGGAGTGAATTAGCCCCGGAGGACAACAAGCTCAGTATTGCCCTTGTCAGGATTATCCGTCTCCGGGTAGCTAATCTGACCATCGGAGAGGTTGGGGCAGATTTCCTCCGCCGCCGCATTGCCCCTTTACAAGAGAGGAAAAGGCCCGCCTGGGAATTTGGCAATGCGGCGGATATCATGAGGCTGCGCCCAGGATTGAACTTCAACTTCACCGCTTTGGAGCTGAAAGGAATGGTCCGAGAGCTCTTCAAGCACGACCCGGCCCATCCGGAGTGGTTCAGACCAGCCAAGGGAGTAGTGCCACTATGCAACAGCACCGCCTGCGATTCCTTGCGCGCGATGATGCCGGAGTGCGACTCCCATGGCATCGTCCCCACTTGGATCGAGCCTCCGCCGGATACTGTGCTGAGCTTCTTCGACAACTTAGTTGAGACGCCCAAGAACTCCGAGGAGAACAGGGGCCTCACCCGGGCCACTACGGCGCGGGACATAGCTTACATTGCTTCCAGGATGGAAGAGGCCGCCGCAGCTGCAGCGGCGGGAGATTTTGGATTCACCGTCGACGAGGCGCAGGCCGCGGACGAGGCGAACCGAGCAGAAGAGGCGGAAATCCTCAGGCTGCTCAAGCTTCCGCCCGACGAGTTTGCCGGGGTGCCCTCCCTGAGGCATGCCGGGATACCCGGGGTTACCGGGGTGAGCGAGGCCGCCGCAGGGAGCGAGGTTGCCGGAGGGAGCGGGGCCGCCGGAGGGAGCGGAACCGCCGGAGGGAGCGAGGCCGCCGGGCATGGCGCTGGGCCCAGCGAGCCTGCCGGGGAGGAGGAGGAGGACGTCGAGGCCGATGAAGACACCGGTGGATCTCTGGGACTTGACGACGACGCCTCCTCGTCCTCAGAGAACTCCCCGCCTCCGGCAAGTCCTACGCAACCACCGAGGAAGCGCCTCCGCAAGGTGGCGACGGCGACGAGGACGCAGGCGCCTAGACAGCAGCCTGCGCGCCGGGCGACGCGTGCCACCAGGGCGAGCCAAGCCGCGATAGAGGAGGCGCCCCGCGCGCCTGCGCCAAGCGGAGGGGGATCTTCCCGGAGCGGAATGGCCGCTCCTCCTGCTCCTCGGGCCTCGGCGTCAACGGAGGCTGGGTCTTCGCAGCCCCCAGCCCCGGAGACCGCCAAGCGCCCGAGGGAACCTTCTCCTCCTGCTCCTCGCGCGGGAGCATCTTAGGTGGAGTTCGACTTCTCCGCCCTCAGCTCCGACGACGACGAGGAAGAGGAGTAAGTATTTGCAACTTGTAACTTTTTCGATTTTGTCTTGATCTTCCTTGATGATTCTGATCTTGTTCCTGCTTTGCTTTCAGGACCCTGGCCCAGCGGATGGCGAAGAGGGCCAAGATCCCCGTGGTTGAGGTTGAAGACGACTCGCCCACCGCGGCGACCGGAGACGCGCCAGCGGCAAACTTGCCGGATCAACCCGCTGCTCCGAGGAGCAGCCCCCAGCGCAGCCCCCAGCGTAAGTCTGGTAGTTATTTTTTTTTTGTTGGTCGGGCGCGCTTGAGGTTGTTAATTGTACTGATATTTTGTTGTCTTGCTTGTCTCGTGCAGAAGTGGAGCCGCCGCCGCAGGAGCGCCCGGAGACTGCCCCCGACGAGCTACTCGCTCCACCCTCCCTGCCAAGGGTGAACTCCCCGGCGAGGGAGAACGCTCCGCCAAGGACGGGCACCCCGCCAAGGGCGGGCACCCCGCCAAGGGCGAGCAGCCCGACAAGGGTGACCACCCCGCCAAGGGAGGGCGCGGGCGGCCCTCCGCCAGCAGGGGCCACTGCCCCACCGCCAAGGGAGGACTCCCCGGCGAGGGAGCCTGTCGTCGAAGAAGTCCGCGAAGGTGAGTCTTGTAGCTTCTTCTTCTCGGACTTATCTTTTTTTGGATATTTGCTTGACTTCTTCTTTTCTTTTTCTTTTGCTAGATCCTCCTGCACCGGAGCGGATGGAGACAGAGGCCACCGGCGAGGAGGGCGCGCAAGGCGACGGCGGCAACGCCACTGCCGCTGAGGGCATGGCTGGAGCCGACGAGCCTGCCGCTGAGGAGACCGCCCTGACCGCAGACGCCGCGGCTGCGGAGGGGGGCGGCGACCACACTGCTGGCCCGGAGGCAGCAGGAGCGTCAAGCGCTGCACCGGCCGCCGACCCCTCCGCCGCCACGGAGCAGCCAGGCGTCTATCTTGAGGCCCCCAACGGAGTCTTTATACAAGTCCCGTGGGGGTCTTCGTCGCGAGCCCCCGTGGAGGGAGAGACCTACGATGGAGAGGTCCTCGCCTCCGCGGGGTTGAAGGTTGTTGAAGCACTTGGCGGTGGAGACGAGCCCGAAGAGGAGAAGCTCCTTCGCCGGCTCCTGGCCCTTTATCGGGCCAGGCAGGCGAAGCTGGACTCCCGGGAAGCTCTTGTCGCCAAGGCTGGAGTTGACTTGGAGAAGTGGGCCGCGGAGCTTCGCGCCGCCAACCAGGCCGCCCTCTGCAACTTGGCGGAGGAGCGGGAAGAGCTTGCCGGGGAGCAGCAAGCCTTCCTCCTGGAGAAGGCGGAGGCAGAAGAGCGACAGCGGCTGGCCGCCGAGGAACTGTCTCGTCGGGAGGGGGCGCTCAACCAGCGGAAGGTTGAGCTCGACGCCCATGACGACGAACTCACCGTCCGGGAGCAGGCCCTTGGCGGGGCCCTGAAGGAGGCAAAGGAAGCTGCAGCCGCCGCGGAAACCGCCAAGAGGGACCTGGAGCTCAAGGTGGATCAGCTGGAGCGGTACCTGAAAGCAAGTGAGGACAGAGTCACCGCGCTCAACGTGGAGGGGGAGAAATATGCCCACACCAACTCCGACTTGCAGGTACGACTCTCCAAGAAGGGCGACGAGCTCACTGCCGCCAAAGATTCAATTGCCGACTTGGAGTTGAAGGTCTCCACTTTGACTGATTCACTCGACGCCGCCCGGGATCGCGAGACGAAGCTGAAGGACGAGCTCCGCAAGGAACAAGGCCTGGTGGAGAGCGCCACCGTCTCAGCGAACAACTTCAGCCGGGCGGTAGAGCAATGGACTGACGATCTGGTCACCTCCGCTGCCAACATTGACAAAGAGATGATGGCGCTGAGGGCGGAGCACCTCGTGTACTCTCCCGACGAGAACCTCCCCCACAGCGCCAAGTTAAGTCTCTTCTTCAGGGGAATCGCGTCGGCGCTTGCACGGCTGCGGGAGAAGCTCCCCGCGCAGCTGGCCGACGAGTCGCGTCAGCTCTGCGCGGGCACCTTGGAGCGCGTCTTGACGAAGATCGTCTACCGCAACCCTGGCATCAATCTTGTCAACGTCCTCCGCTCCTTGTCGGACGACGCAGATCAGGAGGCGTTGAAGGCGCAGGTCGCCCACATCGTCGCCAAGGTGAACAAGATCTCAAGGCGTGAAGGCGACCGCGTAGATTAGGCTTCTTTCTTTCTGTTTCCTTTGCCGCTGCAAAGTGTGTCATGAACACGAATCAATTAGTTATTGTGGCAAGTTATCTTTGTAACATACTATCTTATTTCTGAGCAATCAACGCAGTGTTATCTCCCTTGCTTTTGGTCCTTCACTTTGTATGCTTTTTACCCTACGCTTTTAGGGGACTTGCCGGCAAGGGGCCCTCACCGCGAGCGCTGAGTGCTGGACTCCTAGCAGCCTGCCAGCAAAGGCCCTACCGGCAAGTAACCTCGCCGCAGCTGGTCGCAACGCACTTAGCTTGCTGAGCGGACTCGAAAACGAAGTAAGGGCGCGACACTTGTCGCAGCTCACTTAAGTCGTTGAGCGTGCTCGAAAACAGAGTAAGGGTGCGGCTAGCCATGGGTAGGTTCCTCCGCGCACAGGTTTTCCATACAAAGTGTGGTTGTTCAAGGAAGAAAACTAAAATTTAAAAATTTGAACTGCTCAAATTCTGGTAACTTAGCTTTCATATATTGTTTTGCTCCCTGACAAGGCTTCTTTCTTGAACAGCACTTGGTTCATACCTCTCTCCTTCCCCCCCGGCAAACTTGTGCGCGAGGAATACTCCTTCTGCTTAAGAGGGAAAGAAAAAGAGGAGGAAAACAAGTATGCGGCCTTACGGCCTGCTAGTGCTTACCGGGGATGTGCATTGCACAAGGTGTTAGATAATGCATGCAAATAAGTAAGAAAAGCATGTAAACGACAAGTAGTGCTAAGCACAAAAGCTTTACTGATGCACGGGATCTGCGCCCGGCTTTGTACAAAGGTTTACATGCAACAGTGGCAAGACTTGTACAAAAGGTGGTTGCCGGAGCGGATCACGGCAACCGCACCTTATGGGTGAAACTTGCGAAGATGCTCTATGTTCCAGGAGTTGCTCACCGGTAAGCCTTCTTCGGTCTCAAGGCGGATAGCGCCGGGCCTTGTGACTTGTCTCACCCGATAAGGGCCTTCCCACTTCGCCGTCAACTTGTTGGAATTCTTGACGGACTGAACACGCCGAAGAACAAGGTCGCCTTCCTCGAGACTCCTGGCCTTGACCTTGCGGCTATGATAGCGATGCAAGGCTTGCTGGTATCGAGCAGCTCGTACAGCAGCCTGGAGACGTTCCTCCTCGAGGAGCAATGCATCATCTTGACGCAGTTGCTCTTGCTAGAGCTCATCATAAGCGAGTACTCGAGGAGATCCGTATACGAGTTCCGTGGGGAGAACTGCCTCTGCTCCATAGACAAGAGCAAAGGGTGTCTGTCCGGTGGCTCGACTTGGTGTCGTCCTGATTGACCAAAGAGCCGCCGGTAACTCCTCTATCCAGTTTCTTCCGCACTTGCGCAGCCTGTCGAAGGTTCTTGTTTTCAGTCCGCGCAGCACTTCAGCATTGGCCCTCTCCACTTGACCATTGCTCCTCGGGTGAGCAACAGAAGCGAAACAGACCTTGGCGCCAAGGTCTTGGACGTACTGCATGAAGGTGCGACTTGTAAATTGTGTACCGTTGTCGGTGATGATCCTGTTAGGGATCCCGAAACGGCAAACAATTGACCTGAAGAACCTGACTGCTGACTGTGCTGTCACCTTTCTCACTGGTTCCACTTCTGGCCACTTGGTGAACTTGTCGATTGCAACGTACAAGTACTCAAAGCCCCCGACAGCGCGGGGAAAGGGGCCGAGAATGTCGAGCCCCCAGACCAAGAAGGGCCAGGACAAAGGGATTGTCTGGAGAGCTTGAGCTGGCTGGTGAATTTGCTTGGCATGGAACTGGCACGCTTCACACTTGGTTACTTGTGGAGTTGCATCTTGGAGGGCTTCTGGCCAGAAGAATCCTTGCCGGAACGCCTTCCCGGCAAGTGCCCTTGCGCCAATGTGGTGGCCACATATGCCTCCGTGTATCTCTGCCAATAGCTTATGTCCATCTTCTCTGGAAATGCACTTCAACCTGACACCATTGAGCCTCCTTCTGTACAGTTCATTGCCAACGAACTGGTACATACTTGACTGCCTGGTTATTTTCTCTATCTCTTCTGGGTCGTCGGGAAGTTCTCCAGTTTGCAGAAAACGAACGATTTGCTGTGCCCATGCTGGAGCCTGAGGCTCAACAACAAGGACTAAAGGCATGAGGGCTGCTGCGGGAACCTCAGCTTCTACGGCAAGAACCTGCGGTTCTGTCGGAGCTGATGGTCCCCCGGCAAGCCTGCCGGGGCAAGGCTTGTCGGGAACGTTTGCTTCCACTGCACAGACCCTTGGATCTGCAACAGCAAACTGTTCCTCAGCATCTTGGCTGTTGATCCTGGGGACCTTGGCGGCGGCTTCAGGAAGATCCGCCGGCAAGTAGTCGCCGGAGACCAACTTTCTCTCTTTACTTTGCCCAACTGATGGTGTAACGGATGGTTGAGTTAGCTTGAGCAGGAAGGTCCCTGGTTCCACAGGTAACTTCATCGCAGCACACTTTGAAAGGCCATCTGCAATATCATTCTGAGCTCTTGGAACGTGCTCCATTTGCAGACCTTCAAAGTGTTCTTCAAGCTTCCTCACTTCATCAACATAGGCTTCCATCAAAGGGCTCTGGTAACTCTTGTTCACTTGTCGGACCACCAACTGAGAATCCCCCCTCACAATCAACTTCTTGATCCCAAGTTCGGCCGCAATTCTGAGGCCGGCAAGCAAACCTTCATACTCAGCAGTATTATTCATCGCTTGCTCCTTGGGAAAGTGCATCTGGACAACATACTTGAGGTGCTCTCCGGTGGGCGCTATGAGTAGCACGCCAGCACCGGCGCCTTGCAGCGAGAAGGCACCATCAAAGTACATTACCCATTCACTGCTTGTTTCTTGTACGGGGATGCTTGTCTCTGGAACTTCTTCATCCGGCGTCGGGGTCCATTCAGCTATGAATTCTGCCAAAGCTCTGCTCTGTATGGTTGAAGTACTCTCAAACTTGAGACCAAAGCTTGACAGCTCCAGTGCCCACTCGACTATCCTGCCTGTTGCCTCTGGATTCTGCAATATCCTCTTCAACGGAAAGCGAGTGACCACTGTTATCTCGTGTGCTTGGAAGTAATGGCGCAGCTTTCTCGAGGCCATGAGGAGGCCGAAAAGCAACTTCTGCACCCCAGAGTATCTTGATCTAGCCCCCTGCAAGAGGGAGCTTATAAAATACACTGGGCGCTGCACCATCTTCCTTCGCACTTCTCCTTGTTCCTACGCAGACTTGTCCTTGTCGGGGCCTGAGCTTGTCGGGGAAGCCCCCTGCTTGTCGGTGGATTCGCTTGCCGGTGGTGTAGATTCCTCATCCGCCTCCCTCTCCGCTACTAACGTAGCACTAACCACTTGATTGGTTGCTGCTAAGTATAGCAGCAACTTCTCTTGTGGCCTAGGTGCGACAAGTATTGGAGTGGAGGATAAGTATCCTTTCAAGTCTTGCAGCGCTGCCTCCGCTTCCGGAGTCCATTTCATGGGACCTGCCTTCTTCAAGATTTTGAAGAAAGGCAGGGCGCGTTCTGCAGACTTCGAAATGAACCTACTGAGGGCAGCCACACAACCAGCAAGTCTCCTTACGTCCTTGATGCGCTTCGGGGCTTCGATCTGCTCGATGGCTTTTATCTTGTCGGGATTGGCTTCAATCCCCCTCTGGGACACAAAGAACCCGAGAAGCTTGCCGGAGGGGACTCCGAAGACGCACTTCTCGGGGTTCAACTTGAGCTGGATCTTGCGCAGATTCTCAAACGTCTCTTCCAGATCTTGTATCAGGGTATCTTTGCTCTTGCTCTTGACCACTATGTCATCCATGTAAGCTTCCACATTTCTGTGGATCTGTGGCTCAAAAGCAGTGTGCACCACCCTTGCAAATGTCGAGCCTGCATTCTTCAATCCAAAGGGCATGCGTATGAAGCAATATGTGCCGCATGGAGTAATGAATGCAGTTTTCTCTTCATCTTCCTTGGACATGAAAATCTGGTGGTATCCTGAATATGCATCAAGGAAGGAAAGCAGCTCACATCCAGCGGTGGAGTCAACAATCTGGTCAATACGCGGCAAGGGAAATGGATCCTTGGGACATGCTTTATTCACATCAGTGAAGTCTATACAAAGTCTCCACTTCCCATTGGCCTTGCGTACGACAACTGGATTGGCCAACCACGTAGGATGGATCACGCCTCTAACTAGGCCTGCTGCTTCCAACTTCTTTATCTCTTCGGCGATAAATTCTTGGCGCTCCACGGCTTGCTTCCTGACCTTCTGCTTGACGGGCCGCGCATGAGGACAAACAGCAAGCTTGTGCTCAATTACCTTCCTGGGAACGCCGGGGATGTCAGATGGTTGCCACGCAAACACATCGACATTCGCCCGCAGGAAGGCAACGAGCCGCCATTGATGGTGAAGGTACCACCAGTGCCGTCCTCCTTGGCGGACACCTTCTTGGTTACCGGTGGAGCGGCCATCCCCTTCTTACACTTGCCGGTGGAGCTCGATGGTGCGTCCTCGACAGCAGCGCAACACTCCGAAGAGGTGTGTTTGCCGGAGTGGGCCCCAGAGCACTTGCCGGACTTGGTCTTGGTCTTCTTCCCCCCGGGAGCTTCAGCGGCAAGTGTGTTGCTTTCTGCTGCGGCTGCTGCATCCCGGTATATCTTGTCGGCGCAGATAATCGCGTCCTTCTTGTTGCCAGGGACAGAGATGACGCTTATCGGCCCCGGCATCTTGAGTACATTGTAGGCATAATGGGAAGCTGCCATGAACTTTGCGAGGGCAGGACGTCCAAGTATCCCATTGTATGGCAATGGGATATCGGCCACGTCGAAGGATATCCTCTCTGTCCTGAAGTTGAGTTCCCCGCCAAAGGTCACTGGCAGAGTGATCTTCCCCTTGGGCTTGCTCCTTCCCGGGTTTATTCCTTGGAACGACCCGGTTTCTTCGAGCTCGCCGTCTGGGATCTGGAGTTTCTTGATCACAGCTGAGGAGATCATGTTCAGGCCGGCCCCGCCGTCAACCAACATTTTGGTGACCTTGAGGTTGCGGATAGTTGGTGAAACCAACATCGGCAAGCACCCGACCGCCGTTGTGCGGTCAGGGTGATCCTCAAGATCAAAAATGATGGGCGTGCTGGACCACTTCAGGAGCCTGCATGACTCGACGGGCGGCTCAGCTGTGTTTACTTCCCGCACCCACTGCTTGAGTTGGCGGTGGGAAGTATGCAGAGAGGTGCCTCCGTCGACACACAGAACTTCTGTGGCCTTCTGGAACTCCTGCTCGTTGTTATCTCCTTCCTCCATGTCGTCGTCGTCGTCTTCTTCCTCATCCTTGTCGCGGCCCCGGGGAGGTCGATCACCTTGCCGCTGCTTAGCCTTGCCGCGGCGTCCTCCCCGGCCATTGAATGGCCGCTTCTTGCTTGGCTCTCCCCCGCCACCTTGGGCCTTCTCCTTGTCGAGACGCTCGTATTCTACCTTCTGCTGTTCTACGAGGTACTCGACTCGTTTGCAGTTCGAAAGGTCGTGGCCCTTGGTGCGGTGGATCTTGCAGTATTGCTTGTCGGAGCCGTCCTGCTTGTCGGCTGCCGCCACAGGGGCAGGTTCCTTGCCGGAACCGCCAGCCTGTGTCTTCTTGGCGGGAGCCTCCTTGCCGGACTGCTCGACGACCAGCACTTCCTTGCTCTTCTTCCTTCTGTTGTTCCGCCACCGGCTCTTCTTTGCCGGGGCGGCATCGTCACTGTCGCTTCCTCCTGCGCCAGTATCCTCTCCGGGGAGTCTCCTCCCCTCTTCGGCGCGTGCGCACTTGTCGGCTAGAGCATAGAGCTCGCTGACATCCCGTATCTTGGTCATGGCCATCTCTTCTCGCATGCGGCGGTTACGCACGTTCTGGTGGAACGCGCTGATAACCGCGGCAGGGTGGACGTCGGGAATGTTGTGCTGCACGCGGCTGAATCTCTGGATATACTTGCGCAGGGATTCTCCTTCCTTCTGGGCCAAGATGTGGAGATCGCTCTCCCGGCCGTGGGGTTTGTGGCCGCCCGTGAAGGCACCAACAAACTGGTGGCACAGATCTGCCCACGAAGAAATGGAGCCCTCCGGCAAGTGTATAAGCCAAGAACGGACGTTTGGCTTAAGCACTAGCGGGAAGTAGTTGGCGAGTATCTTCTCGTCGCGTCCCCCGGCAGCCTGCACCGCGATGGTGTAGATGCTGAGGAACTCCGAGGGGTGCGTCTTGCCGTCGTACTTCTCGGGTACGTCGGGCTTGAAGTTTTTCATGTTGGGCCACTGGACTCGCCGCAGCTCGCGGGTGAACGCAGGGCAACCTGTCGCGTACGGCAAGTCGCCTGGCTCACCGGGCGCGTACGCGTCGACAGCGGTCCCAGCGCGCTGGTCCGATTGCCGCCGGGCTTCTCGTCGGCGCTCGATGCGCGTCCGAGCGTCTTCTTGCCGCCGGTCGTCGAGGACTTGGCGCTGGTCCCGACGAGCCCGCGGATCCGACGACGCCGTGGAGTCGTCGTCGACGTTAATCCGGCGGGGTGGCGTCTTCTGCTTCCGCGGCGGGGAGTGCACGGTAG
Source organism: Secale cereale (assembly GCA_902687465.1). Classification (NCBI taxonomy): domain Eukaryota; kingdom Viridiplantae; phylum Streptophyta; class Magnoliopsida; order Poales; family Poaceae; genus Secale; species Secale cereale. Next base: position 664,264,829 of record LR738715.1, on the reverse strand, counting down.
TTGCACCCCCGGTGGTCTTGTCGCCATCGGCCTTCGTCTGGTCGACTTGCCGTGGCCGCGATGTCGCAGGCTGCTGCGGCATGTCGTTGTTGGCGAAGGCGATGAGGCTTTGGATCTTCGCCCTCCAGTCTTCGGCCTTGTCTGCCGCTGGAGGGAAATCGAGGAGCAGTTGCGCTCTCGCTAGAGCTTCTGCTGGAGAGGAGGGGAGCGGCGGCGAGCGGTGCGAGGAGCGAGATATGCTCGGACTCCTAACAGGGTTAGAAGGAGCAGTTTCTCGCCCCGGCGACCGCGCCTTGCTCGTGCCAGGACGATGGCCTTGAGCATCCCGCGAGCCTCCGGTTTGTCCTTGCCCCAGCAAGCGTATGGTACCTCCTGTACCACGACGCTGCTGGCCTGTCGTCTGCTGAGAGGGACGTGGTGCGTCTACGGACACCGAGGCTTTGGAGTTCGCCCGGTCGTCCGTCTTGTCCTTGGATTTGGTGGCGCCGTGGGTTTCCTCGCCGGCGACCACCCTTCCGCCGGCGTCTCCTCCAGCAACCGTTGGTTCTGGTGGCGGTGGAACAGACGCAGACGGGCCTCCGACCTCCGAAGCCTTCTTCTTCGGAGCCATGTTGCTGCTGCTGATGAAGTTGATGAAACTGGAGAGGTTGATGAAGAATGCGCCCGCGTGAGCGCCGGATCAGGTTCGCACAACCTCGACGCCCCCTACCTGGCGCGCCAAAGATGTCGGGGGAAACTGTCCTCCCACGAGCACCTATGGGACCGGAGCCCCTTCTACGTTGCGGTAAGGGAGCGGAGGGAGCGCGAAGAGCAGATCGAGGAGCGCACGCGGGCAGTTTACCCAGGTTCGGGCCGCGCGGACGCGTAAAACCCTACTCCTGCCTTGGTTGTATTGAGCTCGGGAGCTTGGAGAGCTACAGTACTAGCTACACCGAGCGAGAGAGTTGCTTAGGTTCCGAACCCCCTCTACGTTGTGCATGGGCCTCCTTTTATAGCTCAAGGGGTCACCGACAGGTGTCAACGTAGAGGAGGGTAAAAATGTAACTTTGGTGGTAGTTGTAATAGTGCGGGAATAGTGCGTGAACAGTGGATGAACAGTGGTCTTCACCTAACTTTGACAGTGGGGGACAAGGGCATTAAATGCCCGTCACCGTCGACCCCAAAAGTGTCCGTCCATGCTTCTCCATTCGACACGGCGGTAGCCTCGTCACCGTGGCTTGCCACCGTGTGCCCCAGGCTGCACAGCCTTCCGCCACGCGTCCCTGGAAGGGCCCCAGGGCGACGCGTGGGCAGATGAGCTGGAGCGCGGGCACACAGCATAAGTTTCCCCCGGCAAGCACCTTGCCGGGGCCGTGACCTTGCCGGGCCCGGGAGCTTGTCGCTCTCCGGGTCCTGCCGGGGCGCATGTTGCGCCGAGGCGTTTCTTGAGGTGTGCATTCCTTGGTCTTCCTGGCAAGCTCGTCTTGCCAGGGTCTTGTACTAAAGTGACATCCTTGAGCCTGGTGTGGCCTTCCCGGCAAGCTCCTCTTGCCGGGGCCTTGATCTTCTGACTTGTATACTTTGTTCTTGAATGGTTTTATAAGGACCAGAAAGGTTTCCGGCGAGCACGTGGTAAACCCTACCGCGGGAAGCTGCTACTGCCCGTGCACAAGTTGGGGTACCAAGGTACCCCTACCTTAGTACACCGACAGACGCCATCAACTGTTACACTTTTGTTGAATATCATGTGAGTTCCTATGCATGTTCGTCTTGTCTAAAGTAAGGGTGATTTGCCATGGGTTGAATGGTTTGAGTATGCATATTGTTAGAGAAGAACATTGGGCCGCCAACCAAAGCCATGTATCATGGTGGAAGTTTTAGCTTGGACATTAATCCTCAATCTCTTATGAGAATATGCTTAAGCATTAAAGAGGAGTCCATTATCTATTTTCTATGTTGTCCCGGTATGGATGTCCTCAAGTTGAGATCTATCAAAAACGAGAAATCAAATGCGATCTATCTCCTTGGACCTTTGTACAAGTGACATAGAGGTACCCCTTTGTGACACTTGGTTGAAACATATGTAATGCAATGACAATCCATGGAAATCCGAGCTAATTAGGACATGGTGCAAGCACTATTGGTATTCGATGCATGAGGCTTGCAACTTATAGGATGTCTTATGCATAGCACATATGAAGTACTACTACCGTTGACAAAATTGTTTCTATGTTTTCAAAATAAAAAGCTCTAGCACATGAGTAATCCCTACTTCCCTCTGTGAAGGGCCATTCTTTTACTTTTATGTTGAGTCTCCACCTTCTTTTAAAAGCACCAACTACTGAGAGCATGATTGTCATTCTGAGTGTAATGTGCATTGTCCCAAAGTAGCATTGTCTTTTGCATGATTGTGATATCGTTTATTCTGAAATCATTGTATCTAGTCATCACTTAAACCTTGAAGGTGCCCCTGCATTTATGCTTCATTAAAGGGGGCAAGCTAGATATCACTTTATCATATTTGCACATCATGTTCATTGCAAATCTATTTGATGTTTCAGTATCATATTGTAAAACTTTCAGTTCTTTGTGATTTTCTCATGAGGCAACTTAATTACTACAGATTCATTGTCTCAGTAAGCTTTTGTCATATGACTATGAAAAAGTCCTATATGGTTTATAGCATGTCACCACAATAATTATTCTTGTTATCATTTACCTACTCGTGGACGAGCAGGAATTAAGCTTGGGGATGTTGATACGTCCAAAACGTATCTATAATTTCTGCTTGCTCCATGCCTCTTTTGGGTGATATTGCTATGATATTTATACACTTCCATACACTTTTGATCATATTTGGACTAACCTATTAACTCAGTGCACCCCAGTGCCAGTTTCTGTTTTCGGCTGTTTTTGTATTTCAGGTTTTCACATTACGAGAACTGCCAGGAAAAATCCAGAAATATTATATAAAAAATCAGCGTTCCAGAACCTACCGTGCGCCCGAAGGACAGCCAGGGGGGCCACCAAGGCTCCAGGCGCCCTGGCGGCGCCCCCCCCCCCCCTGAGCCGCGCCGGGGGAGCTCCTGGGCCCCCCGAGGCTCCTCCGATGCCCCCCTTTGGCATATATTTAAAGCGTCTCCCGAAACCCTCGAAACTGGAACTCTTTTTCGTGATCACATTTCTGTTCCGCCGTCGCCGCAGCTTCCAAGATCGGGAGCACCAGGAGAACCCTTCCCGGCACCCTGCCGGAGGGGAGGATCACCACCGGGAGCTTCTCCACCACCATGGACGCCTCCCGGATGAGTTGTGAGTATTCTCCCTTGGACCATGAGTCCATGACCAGTAGCTATGTGATGTTTTCCTCCCGTTCTTGTGCTTCACTAATTAGTCCTCGTGAGCTACCCTACATGATCGAGGCACATATGTAATCCTTATGCTGTTGCTATGATGAGTTTGCTGGGATCCGATGGATTATGAGATTATGTTCAGATTGTGTTTGAGTAATATATTTGATTCACCTCTTTTATATTTATGTTCGTAAGTAATTCTTGCATGTTCTCCGTTGTTATTTATTGCTTTGGCCAAGTAGTAGGTAGTGACTCCAAGAGGGAACGTTATGCTTGATTGTGGGTTCATGCCCCTCGATGACTAGCTTGAGTGACAGAAACATGAGTCTAGGGGATGTGTTGTTGCCACAAGGGGGAAAACAACGGTGCTTGTGCCCGCGGGTGCAAGGATTGTTTACTTTACGCAAAGTTCTTTTAATGCAGTTGTCTGTTGCATTGAGTTTACACTATGGGTGGGACTCGCAACTTAATACCAGCGAGATGTTCTGGATAGATATCTCAAGGTGGATGATTAGTAGTAGATATTGATGGATTTCGGTCTACTTACTTTGGCGTACCGCCCATGCTTTGAACCTCAACCTTTCTTGCAATGTAGTCAGCATTGGTTTGCGCACATGGTCCTGTCAATTGCCCAGCTGTAATTCGTTTACCTCACATAGCTGATTTATCGTCTTCTGGGAGAGAGACGTCAGTAGTGAACATCATGAGACTCCGGTCCATATTACCATCATTGATCACATCCGCTATTTACTTTTCCGCTATTTACTTACTATTGCAATTATACCTATCATTATTATCACTTGCGTTTGATCCTTTGTAAACTACAAGGCCGGAGGGATTGACAACCTCTCTGTACTCGTTGGAAGCAAAGTTATTTGTATCTGTGTGCAGGTCCACGTTGATTGCTAATATCCAGCGCCGTTAGCAGTTGACACCTTCTTGTTGAAACTGGGAGTCTCTGGGAAATCGATCCTTGGTAATACCAAGGGAAAACTTCTGCTACACTGCATCTCAAACCTTCCACTTGGGGTAACCAACGAGGGGTGAGAAGCCACCTAGCAGCGGCCTGCGGAGAGTCTTGGGCCCGCTCAGTCTCGTGGCCCAGGCTGATGGGGGAAACAGTTGAGGACTCCTTAGTGAGTACGGCGGGTCTGCCAAGTGAGGCGCGGCTATGCCCATGGTTCACATCCTTGAGCCATTGCATGGCCACTTGTCGTCCCCGTCTTCTTGTCCTGGTGCGGGGCCACAACAACCGCAGGGCAGCATCTCAGGGAGGTCCCAAGGGGGGCCGCCTGAGCTTGCCGCACCCGTAGGCTCTGCACCCCCAGCCAAGCGAGCGGTGTCGTGGCCTTGGCCGGCACCGCGGGGTCCTTCGGGTTCCTCGAGCAGAGGCGCCTGGGCACTGTGGAAGCCGACGAGCGCTCCTGGCGGCGCTCGTGACGCGGGCGAGTTGCACAAAGGCGCCGAACCCCTGCACGCGGCGTCCAGCAGCTCTGACATGCGCTCCAGCAAGGTGACACGGTCGACCTCCTTTAATCTGCATCAGAGAACTTCTCATGCCACAACGAGCGCGGCCCACATATTCCCCTGTTCCTGGCGGGTGTGCGGCGCTGTCGCCGTGGCGTAGCTTGAGGACCGCGCGGCGGAGAGGTTGCGGCATGAGGTAGAAGCAAGCAGCACTGTCCACGCCACCCGCGGTTGACAGCACCGAGCGGTGGGCGAGCCGCCTGGAGCGTTGAGTTGAGGTCCCCTTGGGTAGGAGGTGCCGCCTGAGCAGGCCCAGCAGCCCAGGCCTCCTCGGGGGCTTGGGGAGCGTCGGCCATGGGAGCGGCTGAAGGATATGTGCCATAGAGGCAATAATAAAGTTGTTATTTATATTTCCTTATATATCATGACAAATGTCTTTCATTCATGCTAGAATTGTATTAACCGGAAAATTGATACATGACAAAACAGAGTGTCCCTAGTATGCCTCTACTAGACTAGCTCGTTAATCAAAGATGGTTGTGTTTCCTAACCATAGACATGTGTTGTCATTTGATCAATGGTATCACATCATTAGGAGAATGATGTGATGGACAAGACCCATCCGTTAGCTTAGCACTATGATTGATTAGTTTTACTTCTATTGCTTTCTTCATGACTTATACATGTTCCTCTGACTATGAGATTATGCAACTCCCGAATACCGAAGGAATGCCTTGTGTGCTATCAAACGTCACAACATAACTGGGTGATTAAAAAGATGCTCTACAGGTGTTTCCGGAAGTGTTTGTGGTGTTGGCATAGATCAAGATTAGGATTTGTCACTCCGAGTGTCGGAGAGGTATCTCTGGGCCCTCTCGATAATACACATAATAGTAAGCCTTGCAAGCAAATGACTAATGAGTTAGTCACGAGATGATGTATTACGGAACGAGTAAAGAGACTTGCCGATAACGAGATTGAACTAGGTATGATGATACCAACGATTGAATCTCGGGCAAGTAACATACCGATGACAAAGGGAACAACATATGTTGTTATGCGGTTCGACCAGTAAAGATCTTTGTAGAATATGTAGGAACCAATATGAGCATCCAGGTTCCGTTATTGGCTATTGACCGGAGATGAGTCTCGGTCATGTCTACATAGTTCTCGAACCCGTACGGTCCGCACGCTTAACGTTCGATGACGATCGGTATTATGAGTTTAGGTGTTTTGATGTACCTAAGGTTGTTCGGAGTTCCGGATGAGATCACGGACATGATGAGGAGTCTCGAAATGGTCGAGACATAAAGATTGATATATTTGACCATGTTGTTCGGACACCGGAAGTGTTCCGGAGAGTTTAGGATAAAATCGGAGTGCCGGAGGGTTACCGGAAACCTCCCGGGAGGTTAATGGGCCACCATGGGCCCTAGAGGAGAAAGGGTCGGCGAGGAGGAGGTGCGCTCACCCCTAGTCCGAATTGGACAAGGGTTGGGGGCGGCGCCCCCCTCCTTCCTTCTCTCCCCTTCCTCCTTCCTTCTCTCCCCTTCCTCCTTCCTTCTCCTCCTTGTTGGACTAGGAAAGGGGGGAAACCTACTCCTACTAGGAGTATGATTCCTCCCCCTTGGCGCCCCCATGTAGGCCGGCCTCCTCCTCCCTCCCTACTTTATATACGTGGGGAGGGGGCACCCCATAGACACACAAGTTCATTTCTTAGCCGAGTGTGGTGCCCCCCTCCACAGTTACACACCTCAGTCATATTGTCGCAGTGCTTAGATGAAGCCCTGCGTCGGTAACTTCATCAACACCGTCACAACGCCATCGTGCTGACTGAACTCTCCCTCGGCCTCAACTGGATCAAGAGTTCGAGGGACGTCACCGAGCTGAACGTGTATAGATCACGGAGGTGTTGTGTGTTCGGTGCTTGATCGGTTGGATCACGAAGATGACTACATCAACCGCGTTACTAAACGCTTCTGCTTTCGGTCTACAAGGGTACATGGACACACTCTCCCCGCTCGTTGCTATGCTTCTCCTAGATAGATCTGGCGTGATCGTAGGAAAGTTTTTGAAATACTGCGCTCCCAAACAGTGGCATCATGAGCCAGGTCTATGCGTAGATGATATGCACGACTAGAACACAAAGAGTTGTGGGAGATAATAGTCATACTGCTTACCCGCATGTCATACTTTGATTCAGCGGTATTGTTGGATGAAGCGGCCCAGACCGACATTACATGACCGCATTCATGAGGTTGGTTCTACCATCATGTTTCGCACAAAGGTGGCTAGTGGGTGTCTGTTTCTCCAACTTTAGTTGAATCGAGTGTGACTACGCCCAGTCCTTGTGGAGGTTAAAATAGCACACTTGATGAAAATCGTTGTGGTTTTGATGCGTAGGTAAGAACGGTTCTTGCTAAGCCTGTAGCAGCCACATAAAACTTGCAACAACAAAGTAGAGGACGTCTAACTTGTTTTTGCAGGGCATGTTGTGATGTGATATGGTCAAGGCGTGATGAGTTATACGTTATTGTATGAGATGATCATGTTTTGTAAATTATCGGCAACCGACATGAGACTTATGGTTGTCTCTTTATTGTATGAATTGCGTAAGCCATATGATTGCTTTACTTTATCACTATGAGTTAGCGATAGTAGTAGTAGCAATAGTCGGCGAGACTAGCACGACGCTACGATGAAGATCATGGTGTCAAGCCGGTGACGATGGAGATCATGACGATGCTTTGGAGATGGAGATCAAAAGCACAAGATGATGATGGCCATATCATGTCACATATTTTGATTGCATGTGATGTTTATCTTATTTTGCATAGTACGGTGGTAGCATTATAAGATGTCCCCTTACAAAATTTCAAGGTACAAGTGCTCTCCCTGAGTATGCACTATTGCGGCAGTTCGTCGTGCCGAGACACCACGTGATGATCGGGTGTGATAAGCTCTACATTCAAATACAACGGGTGTAAGACTGTTTTGCACATGCAGAATACTCGAGTTAAACTTGACGAGCCTGGCATGTGCAGACATGGCCTCGGAACACTAGAGACCAAAAGGTCGAGCGTGAATCATATAGTAGATATGATCAACATAAGATGTTCACCATTGAAAACTACTCCATCTCACGTGATGATCGGACATGATTTAGTTGATTTGGATCACGTGATCATTTAGATGACTAGAGGGATGTCTATCTAAGTGGGAGTTCTTTAGTAATATGATTAATTGAACTTTAATTTATCATGAACTTAGTCCTGATAGTTTTTGCATATCTATGTTGTTGTAGATCAATGGCATGTGCTACCGTTCCTTTGAATTTTAATGTGTTCCTAGAGAAAGCTAAGTTGAAAGATGATGGTAGAAACAACACGGACTGGGTCCGTAACTTGAGGATTATCCTCATTGCTGGATAGAAGAATTATGTCCTTGAAGCACCGCTAGGTGACAGGCCTGCTGCAGGAGCAACTCCTGACGTTATGAATGTCTGGCAAGCTCGTTCTGATGACTACTCGATAGTTCAGTGTGCCATGCTTTACGGATTAGAATCGGGACTTCAAAGACGTTTTGAACGTCGTGGAGCATACGAGATATTCCAAGAGTTGAAGTTAATATTTTAAGAAAATGCCCGAATTGAGAGATATGAAGTCTCCAGTAATTTCTATAGCTGCAAGATGGAGGAGAACAGTTCTATCAGCGAACACTTACTCAGGATGTCTGGGTACTACAATCACATGACTGAACTTGGATGCAAAGTTGATGAAGATAGTGTTATTTATAGAGTTCTTCAATCACTGCCACCAAGCTATAAAGGCTTCGTGATGAACTATAATATGCAAGGGATGCACAAGACAATTCCCGAGCTCTTTGCTATACTCAAGGCTGCGGAGGTAGAAATCAAAAAGCAGCATCAAGTGTTGATGGTTAACAAGACCACTAGTTTCAAGAAAAAGGGCAAGGGAAAGAAGGGAAACTTCAAGAAGAATAGCAAGCCAGTTTCTTCTCCCATGAAGAAACCCAAGTCTGGAGCCAAGACTGAAACTGGGTGCTTCTACTGCAAAGGGACTGGACACTGGAAGCGGAACTGCCCCAAGTATTTAGCGATAAGAAGGATGGCAAAGTGAACAAAGGTATATTTGATATACATGTTATTGATATGTACCTTACTAATGCTCGTAGTACCACCTTGGTATTTGATACTGATTTGGTTGCTAATATTTGTAACTCGAAACAGGGGCTACGGATTAAACGAAGATTAGCTAAGGACGAGGTGACGATGCGCGTGGGAAATGGTTCCAAAATAGATGTGATCACCGTCGGCACGCTACCTCTACATCTACCATCAGGATTAGTTTTAAACCTAAATAATTGTTATTTGGTCCCAGCGTTGAGCATGAACATTATATCTGGATCTTGTTTGTTGCGAGACAATTATTCATTTAAATCAGAGAATAATGGTAGTTCTATTAATATGAGTAATATCTTTTATGGTCATGCACCCTTGATGAATGGTCTATTTTTGTTGGATCTCAATTGTAGTGATACACATATTCATAATATTTAAGCCAAAAGATGCAAAGTTAATAATGATAGTGCAACTTATTTGTGGCACTGCTGTTTAGGTCATATTGGTGTAAAGCGCATGAAGAAACTCCATAATGATGGAGTTTTGGAATCACTTGATTATGAATCACTTCGTGCTTGAGAACCAAGCCTCATGGGCAAGATGACTAATACTTCGTTCTCCGGAACACTGGAGCGAGCAACTGACTTATTGGAAATCATACATACTGATGTATGCGGACCAATGAGTGTTGAGGCTCGCGGTGGGTATCGTTATTTTCTGACCTTCACAGATGATTTGAGTAGATATGGGTATATCTACTTGATGAAGCACAAGTCTAAAACATTTGAAAAGTTCAAAGAATTTCAGAGTGAAGTAGAGAATCATCGTAACAATAAAATAAAGTTTCTACGATCTGATCGCGGAGGCGAATATTTGAGTTATGAGTTTGATCTTCATTCGAAACAATGTGGAATAGTTTCACAACTCACGCCACCTGGAACACTACAGCGTAATGGTGTGCCCGAACATCGTAACCGTACTTTATTAGATATGGTGCGATCTATGATGTCTCTTACCGATTTACCACTATTGTTCTGGGGTTATGCTTTAGAGACAGCTGCATTCACGTTAAATAGGGCACCATCTAAATTCGTTGAGACGACGCCTTATGAATTATGGGTTGGCAAGAAACCCAAGTTGTCGTTTCTTAAAGTTTGGGGTTGCGATGCTTATGTGAAAAACTTCAACCTTATAAGTTCGAACCCAAATCAGAGAAATGTGTCTTCATAGGATACCCAAAGGAGACTGTTGGGTACACCTTCTATCACAGATCTGAAGGCAAGATATTTGTTGCTAAGAATGGACCCTTTCTAGAGAAGGAGTTTCTCTCTAAAGAAGTGAGTGGGAGGAAAGTATAACTTGATGTGGTAATTGTACCTTCTCCCGAATTGGAAAGAAGTTCATCATAGAAACTAGTTCCGGTGATTCCTACACCAATCAGTGAGGAAGCTAATGATGATGATCATGAAACTTCAGATTAAGTTACTACTGAACCTCGTAGGTCAACCAGAGTACGTTCCACGCCAGAGTGGTACGGTAACCCTGTTCTGGAAGTCATATTACTAGACCGTGATGAACCTACGAACTATGAGGAAGCGATGATGAGCCCAGTTTCCGCAAAATGGCTAGAGGCCATGAAATCTGAGATGGGATCCATGTATGAGAACAAAGACTTGCCCGATGATCGGCAAGCCATTGAAAACAAATGGATCTTTAAGAGGAAGACTGACGCCGATGGTAACATTACTGTCTACAAAGCTCGACTTGTTGTGAAAGGTTTTTAACAAGTTCAAGGAGTTGACTACGATGAGACTTTCTCAGCCGTAGCGATGCTTAAGTCTGTCCGAATCATGTTAGCAATTGCCGCATTTAATGATTATGAAATCTAGCAAATGGATGTCAAAACTGCATTCCTTAATGGATGTCTCAAAGAAGAGTTGTATATGATGCAACCAGAAGGTTTTGTCGATCCTAAAGGTGCTAACAAAGTGTGCAAGCTCCTGCGATCCATCTATGGACCGGTGCAAGCATCTCGAAGTTGGAATATACACTTTGATCAGGTGATCAGAGCATATGGTTTTATAAAAACTTTTGGAGATGCCTGTATTTACAAGAAAGTGAGTGGGAGCTCTGTAGCATTTCTGATATTATATGTGGATGACATATTGTTGATTGGAAATTATGTAGAATTTCTGGATGGCATAATAGGATACTTGAATAAGAATTTTTCAATGAAAGACTTCGTTGAAGCTGCTTATATATTAGGCATCAAGATCTATAGAGGTAGATCAAGACGCTTAATTGGACTTTCACAAAGCACATACCTTGATAAAGTTTCGAAGAAGTTCAAAATGGATCAGTCAAAGAAAGGGTTCTTGCATGTGTTACAAGGTGTGAAGTTGAGTAAGACTCAATAGCGACCACTGCAGAAGATAGAGAGACAATGAAAGTCATTCCCTATGTTTCAGCCATAGGTTCTATCATGTATGCAATGCTATGTACCAGACCTGGTGTGTGCCTTGCTATAAGTCTAGCATGGAGGTACCAAAGTAATCAATGAGTGGATCACTGGACAACGGTCAAGAACATCCTAAAGTACCTGAAAAGGAGGAAGGATATGTTTCTCGTTTATGGAGGTGACAAAGAGCTCATCGTAAACGGTAACGTCGATTCAAGCTTTGACACTGATCCGGATAACTCTAAGTCACAAACCAGATATGTATTTTTGTTGAACGGTGGAGCTGTCAGTTGGTGCAGTTCAAAGGAGAGCGGCGTGGCGGGATCTACGTGTGAAGTGGAGTACATAGCTGCTTCAAAAGCAGCAAATGAAGGAGTCTGGATGAAAGAGTTCATTTCCGATTTAGATGTTATACCTAGTGCAACGGGTCCAATGAAAATCTTTTGTGACAGCACTCGAGCAATAGCCTTGGCAAATGAATCCAGGTTTCACAAGAAAACCAAGCACATTAAGAGATGTTTCAACTCCATCCGTGATCAAGTCAAGGAGGGAGACATAGAAATTTGCAAGATACATACGGATCTGAATATTGCAGACCCGTTGACTAAGCCTCTTCCACGAGCAATACATGATCACCACCAAGACTCCATGGGTGTTAGGATCATTACTATGTAATCTAGATTATTGACTCTAGTGCAAGTGGGAGACTGAAGGAAATATGCCCTAGAGGCAATAATAAAGTTGTTATTTATATTTCCTTATATATCATGATAAATGTCTTTTATTCATGCTGGAATTGTATTAACCGGAAACTTGATACATGTGTGAATACATAGACAAAACAGAGTGTCCCTAGTATGCCTCGACTAGACTAGCTGGTTAATCAAAGATGGTTTTGTTTCCTAAACATAGACATGTGTTGTCATTTGATCAACGGGGTCACATCATTAGGACAATGATGTGATGGACAAGACCCATCCGTTAGCTTAGCACTATGATCATTTAGTTTTATTGCTATTGTTTAGTTTTATTGCTATTGCTTTCTTCATGACTTATACATGCTCCTCTCACTATGAGATTATGCAACTCCCGAATACCGGAGGAACACCTTGTGTGCTATCAAATGTCACGATGTAACTGGGTGATTATAAAGATGCTCTACAGGTGTTTCCGAAAGTGTATGTGGTGTTGGCATAGATCAAGATTAGGATTTGTCACTCCGAGTGTCAGAGAGGTATCTCTAGGCCCTCTCGGTAATACACATCATAATAAGCCTTGCAAGCAAATGACTAATGAGTTGGTCATGAATGATGAATCACGGAACGAGTAAAGAGACTTGTTGATAACGATAATGAACTAGGTATGATGATACCGACGATCGAATCTCGGGCAAGTAACATACCGATGACAAAGGGAACAACGTATGTTGTTATGCGTTTTAACCGATAAAGATCTTCATAGAATATGTAGGAACCAATATGAGCATCCAGGTTCCGCTATTGGCTATTGACCGGAGATGAATCTCGGTCATGTCTAAATAGTTCTCGAACCCATAGGGTCTACACGCTTAATGTTCGATGACGATCGGTCTTATGAGTTTATGTGTTTTGATGTACATAAGGTTGTTCGGAGTCCCGGATGAGAACATGGACATGATGAGGAGTCTCGAAATGGTTGAGACATAAAGATTGATATATTGGACCATGTTATTCAGGCACCAGAAGTGTTCCAGAGAGTTTCAGATAAAACCGGAGTGCCGGAGGGTAACCGGAAACCCCCCGGGAGGTTAATGGGCCACCATGGGCCCTAGAGGAGAGAGGGCCGGCCAGGAGGTGGCGCACGCCCCCTAGTCCGAATTGGACTAGGGGTGGGGGCGGCACCCCCTCCTTCCTTCTCTCCCCTTCCTCCTTCCTTCTCCTCCTTGTTGGACTAGGAAAGGGGGGAAACCTATTCCTACTAGGAGTAGGATTCCTCCCCCTTGGTGCGCCCCATGTAGGCCGGCCTCCTCCTCCCTCCCTCCTTTATATACGTGGGGAGGGGGCACCCCATATACACACAAGTTGATTTCCTAGCCATGTGCGGTGCCCTCCCCTCCACAGTTACACAACTCGGTCATATTGTCGTAGTGCTTAGGCGAAGCCCTGCGTCAGTAACTTCATCAACACCGTCACCACGCCGTCGTGCTGATGAAACTCTCCCTCGGCCTCAACCTGATCGAGAGTTCGAGGGACGTCACCGAGCTGAACGTGTGCAGATCGCGGAGGTGTCGTGCGTTCGGTACTTGATCGGTTGGATCGCGAGGACGTTCGACTACGTCAATCGCGTTACTAAACGCTTCCGCTTTTGGTCTACGAGGGTACGTGGACACACTCTCCCCACTTGTTGTTATGATTCTCCTAGTTAGATCTTGCGTGATCGTAGGACTTTTTTTGAAATACTACGTTCCCCAACAGCGGCGAGGTGATGGCGACCTGACTGGAGGAAGAGAAACTCCGATGCACCCCTACCTGGTGTGCAAAAAGTCGGATTCGGGGCTCTGCAAAACCCTTGCAAGTTCGAACACGGGGGTGCGTGCGAAGAACTCGACTCCCCCTATCAGTCTACTCGCCATTTCTACGAATTAGCTCATGGAATAGGAAAGAACACGACACAAGGCAATTTACCCAGGTTCAGGCCATCTATCGGTGAGTGTCCCTACTCCTACAATGTGGTGGATTCCCTCAAGGTGGGCTGAGGAAGAACTAGTACAGTGGGCGAACAACGTCGCGAGGTGTGTTCTTGGTGGTGTGTGTCTAGAGGGAGGACTCAATGATCTGTTGGATCTTAGATCCGAACCCCCTCCATGGTGGTGGCTATCCTATATTTATAGTGGCCTTGGTCCTCTTCCCCCAGAATATAGGCGGGAAGGGATCTCACAACGGCCAAATTTGAAGGGAGATAACTAGTACCTCTTATCCTGACTGAAGGTGGTCTTCGCCTGCAAAGCTTCTGATCCTGACGCCACGGTGGGTTCGGCGATGACCTCCGCCCTGCCGTTCTGGTGACCCTGGTCTTGTTGTATGGAAATGGAAACCTTTTCTTGATTCCTCGGGACTCCGCGTCTGCGCTCGCCTCTTTAGCACCAAAGAGGAAACTGGTCGTCCTGCGCCCGCTGGCGTCCGCCTGGCCTTGGTCGTCATGGCTTGCGTCATGTGAACCTCACGAGGTGAGGCGTGCATAGAGTTCTCCGCCCCTCAGGAGCCAGCCTAGCAGGGCTTGGCCCCCGCGAGGGTCTTGAGTGCCGATGCTGAAGATGGGCCGTATGTGACGCCCCCAATTTGACCGTACACTAATCATGCACGCAAATGTGTATGACCAAGATCAGGGACTCACTGGAAGATATCACAACACAACTCTAGACACAAATTAAAATAATACAAACTTTATATTACAAGCCATGGGCCTCAAGGGCTCGAATAAACAAGAGTCACCGGAAGCAATAATATCTGAGTACAAACATAAGTTAAACAAGATTGCCTTAAGAAGGCTAGCACAAAACATCAATGGTCGAAAAGCCAAGGCCTCCTGCCTAGGACCTCCTAACTACTCCTGGTCGTCAGCTCCACGTAGTAGTAGGCTCCGTCGGGGTAGTAGCAGTCGTCAAGTGTGGCATATGGCTCCTGGACTCCACCATCTGGTTGCATCAACCAGCAAGAAGAAGAAGGGGGAAAATGGGGAAGCAAAGCAACCGTGAGTACTCATCCAAAGTACTCGCAAGCAAGGATCTACACTACATATGCATCTGTATCAATGAAAAGGGTAGTATATATGGACTAAGCTGCAGAATACCAGAATAAGAGGGGGAGAAGCTAGTCCTATCGAAGACTAGCATCTTCTGGAAACCACCGTCTTGCAGCAACAGGGGGGTAGAGTAATATAACATAAGTCATATTTATGTTGTTGTTTCAATGCTCCGGGATCCTTTATCGACTCACGAATCAACATATCCAAACAATGCCTCAGCATCCAGTTCTAGTTGTAGCGATCGATATACAACTCCAAGTGTCCGTTACCGTAGGACAGGCTATCGATAGATGTTTTCTTCCCTGCAGGGGTGCACCAACTTACCCATCACGCTTGCTTAACTCCGGCCGGACACACCATCAGGTCATGCCCGCCCTCGGCCAAACAATACGCCGCAACCCCACCTAGGCTTAATAGAGAGGTCATGCACACCGGACTAAACCCTATGCCCCCAAGGGTCATGGGCCAATCGCCCCGGGAACTCCTGCACGTTGCATGGGCAGCCGGTGAGCAGACCTAGCAACCTCCTTTAAAAAGGTAGGAGCCTAACCAGTCCAACCCGGCGCGCGTCATTCAGTCGCAATGACGTCAGTTAAGCTTCGGCTGATGCATACGACGCAGAACGCCCATACTATGCCCACGTGATGGTTAACGCTATCAGGCCAGAGGCCCCTCGGATCAAATATCCAAATCGTTTAGTGTCTTGGGAACGCGCGGTAACGAGCAGAGACTCACGAACATGTGACCCCATCGCCCCGTCTCGAGGACTTGCGGCAAGGGCGAGTGCCCGGCCACGCCTCGTATTTATCTCGCGGGCACCTTCCAGGTCAACCCGACTACACATCACTCGCAATTAAGCTCGCGCGGGTACCCCTCAGGGTCGACCCGTCTTTAGTAACTAGGTTCAGTGTAAAGTCATAGTAACCATAGTAACTGTGTGTCTGACACCAAAGGAAACCTAAGGAAATCACCCTTGATGGAATTCCACCTGATGTTTATCGTCAAGGTGAACGAAAGAGGAGTCACCCTCGAGGTCCACTCTTGAGGAGTTGCATGACAGTGTCGTTATCGGGAGTGGAGAAAGAGGAATCACCCTCGATGACCACAACCGATGAACTAACCTACAAGGTTAACATCAGAAGTGCTGATGAGGTCTCACCCTCGGCACTCAATAGTAACCCAGTAGTGTCGAGCAACTAAGGGGAAAGTGATGTGCGGTGCCGGGTCCTGGTCTTCGATCCCATTGATCGGGTCTTCTGATAATCCAACGGGGCAGTCGGGACAAGGTAGGGGGTCACTGGTGGATCTCTAACTAGCCTATACTAAGGAGTTTAGTATAAACATGTAAGGTATGAAAGCAGGTATCAACAACAGGCTATGCATCAGAATAGGATCATACAAAAAGCAGTAGAAGTTCTAATGCAAGCATAAGAGAGAAGGGAGTGGGCGATATCGGAATGATCAAGGGGTGTTGGCTTGCCTGGTTGCTCTGGCAAGAAGGAGGGGCCGTCAACACCATAGTCGATCACCGGGGCATCTTCGGTCTCGGGGTCTACCGGAGAGAAGAGGGGGGAGAAACAATAAATACAAAGCATACAGATGCAATAAAGAAGCACGGCAAGTTAACAAGCAGTGCTAGGGTGCTCTAACGTGGTGGTACACGGTACCGGCGAAGGGGGATATCACTCGGGAAAGTATCCCTGGTGTTACTGTTTTCGGACAGATGAATCGGAGGGGAAAAGTTGCAGGTTCAGTATGATAGAGATGTGTGGCGGACGAACGGACCACCTATTCGGATTCGTCTCGTCGTTCTGAGCGATTTTCATATATAAAACTTTTTCATCCGAGTTACGGATTATTTTATGTGATTTTCTAAAGTTTTAAACATTTTCTGGAATTATTATTAATTCAAAAAAAGGACTTATTGTGCCAGCATGATGTCATGCTGACGTCATTAGAGTCAATAGTCAACTCTGACTCTGTTGACTGGTCCAAGGGCAGTGGGCCCCATCTGTCATGGACACCTCATATAACATAACAATATACTTAAGACTAACTATGTAATTAGGTTAATTAAGCAAGGTTATTAAATTAATTAATTATTTTACTAATTAATTATTTATTATTATTTTTCATTTTTCATTCTTTTAAACACTTCTTTTTTTTGGGTGGGGCTGGGCCCCATTGTCAGCGGCCCATAGGGCCAAGGCGGGGCGGTTTACTGGGCGCGACCGTGTGCGCCCGTACCCGATACCACCGCAGCGGGGTGGGGAAAAGAGCGACGCCCCGGCGGCGGAGCCGGCCTCGGTCGGTAACGGCCGGGCGATCAGCCGTGGCGGCCGGAGCGGGGCTCAGGCGTCAGCGGGCGGCCGGGGACGGCGGACGGGAGCGAGGAGGCCGAAGGCGGGAGCGGGACACGGTGAGGAGGCGGCTGGGTGGCTGTGGACGAGCGGGTCGGGGGCGTGGGCGCAGCCGCGAAGCCGGAGCAGGGCAGCGCTAGGCGGCGAGGCAGCTGGAGGATGCTGCAGCGCGCCACGGAGAAGAGCAGGTGCGGCAGCGGCATCGTCGGGCAGCTGCGGCTGCTGCAGGCCGCAGCGCAGCACGCAGCTGCAAGCGGCAGGGCCTCGCACGGGCATCGTTGGAGCGGGGCGCGGGCGCGCCGGCGCGCACTGGCACGCGAGGGCGGTGCCCGAGGATGTGGTGGCAGCAGGCGGGTGCACCAGGCGCGACGGAGGTGCGGGAGCGAGGCCCACGGCACAGTGACGGTGTGCGGTGAACGATGGCGGGATACAAGCGCGTCGGGGGCGAGCTACGGCTACCCAGGAGAGCATGGGGAGAGGGGGAAAGGAAGCGGTGCTCACAGAGGGGCGGTAGGGAAAGGCAGAGGGCTCGGGGTGGGCCGGCGGCGCCGGAAACGACGACGCACGGCGTCGGGTCTGGAGGTAGAAGACGACCTTGAACGGGTGTTGCGGTGGCGATGAACTCGAACGGGGCGTCGTAGCTGATGTAGGCGAGGAAGAGGGAGCTCCTGAACGGGCTCCAGGGACGTGGGGGCGGCGGTGGCCGTGGTTACTCTGGTTGCGAGGCCATGGGCGCGCTCGGGTGAAAGGGGATCTAGGAAGGGGGAAGCGTGGGCGCGCGAGAGAGGATGGCGTCGAACTAGGGTTAGAGGGGGGGTCGACGACAACCTTGTAGACGGCGGGGAGAGGCTGGATGGCTGCCGTGTGGCTATCTGCAGCCACGGACGCAAGCCCAGCAGCCACCGCGTGCGGTGAGCAGTAGGAGGTAGGGGAAAGGCCCCCTAGTGGGCTAGGCTGGTTACGGCGCGCGGCTGGGCCATAAGCACAGAAGCATTTCCTTCTCTTCCTTACCCTTTCTTAGATTTTTTTTCTTTATAAAACTTTTCTGTTTTCCAATTAGTTTCCTTTTATTTTAGTTATATAAAATGTAAAACTTACACCTACATTTAGTATAACAAATTAAGCCACTTCCAAAATAAGTTTCGTAGTTTAAACAAATTAGTTTAGCATTTTTATTAGTTAAAAGCATTTGGATGAAAATGATTTAGCCACTGTTTTAAATACTTTAGGGCATTGGAACACTTTACAAAAAGGTGGATTCACCACCACAATTAGTTATGGAATATTTTCCCCATGATGGACACTTTTGCCTTCATGTTTGAGAAGTTTTGAATTTTGATGTTAAACTTGGATTTGAATTTGAATTGTGTTTGAATACAAATGAGGACTAGCAACAGTAAGAGTGACGAAATGTCACCATCAGCCAGGGATTACTGTAGCATGATTCTCTGGGTGTTACACCGTACCAGGCCTGCATGGGAGCCACGTCATGGGCTGCAGGCAGGCAAGTCTGGGTACCCTGGTTTCTAGAACGGCGACGGGTTCAAACACTGAGGGCTTTGGTTGGCAACCTAGACCCGACGGGAACTACAGCGAGACCGCGACGAGCACGCTCACTCACACTAGACACGACGGGAACACGCGAGTTACCCAGGTTTGGGCCACCATGTGGTGTAAAACTCTACTCCTGCTTGTGTGTGATTGCTGTGTAATGGAGCGCTCGGAGCTCGAGGTACACGGAGCATGGGGGAGAGAATGGCCCGATCCCCAATCCTTGTAGATGCAGGCTGCACTGCACCCTTTGTAATGCCTTGGTCCTCTTCCCCGAAAATATGAGCGGTAAAGGGTCGTCGCTAGGCACCAATTCAAAGGGGGGCAGGCGCCCAGGCTTATCCTGACTAAAGGCGGTCTTCGACTGCTAAAGTTGCCATCTTGGCGTGTTGGTTGGCTCGGCGATGACCTCCGCCCTGGCACGCCTATCTTTCCTGATCTTCTTACACCAAGACGGAAGGCTTCAGGGCTTGCTTTGGGGGAGACAGACGCTCCTGCCCCCTTATCACCAGAATGGAAACTGGTCTCGGTCACGCCCTGCCGCCCTTATGACGTGATGGACTTGGAGCCCCACGGCTAGCGCCGTATGACCTGCTTTGTGTGGCGGCTTCGCGAGGGGGGCTTCGTGAGGTAACCTGGTACCGGTCTTGGCGGGGCTCAGCTTGGCGGCATGGGGCCTCGCGAGGCGGCTCCCTCCAGAGCGGCCAAGCTAGGGCCATCCTTCGCCGGCTGGCCCAAGTGTCGCCTCCTGGGCCGGAGGCATGCGGGCCGTGGTACCCTGGTTCTCGTTGGGCCGACCCTTGTAGAGATAACTCGCAACAATAGTTGCGCCCTTCCATGCATCTTGCCACCGAAATAACACTTGGCGGACAGGCACAGACATGGTGCGCCATTCTAAAGAACGTTTTTTTAGTGCAGAACCCTCTCTAGTGGCATTATAATGCCTCATTAATGACACTATATCGCTCCACAAAATTCTCGTCGAGCTATCTCTAACATCAAAAACCGTTTATCTTTTTTGCGTCCATCCAAGCACCGAAAGAACACTTCCCGGATCAGCATCCACGTGTGCCGTCATCCAATCGATATTTGTAGAAACCAAAACTTTCTAAAAACAAGAGCAACAATCATTTAAATATTTGCATCTTTATTTTGCACACAACCCATTAAAGATTAAATAAACATGAACAAAGCTTGGAAGATAGGAATTGCAATGCTTATCATATAACCCTCTTTTTTTCATGTTTGCAGACCCAAAAAACTTGGTGGGTTGGGCATCATCTATCTGCATAAACAAGGGATTGCCCTCCGGCTGCGGTGGGAATGGCTCAAGAGAATGGACGACGATAGACCATGGCAGGGTCTGCAAGAGATTGTGGACAAGGAGGCCTTGACGGCATTTCAAAGCTTGGTACCATGGCACATATAGGAGATGGCACGAAGATAATTGTTCGGAAGGATAGATGGATTGGAGGGGCGACAGTGAAGGAGCTGGCACCCAACTTAGTGCCCAAGGTCAAAACTAGGACGATTAACAGGCAAACAACAAAGGACGGGCTGTATCTCCACGCTTGGATGAATGATATAGGGGGGGGGGGGACATGAACACCGAGGACCTGGCGCAGTTCATTAGGCTTTGGGAGGCCATGATGGGAATCCAACTCCACCAGGGTTCGGAGGACTCGCCGCTCTGGGCCTGGAACGAGTCAGGTACATACTCGACCTCATCCGCGTACATGATGATGTGTGAAGGGGGCATCAAGTATCAGCCGGCGGCAGCCATCTGGAAGTGAAAAGCACCACTCGCTTGCCAAATCTTTATGTGGTTGGCACTTCAGCACAGGCTGTGGACTTCGGACAGGAGAGCTCGACATGGGCTACAAGAAGATATCTTGTCGTGCTTTCTATGCGATCAAGAGGAAGACACAGTGGAGCACATCCTGACACAATGTGTCTTCGCTAGGCAGGTATGGTATACTTGCTTCGCCAAGACAGGGATTGATCTTGCCCTGCTACCGGACGACAACGCTCCACTGCAAGTTTGGTGGATGACAGCCCGTAAGACAGTGCAGAAAACCATGCGAAAGGACTTCGACTCATTCGTTATGCTAATTTGCTGGAGGTTATGGAAACAACGGAACGGCGGAGTGTTCGGTAGGAATGGCAATACGAATGAGCAAGGCACTGTAGATTGCATATTCAGAGAGCGCAAACTGTGGGAGTTAGCCAGTAGGAGGGGAGTGTTAAACTTTTGTGAGTAGTCCCTTAGGCTTTTGTTCGGAGCCGGGAGGGCGGACGCTTCAGTAAAGTGGACGCCGCATTGTAATCTCTTGTAAATATTGCTCCACCTTCTATAAAGCTAAGATACGGCGTACTCTTGAAAAAAACCTTTTTTCATCCAAAAGAAATACACAGAAAAAATAGTCTGCCTTGGGCTGTCCGCTTCTCCTCCCACCTTTAAAATAACCAGCAGCCCCACTCTCCCTTCCC
The DNA here is from genome assembly GCA_902687465.1 of Secale cereale. Lineage (NCBI taxonomy): Eukaryota > Viridiplantae > Streptophyta > Magnoliopsida > Poales > Poaceae > Secale > Secale cereale. The sequence goes on along the minus strand of LR738715.1, from coordinate 664,243,250 downwards.
CAACCCCGCCTCCTCCCCAAAACGCCAAAACCCAAACCCCACTCGGCGAAGGAGGAGAAGAAGCGGCGCAATGCTGGAGGCGGCGGCGATCCCTGAGCTGTGGAGCACCGTGCACGGGTGGCTCACCCCATGGGTGCTGTTCCTCGTGCTCAACCTCGTCGTCTTCACCATTGTCGTCACCTCTCTGGCCACGGCCCCGGCGCAGAGCGGAGAAGGGGCTGCGACCAGGGCTGACGGCGAGAGGAGGAGCCTGTCAATGGGGCTCGACCGGCACCGGTCGACCAACTCGCCCCGCTTCACCGCCCCCGCCCCTGAGGCCCCGGCGACCGGAGTACTGGATCTGAGACAGTCCTACGAGCAACCGCCGCCGCTCGGGATGGAGCCGGAGAATCTGGGTGAGCGCGAGCACGCGCACATGGAGAGGAGCATGTCTGAGGCGGCGGTCGAGGCCGAGCTGCCGCAGCGGCCGGCGCGGCTGCGCAAGTCGGCGTTCGCGCACTTCGTGGGCGAGAAGGACACCGAGGTGGTGGAGGTGCGCAGGCCGGCGACGACGAGGGACGCGGAGCGCCGCCTTCCCCTGGTGGCGAAACCGGAGGAGCCGGCGTTGGAGGATGAGATCCAGGAGGTCGGCAGCGAGGTGGACGCGCGCGCGGACGAGTTCATCAACAAGTTCCACCACCAGCTGAAGCAGCAGCGCATAGACTCCTTCAGGCGCTCCCGGAATACGCTCCACCGCCGCCGTGCGGCCGTGGGGGCAGAGGCGCGCTAGGCTGGCGTCTCCCGCAGCCGCGGGTGCTCCGTGATGCTCCACAGAGCTGCTTCCCGCGCTAGTAGCCTAGTCGATGAATAATAAATAACCAAGAAATGACATGGTGGCGAACCAACCAATGGTGTGTGTGTCATTCGGCCCTGCGATGCGTCGCGGAATCTGATAATACTCCGCGGAGTATATGTTTAGTGCTGATGAGGGTTCTTCTGCACCTTTCTGTCACCCACAAAAACAGTTCTTCTTCACCGTTCGATATTCTGCTTAGACAGACAACGGCGCACATTTCTCTCGTGCGGCTTTGTATGTGCTAAAATGTTGGCTTGTGCTCAGGTTCATTTTGTTTCCGACCCGTGTAGGCGTCATGTGGTGTGAAGACAGCAGACTGCAAGAGCAACTCCAATCCGTCTGATCCAAACAGACGCGTGTTTTATTCGCTTTTCGTTCGTTTGGGCCGACCGCCCGCTTGACGTTCGTCTTTTTTCTCTTTTATATCGACCCGCGTTAACACTCACGATCCATTTCATGTTTACGCATAAATTTAAAAGATCCGCGGTCATAGATCATGCAAGCGGCCATGCCATCGCCCAAAATTCATGTCGACGACATGCCGGCGGCCGGCAAACAATGCAAGCTTCTAAAAATACTATGACACAGTTCATGCTGGCGCACTTGCCAGCACACAAAAAGGGGCGAGAAGCCGACCACGTCATCTCGGCCGTGGGCATGGCAGCACACTTGCTGGTATACAAAAAGGGATGACGCTCTCCGTCATAGATACCTCGTCGTCGAACTTGAGCATGTCGGCCTGCATCTTCTCTAACCATGGGCTCTTCCTCGGCGACACGGTGTTCAGGTCCACCTTCATGATGTCCAGCCTCATCATCATGCTAGCGTGCTGTGAGACCCCGAGACCGGTGCGCCAGGTGTCAGCCAGTTATTCGTCTTCGTTGCCATGTCATCTACTTGCGTGTTGCATCTTTGTCTTGTCATCGCGTGCATTGCATCATCATGTTTTCAAAATTGCATCCGCCCGAGTCCCCTCATCCTTTCTGTTGTCCGTTCTGAGCCCAGACACACTCAAACGCGCCCGCGGCGCCTCCGAATTTTTATTTGTGAGTGGCCGAAAAACGTTCTCGGAATGGGTTGAAACTTGGCGTGTGGTCTTATTATAGCATAGGTAGACCGCCTGCCAAATTTCATCGTATTCGGAGCTCGTTTGATAGCCCAACGGTTAACCGTGTTAACCGTCGGAAGCCTTTTCTCTTTTGGCCCAACACCCCTTTTGCACAGCCCACCTAGCCCATCCTACCCCATCCATGCTCTTGGCCTTTCGATCACGATCGCGTGGCCGCGAACCGCTCCTTATTTGGACTCTCCTAGCTCCCTCTACCTATAAATAGGTGTCTCCCCCTCCATTTTCGCGCAGATCAAACCCTACCCCGTCCTCCTCGCGCCGCCGGACATGTCCACCCGTGCCGGACATGTCCAGCCTCCACCTCACCGCAACCAATCAGAGCGCGCCACCTCACCGCGCCGCTTCCCTCGTCCAACCAGGCGTTGCCACGTCGCCTCCCCACGCCCACTTCACCGCGCCACCGCCCACTTCACCGCGCCACCGCCCGGGGCCCAGATCCGGTCCGCCCCGGGGCCGAACCGGGCCGCGCCGGGCCCGCGCGCCTCCGTCGTCCGGATCCCTCCAGCTCGCCTCGACTCTTCGCTCCAGCGCCGCAGCCGGCCTCGTCGTCGACCCCGCCGCCTCGCCGGAGCTCCGGCCGGCCTTGCCGGAGCACCACCAACCGCCGCCGCCACCATGTGCCACTGGCGCCACCAGAGGCTGCCTCGAGCGCCCTGAGCTCCGCCACCGAAACCCCTCGCCAGATCCGGCCGGGCCTGCCCTGGATCCGGCCGATCCCCGCCGCCCCGATCCCGGTCTCGCCTCCCTGTTCGACCGGCGTCGCCATGGCCTTGTGCTCGTGCGGGAGCACGAGCGAACCGCTAGCGCTAGGCGCCTCCTGGGCCTCCTCCTCCTCCTCGCGGTGGGCCGCGCCCCTCCTCCCAGGCCCAGCCAACCGGGTGTCTCCAGCGGGCCACCGCGCCAGCCCCCTCCGTCGGCCCAGAGGAGCCAGAGCCGGCCCAGCTCTGCCAAAGCCCAAGCCGGCCTTCTCCTTCATCTGACCTGGGCCTCAGCCCATTTTGGGTGAGCACCGCCAGCCTTATCTCTCGCCCGCGGCGCTGTTTAGTAAACCGCGTCCACCTTGTGTTTTTTTGTTACAATGACTAAGTTCTCAGAATCTGTCATATTTTATTGCATCTTTGCATGGCTGTAATTAATCGTGTGCTTGTCCAAATTGAGTGTATGAGATGTCAAAATGATCGTGGTGATATGCTCTACACTTTGTTCCATCGTGTCATGCTTATTTGAGTTCATATAGATGCTCTAATCTCCGTTGCAAGAGTGCTACTTGTTATAAACTGCTACTTGTTATTTTGTTGCCATGTTTGAGATATGATAACTTGATGCATGTTTATCCAATTGATGCAAATGATATGTCAAAATGTTCATTATGAAGTGTACTGCAAGATGGTTGCTGTAGCATGCTTGTTTGAGTTCATATTGCCATGTTAATCTCTGTTGCAAAAGTGCACTTGACTGTTAAGTGTTGAAACTTGTTATGAGATGCTGATTTCAATTGCTCTTTGTTATTGATGTGTTTGTCCTCATGCCACATGTCTAGATGTTTTAGAAGCACCATTATATGGTCTTTGCTACGGTGCATTTAACTTTCCATGATATGCCTTGTGTTGACTTAAACATTCTTGTAAACATGCCATGTTGTTATTACTGTTTTATACTTAGTGAAATTTCCGCTAAGTCTGGAACTTGTCTTATCCTGATGATATGTTTGCTTGATGCCCTAGTCAAATCCATGCTTGTTTTGGAGTGGCCAATGATCATGCCTTGTTGTCCATGTTATTGTCTATCCATTCATGCCCTTACTTGCTCATATGACCTGCTGTAGCTTATTTATTTCTTGCTCTCAAGTTGCTATAAAATATAACTGTCGGGTTTTTATCAGCTTGTTCAATTTGGCGTAGCTTGTTGCTATTGATCCATGCCTCCTATGGAGTTGCTCCAATGGAGTTGTTGCTGTAGGATATGTCTACTACATGTCTATGCTCTTTATGTTCTTATTAGAGTTGATATGCTTGTTGTTTTGTGTCTCCGAAGGCAGCATCGTGATGATGTTTTTGCCTTCCCAGATTTTGGCTAAGTCTGGATAATTTTGTTGCAACTTGCCATGCTTGTTTAAATGTGGTCCAGCAAGCTTTTGGGTGTGTTATAAGTTCATACTTGTTAAGTATCATGTCTACTTCACATCCATGCTTCTTGTTATCTTGTTTGAGTGATGTAGAATATATTTACCTTACTCCAAAGTTGCTATGTGGCTGTTAACTTCAGCTTGTTGTTATATCTTGTTTCGTGTGTATCTTTTAGCCCATTGCTCCGTTTTGAGTGTGTCCTATATGAAACTTGTGTGATTTTGCATGTAGAAGTATAATATCATATTGTTTTCATGTTTGGAGTGTTGTTGCTTGATGTTTGGGTGCATCTTGCAATGTTGCCTTGCTTGTCTTGTTTTGCTCATATCTTCCAGGCCGTAGCTCCGAATTAAACAAACTTTATATAAAACTTGACTAGAATTTCGTGTAGATCATCATGGTGCATGTTAACTTGCTGTTTAACAACTTTAACTTAAGGATTGTTCAAATTTGGACTAAATTTCAAACTATGCATATGAGGACTTACCGGATTTGTTATATGTAGTTTCCAGCCTCATTTAAACGTGTTGACTTGTGTTGTTTTTCTGTGCTTCCTAGCTTGCCATGTATTGCATCATATATAGACTTGTCTTGCATCATACTTGCTTGAGCATATTGTCATATTCTTGTGTTGTTTTTCTATGCTTCCTACCTTGCCATGTATTGCATCATATATAGACTTGTCTTGCATCATACTTGCTTGAGCATATTGTCATGTTCTTGTGTTGTTTTTCTGTGCTTCCTACATTGCCCTGAATTGCATCATGTATAGACTTGTCTTGCATCATACTTGCTTGAGCATATTGTCATGTTCTTGTGTTGTGTGTTTACCGTGTTGCTTGCTTCTTCTCGTTAGTGCTTGTTCCGTTGCGATCGTGAGGATTCGTTCGTCTACTCGTGGTTCGTCTTCGAGGCTTCTTCTTCGTCTTCTTCACGGATCTATTCTTCTTCCTTGCGGGATCTTAGGCAAGATGACCATACCCTTGGATACCTTTACTATCATTGTCATGCTTAGTTGTCTCGATGCTATCGTTACATTGTCGCGCTACCCATCATTATTGTCAGCCTCTCCTTGTTGCCATGAAACCTCTAACCTTTGACACCTTCCCAGTAAAACCATTGTTTGGCTATGTTACCCACTTGCTCAGCCCCTCTTATAGCGTTGTTAGTTGCAGGTGAAGATGAAGATCGTTCCTTGTTGGAACTTCTTGTTGGAATATCACAATATCTATTATTATTATTAACACACCTATATACTGGGCATGGGTGGAAGGCTTGGCCTTTTGCTCGGTGTTTTGTTCCACTCATGCCACCTTAGGCGCCGATAAACCGGCATTATGTTCCTTGATTTTGCGTTCCTTACACGGTTGGGTATAAGGGTACCCCTTGACACTTCGTCTTTGAATAAAACTCCTCCAGCAAGGCCCAACATTGGTTTTAATTTGCTCATAATAACAACTTAATTAATTAATTAAATTGCATACGGAGTTAGCGCTACCCGAGGATTGTTTCTACATACAGGGGGGCCAGTGCCGATGGTGTTGGTCCCAAATAGAGCTCTGTGCGGGACCGCCCCTTGGCAACTTGGGGTATCTGGCTCCTGTACGCTTCGCTCATCCGGATGTGGCCTGAGACGAGATACGCGCGGCTACTATCAGGGTGTCGGCATGCCGGGAGGTCTTGCTGGACTTGTTTTACCATTGTCGAAATGTCTTGTGTACCGGGATGCCGAGCCTGATCGGATTTCCCTAAGATAAGGGGTAATAATTATTATTACTTCAGCTGATCGTGAGAGCTTGTGATGGGCTAAGTTGGGACACCCCTGCAGGGTTATGATCTTTCGAAAGCTGTGCCCGCGGTTATGTGGCTGATTGGAATTTGTTAATGTCCGGTTGTAGAAAACTTGACAGAGGATCCGAAGTAAAACACACAACTGTGTGAGTAACCGTGACTGTCTCTTTTCATTTTGAGAAGAGAACACGGTGGGGGTTATGTTTGACTCGTAGGTAGTTCAGGATCTTTAGCGGTCACTACTAGTTTGCGACCGTTTGCGTAGATGCTCATCTTATTCTTGTACTCGTAAGTTAGCCACCATATATTTTGCTTAGCCGCTGCTGCAACCTCACCACTTTACCTCTTCCTACCCATTAAGCTTTGCTAGTCTTGTTACCCATGGGTATGGGATTGCTGAGTCCTCGTGGCTCACAGATACTACAACAACAGTTGCAGGTGCAAGTTTTCGATGACTTGACGTGAGAGCGTTGATCGTGTTGTTGGAGTTCTTTCTTCTTCTTCAGTCTTGGGTTAGGTTCCGGGTCGGCAGCCTGGGATAGCAAATGGATGTCTTGTCTTTTTCTTGTTTGCATCCGTAGTCGGATGCCTTGTATTGATGTTGATGTATTCTTGTATGTATTGTTGTATCCCCCATGTATGTATGTAATGGTACGATGTAATGATATCCATCTTGCTAAGCGCCCGAAATGCGGTTGTGCCCCAATCACGTAAGTGTCACGTGATCGGGATAGAATCGCATCTTGGGTTGACATGAGCGCCACTTCTTTTTCCCTTGCTTTGCATTGGCGGCCTCGACCTAGAGCTCTTGGCTTGCTTCTCTGCGCACCTCCGCGAGAATTATCCGCAGAAGCGGGAGGCTTGTGGATAGACATGGAAGCTGGGAATTGGCTGTGTGGCAGATGCGCGCGACGACTTTGACAGCACCATCGGAGGAAACGCCAGCGAGCCTGTTTTGGCCGCGGCCATGACAGCGCTGACGAGCCCGTGTTGGCCAGGGTTCAACCCTAGGTAGATCAGGGCCTCTCTCATTGCCGCGGCGACTAGGACATTGGTTTCGTCCTACTATGCGGCGGCAGAGAGGGCCGTGATGCCCGCTACTTTGTCCCTTGCCTCCATCGCGTGCCTCCGGTCCTTCCTCTTGGCCGACTGCATGGCCCGCTGCACAGGCGTCGGCTTCTTCTTGGGCGGCGGCGCAGTCTTGTGGGGCGCGCGGGGCTTGCCTTTCGCAAAGGCGACGGAGGTGAGGCAGGGCGAGGTGAGGCCGGCAGCGGCATTGAGGGTCGGCGCGTCGTCGTCCATGGCCGGGAGCACGAGCGGGCGGGAGGGTTTTGGGAAATGGTGGTCGTAGTGCCACCGACTAGCGGGCCAGTGGAGGAGTACGCGCACGTCGTGTGCGTCCGTTTCGTGTCCGCACCGACGCAAATGAGGCTCAAATTTACGAAAAAGGTGCCCCCCCCGCTTTGTATTACAAAGCAACCATCTGATACAACCAACGATAGGTGCTGGGGCGGAAGCAACACAATCACGCTCAAAAGAAAAGAAAAGAGAAAAAAAAGAAAAGAAACTAATGTCGATAACGGTGGATCGACAAAAACGACGAAGCCTCGTGACCGCTGTGTCCACCGGAAATCATCCCCCAAGCTCCAAGACTCCGAAGCGCCGGTACCAATCAACACCTCCAAGAAGGGACGCTACGATGACGACGCTGTTGCCAAGGGTTTCCCCAGGTACGCGGTGAGGAGAGAGGAAAGGTAGCCCCGATGCCCTCCAGGAAGGTCCGGTGGTACCCTGATACGTCTCAAACGTATCTACTTTTCCAAACACTTTTGATATTGTTTTGACCTCATTCTTGCATGATTTGAACTAAACTAACCCGGACTGACACTGTTTTCAGCAGAGCTGCCTGTATGGTTTTATTGTGTGCAAGAAAACGGATTTTTAAGTATCTCAGAAAATTCACGAAAAATCACAGAAAATCCACGCACCCGAAGGAACCAGGAGCCAGAAGTGGGGCCAGAGGGGGGCCAGGGGGTGCCCAGGCGCCCTGTGGGCGCGCCCCCCTGGGCTGTGCCAGGGGGTCGCCTGGGTGGGGCCCACACCCCCTGGTGCCCTACTTTGCCTCGTATTTTTACTCACGACGCGGAAACCCCAGATCAGAAGTTCTTTTCGCAGTTTTCCGTCGCGGAGCCGCCGCCACCCTCTGTTCTTCCTCGGGAGGGCTAATCTGGAGGCTGAATTGGCCTCCGGAGAGGGGAGATCGTCGCCATCGCCATCATCATCACCACTCCATCATCCCTCCATGACTTCTCCCTCCATGTGTGAGTAATTCCCCTGCTGTAGGCGAAGGGGATGGTAGGGATTGGATGAGTTAGATCATGTAATAGTTTGTCAGATCATTGGGGGCATGTTGCCTATCATCTACTATGGTGTTTATCATCTTTGCTTCAACTTGTTATTCTTAATGCTTGACACTTAGGGCCCGAGTGCCATGATCTCAGATCTGAACCATATGTGTTTGCACGAATATATTTGTGTTCATGATCCTATCTATGAGTTGTTTGCACCTATTACGGTTCGGAACCGGCGATCCCAAAAGTGACAGCTTGGGACACCAAAGGGGATGGTCCGTAGTTTGAGGATTACATGTATCCATTGAGTTCATTGCTTTGTTCCGGTGCTCTTTGACAGGAGCACCTTAATCTCCATAAGTTCCTTTTGGCCCCGTTCGTAGCGGGATGGTAGGACAAAAGATGTTGTGCAAGTTCTTATTGCAAGCACGTACAACTACCTACGGGATACATGCCTAATGTTTGATATTTGCCTAGATGATCATTACTTTTCCGTGTGCCGTGCCCCAAGTTAGTATCTATCTCATCCATGCAGCGCCCAACCATCCATCTCCCTAGCCTACAGTGTTTTAAACCCTGCTTGTCACTAGTTGCTACTTTTGCCATTTACCTTCACTATTTACTTTTTGCTGTTTACTTTTACTATCACTATTATCACTATCATATCACTGTTACCACTTATCTATTGTTGCAAGTAAGTATATTTCAGGTGCGGTTGAATTGACAACTCAACTGTCAAAGCTTATAAATACTCTTTGGCTCCCCGTGTGTCGAATCAATAAATTGGGTTATTCTTACCCACGAAGACTATCTCGATCCCTTACGGTTGAGGGTTATCAAGTACCGTTTTCTGGCGCCGTTGCCGGGGAGCATAGCAATATTTACAAGTCTACCTGAGGTATCCTACCTGCTGCACTTTATCCACTATGGGTAAGAAAGGAGACCCCAAGGTTCCGATCTTACTATCTACTACAAGAAGAGGTACTGCTCTAAGCACTAGGGCTACACTTGATTCACCTTCTGTTATGAGTAAGTTTGCCTCACCACCACCACATGATGCTCCTACTGAATCTGTTACTATGTCTGATACTCTTGATGATGCTTCTACTACTTTTGATGATATTAGTTCGCTTAGTTATGCTCTTGAGAAACAAATTGCTGCTGCTGCTAAAAAGTCTGGAATTGAAATTCCTGTTACTCGCTATCCTATTGGTGAAACTTATGATTATCCTGATTTGAGTAAACTCAAAGAGAGGCTCCTTGATGATGATTACTATATGCTTGATGAAGATTTATGCAGGGAACTGACAGAGTTTTCTGGCTCTGACCCTGAAGTTATTAAGAAACTATTTGAAAAACACTCTTTGAAGAACAAAACCGTTCCTGATCCTGAATTTGCTACATCTCCTATATGCATTGATGATCCTGATTATGATTTCTCTGTTGATCTTTCACTTATACCTATGGTTGAAGCTGACCCCTTTTATGGCAGAGAAAATGATGATGCTATTGCACACCTGACTAAACTCGATGAGTTAGGTGGCCTGTTTACCACATATGAGAAGATACAATACTTTTATATCACCAAGCTTCTTCCTTTCTCCTTGAAGGAAGGTGCTAAAGCATGGTATGATTCGCTTCCATGCGGTTCCATTAAGAGTCCTCAAGACTTAGCTCACTCTTTTGTTGATAAGTACTTTCCTGCTCACATGCAACATGCTGCTTTACAAAGAATTTATAACTTTAAACAGTTGCAGGATGAGTCCCTCCCTAAAGCTTGGGGGAGGTACTGCGGTCTGATTCGGGCTAGACCAGGACATGAAATCCCTAAGAATGAATTAATCGATATATTCTATGCTGGTCTAACTAATGAATCCAGGTCCTATTTGGACAGTTGTGCTGGTTGTGTTTTCAGGAAAAGAACACCGGACGATGCGGAAGATTTGATGGGCAGGATTGCCAAAAACCATGAAGATTGGTCCGTCCCTGAACCACCTCCACCACCAAAGAAGAGGGGCATATTTGTTCTAAGCCCCGAAGATATGCGAGAAGCAAAGAAGTCTATTAAAGAGAAAGGTATTAAAGCTGAAGACGTGAAGAATCTACCCCCTATTGAGAAGCTGTGTGAGCCTACCACTCACCCTCCTATGGTAGAGGTACACTCTCTTTTAGATTTCAACACAAGTGACATCCCTCATGGTAAGCCTCCTGATCAATGTTTAGATGAGTTTGATAATTTTATTATGAAACAAAATCATTTTAATGAGAGGATAGAAAGTCAATTGCATGATAATTCCCTTGCTATCAAAAGACTGCTTGATGTTTTAGATAGAACAGTTAATGATGTTCAATGTCTTGTGAAGCATTTTCAAATGGTTCAAACTCAGCTTGACCAAATTTCTAAAGTGCAAAGAGATTTGCTTGCTAACAATGCCAAACAAGATAATTTGCAGGCTTTCGGGATTAAGACCCGAGGAGGAACTAGTACTCAAGATCCTCTCTATCCAGAGGGACATCCGAAGAGAATCGAGCAGGATTCTCAAATGCAGGAAGAAGAAATTGTTGGCTCTCCAAAGAAAAAGAAGAAACATAAGGAGACTGACAATTCTAATGATCCTATTGCAGATGAAGAGCCAACTATTGATCCTAACAGCGTATCTATCTCTGATGCTGAGACTGAAGACGGTGCTGAACCTGAAGGTAATAATAATGAGAAGAATGATCCGCCTGAAGTTCGAGAAGAAGAAGCACCTGACAAACGTAAGAGGTACACTAAAGAAGACTTCATCGCAAGAAAACATGGGAAAGAAAGAGAACCATGGGTACAGAAACCCATGCCCTTTCCAGGTAAGTCCATCAAATCTAAAGAAGAAGAGCATTATAATAAGTTTTGTGAGTGGATTAAACCTCTTTTTCTTCAAATCCCTTTGACTGATGCTATTAAGTTACTTCCTTATTCAAAATATATGAAAGATATTGTCACTAATAAAAGAAAAGTTCCTAATGATGCAATATCTACTATGCTTGCTAACTACTCTTTCAGTGGCAAGATTCCTGAGAAGCTCGGTGATCCAGGTATACCCACCATTCCTTGCTCCATAAAGAATATTATGTCAAAACTGCTTTATGTGATCTTGGAGCAGGAGTGAGTGTTATGCCTCTCTCTCTCTTTACGAGAGGCTTTGTTTAGAGAAACTAATCCCTACAGATATCTCCCTTCAGATGGCTGACAAGTCAACCGCTGTTCCGATAGGTATTTGTGAGGATGTTCCCGTAGAAGTTGCTAATTGTTTAATTCTTACTGATTTTGTTGTGCTTGACATGCCCGAGGATGGGACCATGTCCATTATTCTTGGTAGACCTTTCCTTAACACCGCAGGTGCTATTATTGATTGCAATAAAGGGAAGGTTACCTTCCATGTGAATGATAAAGAACACACGGTATATTTTCCGAAGAAGATCGATAGGAGGCATGCCCTCAACTCTATAGAGAATATCGAGACCGTGAAAATTGGAGAATGGGACTGTCCACTACATGTGCCTCACAAATATAAAACTATCATGGTGGGGACAATGTCCATCAAATTAAAGGTTTAGTAACTACTTCGTAGAAGGTGAGACTTTTTGCTCTATATATCGCCTGTTTGTTGGTAAGACTTGATCAACCTTACTAGTAAACATGTTTTATATAGATAAAAAGTTGAGCTTGTTATATTTTCATTTGTTTTTAGTTTTTGTCCTACTTGCTGTACCAAGTATTTATGTTTTGAAGCTTCACAATACTACTCACTACTTCAAGTTTTCAGAGAGTTTCGCAGCTTTTTGAACTTCGAAAAAATTTCGACAGTGAAGTTTTCAGAAAAATTGCAGAAAAATTTAAATAAAAATTTCCACGTCGGGAGAGACCCAGAAAGTCCTGGGGCCAGCCAGGGGGACCCACCAGTGGCCCAGGCGGCCAGCTGGCGCTGCCCAGCCCCTGGCCGCGCCCATAGGGCGCCTGGGGCCCACAGGGCCCCCCTCCAGGTATGTCTTCTTCCTCCCTCTCTCTTTTTCTCCAAAAACCCGAGTTCTGCACTTGTTCTTGTGTTCTTGCTGTTCTTGAAGGCGATTCTTCGATCTCTCTCTACAGCCCATCATTTGAGCTGAAATTTTGAGCAAATACTCCCTGGTATGTGACTCCTCCACCCCTCCAATTAGATTTTTTATTGGTGGCTTCATTTGTGAGTATTTAGTAGTTCTTGGTGTTGTATAGATGAGCTTGCATGCATATGTAGAAAGTGATTTTTCAAGTTTTGATGCAAGTTTATGCCTTGGGCAAGTGAGTTGAGTAGTTTGCCTTAGCTCACTTTGTTTTAATCCTCGTTTTTGTAAATTGTAAAAAATTTCAGAAATGAGTTTGTTAAGAAGGGCAAAAGGGTGGCTTGAGAAGAGGAGGCTCGCACACTCCGATCGAGTTACTAGAGCCGCAGCTTCACCATCGACTGCTAGGGTGAGCTATAATGAAGATCATGTGCCCCTGGAGTTGTTGGAAGATACAAGTCCAGCACGTGCGATGACATTTCCATGTTATGAATTCATGGAAGCTGCGGGAATCAAGGATGAGTTTTATAATCTTTGTGCTAATGCAGGTTTGACATGACTCGTCACGAGCCGTGTTACTCAGTATCAAAAACTCACCTCCAGTTTCATTAACAGTTTTAGATATAATCCTGATTCAGGTGCTATTGAGTTTAAAATTTACAATGAACTTATCACCATGAATTTGGGAAATTTTTGTGAAATAATAGGTGTGCCGAACGTTGGGAGGACGGCTAGGATGGCCACTCAGCCCTCCGAGCTGAAAACCGTCATCAACTCTCTCTGCAGCATGGGTACGAGGGATATTCATCGGTCGAAGATCTCCAGCATCTTATTTCCTCACCTCAGGTATTTTGCATATTATATTGCCAGAGGGGTGTTAGCTCGTGACAACACGAGCATCATTTCTGCTCCGGATATTGCTATCCTGGCAGCAGCCCTCTCAGGGAGGTCTGATTATAATCTGGGTGCCTTAATTGCTCGACGCCTTGCTATGAACGGTAACAAGGGGGACTTATATGGTGGTGTTTATGCCACACTTATCTTAGAACATCTTGGAGGCACCCCACACCCTGATGATAATCCTTTTACTTATTTAAGCTTTGATCTTGCTGCTATGAAAAGGCATAAGTTTGTCACCATGGGTTCTGAGCTTGATAATCTTGTTTATATCTTGCGTTTCGGAATTACCGCGGAACGCGAGATCCGTCTACCTGCACCTCTTTTGTTTGATTTTTCTCGCAGGAACGGATGGTCCTTTGATGTTGTCCAGTTCGATGAGTTCATGGTCCAGCATCAGTTTCATAACCCCATGGAGGGGGTTGTGCCCGACGAGGAGAAGCACAGTGAGTTACCACATTTTCAGGAAGAGACCGCCACCGAGTTTGGTGAAGGTTCTTCCTCTGTTTGGCGCTCGGAACCTTTCTCGTGGGAGACTCCGAGGAGTTCAGTGTACGCGCCAGCATCCTTCTACGACCCTTGGACTCACCACGATACCCCCGGAGCAGGAGGCTCCTGGGGGCAGTAGCTGCTACCAACTTAGGCCAAAAGCCTAAGCTTGGGGGAGTACGTGCCCCTCTTACTTTTCCATTGTATTATCCGTTTTATTCACTTTGATCTTTTCGAAGTTTTTGCCCGTTCTTCTTTGTTTCTCTTTTTGCAAAAACAACAAAAAGATTTTCTCTTTCTTTTGCTTTTATTCAACCTTTGAAAAACCCAAAAAGATTTCCTTTCTCTCTTTAGTTTGCTTTGTTTTCAGAGTTCAGCTCGAGTCCGTGATGGCATTTAATTATATTTCCTACGTTCGATCGTGCAAGTGACAAGCAGTAATGACGAAGATCGACTGAAGGGAAGCAACGAGGAAGACCGGTATGAACTCTTTTTGTTTTTATTTTTGTACATATGCCTGTACTTATGATCTAGAAACCAGCTTGTAGCGACATAGTGCTATGTTTACAATGCTCTTTCAGTGGTTCATGCTTTCCTTGTGGCTAGTCTCGAATAACTAGAGTATATAATGTGTTATTGAAATGATCTACATGCATTGCACTGTTCATAGTCTGGTATACTAAGGTGGTATTTCCCTTTAGAGAATTTTTGGATTGACTTGGCACATGCTTACACATGTTTACGACTAAAAAGTCTACTCTGCCTTGATGATCTTTGAGTTTCAGAATAGTTATATCACTTTCATGCCCGATTCAATGTTGCTTTGTCGCTCTGCATGATTATGACCGTTATTGCTCTCTAGTTGGTCGCTTCCCAGTCTTTTGCTAAACTTCCACCTGTACTAAGCGGACTGACTGCTTGTGCATCCAAAATCCTTAAAACCAGTTATGCCATATGAGTCCACTATACCTTCCTATACATGGTATTTACCTGCCATTCCTAACGAAGACTTTCGTGTACCATCTCGAAATTAATCAAAAGCATTTCTCTTTTGTGCCTATGTTTTAGCTCATGAGGAAGTAGTAGTTAATTCATAATCTTTTTAAGTTGGACAAGTTTCACCCCTGGATTGCATGTATAATGTGCAAACCCCTAATACGAAAAGGAACTGGCATTGAGTGCGCCCGGCTCAAAAACATAATATAACAAACAAACCCTCCTTCATGCTTTGTTCGTGAGAAATTAGAAAACTTTGGCAGTGATAAACAAAGGAGATTAAGAGGATGTGATCGTCCTCATGCGGGAGCCGTTCCTCGAAACTTGTCCAGCTCAAGAAGTGATTGAGTTATCTGCTAGCATTTGTTGACGAAATATGCACCTCTCAAAATGTTTTTATCTCTGTTTTTAAACCAAGAGCTCTGGTACATGTTTAGTTTTTGTTTCCGACCACGGGTTTTCAACCTTGCCAATAAAAGCCACGGTTCGAGAGTCTCACCTTCTTTCTTCAAAGCACCAACTATGAGAGCATAATTGTCATTCTGAGTGTAACGTGCATTGTCCCAAAGTATTACATTGTCTTCTGCATACTTGTGATGTGATTTATTCTGAAATTCTTAGTTCTAGTCTCTTTTAAAAACTCTGGAGGAGTCTCTGCATTTATGTTTTGCTTCACTCATGGAGGCTAGCGAGATACCACCCTAATATGCTCAAGCTATGTGCAATGTAATCTGGTCTTGATTTTCAGTAATATATTATTTACTTTTAAGTATTTGTGACTGGTCACTTGAAAGAAGGATTGCTCCTTGCATTGTCCTCATAAGTACTGTTTCAATACTTGCTAAACTCTTTTCGTAGTACATGCTTATATACATCTAATGAAGCAAAAGAGTTTGTCAAAGTTTTCTTTATCACGTCCAGTTCGTTGAACTGAATTGCTTGAGGACAAGCAATATGCTAAGCTTGGGGGAGTTGATACGTCTCAAACGTATCTACTTTTCCAAACACTTTTGATATTGTTTTGACCTCATTCTTGCATGATTTGAACTAAACTAACCCGGACTGACGCTGTTTTCAGCAGAGCTGCCTGTATGGTTTTATTGTGTGCAGGAAAACGGATTTTTAAGTATCTCAGAAAAATCCACGAAAAATCACAGAAAATCCACGCACCCGAAGGAACCAGGAGCCAGAAGTGGGGCCAGAGGGGGGCCAGGGGGTGCCTAGGCGCCCTGTGGGCGCCCCCCCCATGGGCCGTGCCGGGGGGTCGCCTGGGTGGGGCCCACACCCCCTGGTGCCCTACTTTGCCTCGTATTTTTACTCACGATGCGGAAACCCCAGATCAGAAGTTCTTTTCGCAGTTTTCCGTCGCGGAGCCGCCGCCACCCTCTGTTCTTCATCGGGAGGGCTAATCTGGAGGCTGACTTGGCCTCCGGAGAGAGGAGATCGTCGCCATCGTCATCATCATCACCACTCCATCATCCCTCCATGACTTCTCCCTCAATGTGTGAGTAATTCCCCTGCTCTAGGCGAAGGGGGTGGTAGGGATTGGATGAGTTAGATCATGTAATAGTTTGTCAGATCATTGGGGGCATGTTGCCTATCATCTACTATGGTGTTTATCATCTTTGCTTCAACTTGTTATTCTTAATGCTGACACTTAGGGCCCGAGTGCCATGATCTCAGATCTGAACCATATGTGTTTGCATGAATATATTTGTGTTCGTGATCCTATCTATGAGTTGTTTGCACCTATTACGGTTCGGAACCGGCGATCCCAAAAGTGACAGCTTGGGACACCGAAGGGGATGGTCCATAGTTTGAGGATTACATGTATCCATTGAGTTCATTGCTTTGTTCTGGTGCTCTTTGACAGGGGCACCTTAATCTCCATAAGTTCCTTTTGGCCCCGTTCGTAGCGGGATGGTTGGACAAAAGATGTTGTGCAAGTTCTTATTGCAAGCACGTACAACTACCTACGGGATACATGCCTAATGTTTGATATTTGCCTAGATGATCATTACTTTTCCGTGTGCCATGCCCCAAGTTAGGATCTATCTCATCCATGCAGCGCCCAACCATCCATCTCCCTAGCCTACAGTGTTTTAAACCCTGCTTGTCACTAGTTGCTACTTTTGCCATTTACCTTCACTATTTACTTTTTGCTGTTTACTTTTACTATCACTATTATCACTATCATATCACTGTTACCACTTATCTTTTGTTGCAAGTAAGTATATTTCAGGTGCGGTTGAATTGACAACTCAACTGTCAAAGCTTATAAATACTCTTTGGCTCCCCGTGTGTCGAATCAATAAATTGGGTTATTCTTACCCGCGAAGACTATCTCGATCCCTTACGGTTGAGGGTTATCATACCCTTAGGCGCCACCACGTCGGTGTCGGCCAAGCCAACAAGGATTTCTCTTGATCCCATCCTCTACCTCAGGCACTCTGGATATCGCCACCAAACCGACCACCACCCTGTGCCAACACGGACACGAAGCTTCCCACGCTGTCTCACCACGGCACCGCGAAGATGGCCTACACAATGAAAAAGGGGAGCCGGGACTAGGGCAGCAGCACCATCAGCAATTGGAGGGCCCCACCGCCACCGTCCACGACGGTAGCCGACCGGACGCCAAAGCAGGAGCCTACCGGGCCCGTGGCCCCATAGGCCCGGCCGGGCCCTCAGAGGTCCGGACAGCTCCCGCCTCCGCGCTGCAGCTGGCACGCCGTCGGCGTCGCTGCCCCCCGTCCGAGCTGCTCCACCTCCTCACGACACAGACGACGACCAAGCCACGCCGGGGACAGGCCTGCTAGGACCCGGATGGGGCCCGCAGGCCCTGATCTGGGACGGGGGCGCGCCACCGGCCAACCTGCACCACCACGCCATCTCGCCGCCAAGGGGCTGCACCACCACCGCGCGAGCCACCGGCCACCGCTGCTGGGACGCCAGGCCGTCATCAAGCCGAGGAGCACCGCCCCCGCCCCCATGCCCTGGACAGGGAGCCGCGCGCGCGGGGACAAGCAGGCCCCGTCGCCGCCAACACCACCCGGCCAGCGCCGGGGGCGCCCGTCGGCGGCGGCAGAGATGGAAGGAGCGACGAGGGCGGCCGAATGGGGGGCGGGGCTCGCGCCGCCCTGGCAACCTCCCGAGGAGGCGGCACGAAGCGGATCCGGGGGAAGGGAGAGGGGGGAGGGG
>LR738715.1:664180953-664225197 GCA_902687465.1 Secale cereale | reverse complement strand
GAGGGAGGGGGCACTTGAGGCCTTGATAAGGATAACAATATCGAAGGGACAATATTCAATGAGGCTCAAATTTTAGTCGTGAATGTGTCAGCGGACGGACAAAAAGCGGATGAGCGTTTGTTTGGGTCGGCGCTTTGGGCTGACTTTTCTGTTTGTGACGACCTAAATAGACACGCGCGGACGAAATGGGACGATTAGATGGATGGGGTTTTAGGTCATCTTCAACGTCGACTTTTAAACCACCTGTAACCGTCCAGGTTTACGACCGTGACATGTTTTGCCATTCAAAGAGATTTTGTATCAGTCCGCTCGATGTTGTGGACTTTTTTCTGTCAACCGAAGAAGTGGGGGGCTTTCAGGCATCTGGACCGCTGTCCGCTTCTGACTACAGTGGCTCACCATTAATCCCCTCCATCACTCGCGCGTGCTTCCCGCCTAAACAGTAAGTGTCGCTCTAGAGCATTAGTGCCGCATTCATACTGGTCAGAGTGGAAGCGGCCTCTCACTGCTACCGGAAGCAACGTGCCTATCGAGAGAGCGCCGTCTGCACCGCTTCCTGGTGCTGGCGACTCCTCGGCTTTCAAACGACAACGTCTATAACGCCCGTATATTTAAGCTATAGTAATCCCCTGTTAATGATGCCATGTCATCGCTTTGACTGTTGCTAAATCCCACGTTGATTCAAACCGATTCAAATTCAAATTTAATGTTAAAGTCGAATAAATTATTTCTTCAACGAGTAAAACTAAAATGTTCATAATATTGAAAAAAAATCCAGAGCTATTGTAATTACAAATTCAGCATTTATTGAGACTCCAAAAATCTCCCTAGCATCCAAACAATAGCAAAACTCCCCAAATTAAATCATTTCATTTAAACAAAATGCAGATGAAATTATCTTGCCTCAAAACCTTTTTATGACAGTGCTAAATATTACAAAGTATTTATGTGGAATAATTCCATGTTTTATAAAATTATTTTTGTGGCCTAGCAATTTGCAAAACATAAAAGAATTAAATAAATAAAGGGAAAATGAAAGAGAAAGAAAGAAGGAAAGGAAAGAGAGAGAGGCCCAAGTGGGTCTGGAGGCCCAGGTCGCCCCCAGCCCACTAGGAGGTCAACCCCCTCTTCGCTACAGGAGCTGACGGGGGCTTGGCGCCCATCCATGGCGATGTGGCCGTGCCTGGCCATGTGCGGCCATCCTCACGGCTACCCCTCGCCTACAAAGTCGTCGCCCCTTGTCCCTTCGGCCGAACCCTAGATCCCCCCATCTCTTATCGCTTCGCCCCTCTACCCGCTCGTCGTAGCCGTTGTTAGGGCATATTTCTCCCTCAGTAGTTTTGGTGATTGATGACAATGCTTTTGTCGACTAATCGTGTGCATTGAGCAATTCAGATATCTTATGTCTAGGCACAAGACGATTCGGTGCCCCTCGGAGTCTATCGAAGATGGTTGCTTTTCTATGTTTCTTTTCGGTGGATTTGAGGCGTAGGAAGGCTATACTAGTAAGAGGGGGTCCGCTTTAGAAAGGTCAGGGTAGAATCACACGTACACATGTGTTATTTTGCACCACCTTTCCTTCACTTCATTGGAGCTCCCGTCCGTTTTCCATGTCTGGTCATATTGAAGGCAGCAAGGTGCATGTTTTCAATGAGTAGCGGTAGTACCGCTCAATAGAGCGGTAATACCGCAGGTGCCAACGGTAGTACCGCTATCGCCAGCACCTGTTGCGTGCGCCCGTGGTAGTAGATACGGATGTAGTTTTTACTACCGCTCTCGAGTGGTAGTACCACAAACTTCATCCGGTACTACCGTGCCGGAATTTTTCTTAGTATGCTTCAGCGGAGGTAGACACAGAAGTAATTTTTACTTCTGTGTACCTCCTGTGGCCATTGGAAACTACCCTATGGTAGTACCATAAGGGCTGCGATAGTACCGCTCCAACGGTTCTACCGCATGTTGCCTCGTGCAGTGGTCCTTCCTCTGGTCACTTTCGTGTGTGCGGTAGTACCGCAGTGCACGGGCTGAAAGTGGGGGTAACTTGTGGATTCTTTCCCAAACTATATAAAGGGGGTCTTCTTCCCCAAGAAGGCCACCTCTTCCATTTCCAAACTCCATTGTTGCTACAAAGCTCATTTTCGCCCGATCTCTCTCCGTAGCCAATCAAACTTGTTGATTTTCTAGGGATTGGTTAAGAAGGCCCAGATCTACACTTCCACCAAAAGAAATTTGATTCCCCCCACAAATCCCTTTCGGATCTTGTTACTCTTGGGTGTTTGAGCACCCTAGATGGTTGAGGTCACCTCGGAGCCACATTCCAGTGTGGTGAAGCTCTGTGGTGTTGTTGGGAGCCTCCAAGCTTGTTGTGGAGATTGCCCCAACCTTGTTTGTAAAGGTCCGGTCGCTGCCTTCAAGGGAACCACTAGTGGATTCACGGCATCTTGCATTGTGCGAGTGCGTGAGGAGAATACGGTGCCCCTAGTGGCTTCTTGGGGAGCATTGTGCCTCCACACCGCTCTACCAGAGACGTACTTCCCCTCAAAGGGAAGGAACTTCGGTAACACATGATCCAAACAACTTCACTCCAAGAGAAGAAGTGGAGAATCAATACAATCACTCCGCTTTGTTCATCCTTCAAGATGCGGTCCCACCCGAAGATCTATCTCACTTACGACCGTTCACTCACACAAAGGATTGTTGGGAATATATTGTTTCTATGTACAAGGGCAGCTCTAGCATCCAACGGTCCAACTTTGAAGTGGTCCTTGATGAGGCCGATGAATTTGTGATGCTTGAAGATGAGGATCCACGTGATCTTTACCAGAGGGAGAAAACTCTCGCAGTGGCTCTTAAAGATCATGGGAGCAAGGATGTGCATGATATTTGGATCAAGTGCAAGTTTCTGAAGGCCAACATGCCATTCAACAAGGCCATGTCCTCAGTGATTCGTCAAAGACTGGATTTCCACACTCTTTCCTCAACTGAAGTGTTGGATGAGTTTATTGCCATGAACATCATGAACAAGACCGCCAACAATGCTCTAGCCCATGTGCGGTCGAAGAAAATCTCACACACTCTTGCCTTGAAGGCCATGGCTTGTACGGATGAAGTTGAGATTGAAGAAGAGGAGTGTTGCCCCGAAGACACCAAATATGATTAGCATGAGCAGATGGCTCTTGCTTCAAGGAAATTTTAGGGCAAGAGGAACTCCAGACCCAAGTTCTCCAAGAACAACTCAAGTGGCTCGAAGGGTAAGCAACGGATGAGAACTTTTTTCAATTCTGGAAACGTGAGTCACTTTGTTGCTGATTGCCCGTATGAAAATTGATAAGAAAATGGTGCAAGCTCATTCTCAAGGACAAGGCCAAGCCTCTTGCCAACAAGAAAAACTTCATCAAGAAAGTGCCCCAAAAGGCGTTGGCGGTTCATGAAGAGTATCCCTCGGATGATGATGATGAAGACATAAGCGGAGAAGGAATGGCAACGGTAACCATTGAAATTGCCACATCATCTCCCTCCAAAGTCTCTCTCTTCAGTGCCCCCAACGAGAACACCTTTGCCAAGTGCCTCATGGCTAAAGGTATTAATAAGGTAACACCCATCACCAAAACCACCATCACTACTACTCCGTCTTTGTTAAATTGTCTAGATGATAGTGAGGTAGTGAATGGTGAAAGGAATGAGTTTAAATTGTTCTTGTAATGCCCAGTATGAGACTATACCTCCCACATGTCGAGGCACGACTTAAAGGTATAAGCTCATACTAGAATGATCTCAAGTATGGTATCTTTGCACGACTCATGTAAAAGAGGGATGAAATTGCAAAAGAGTAGTTGGCTTACACTCGCCACGTCACACAATGCATTACATAAACAATCATCATCCAAAACCTCATAGTCCGACTAGGGACGAAGATCCAAATGAAAGATACCATAAAACACAAGGTCCGATCGCCCCTAGTAGGAACCACTACTGATCGTTGAAAACATCACATACATATGGCCACTCTCTTCATCGAGCTCCCAGTGAAGTTCTTGGACCAACTCCTGCGCTGTTCTCAGCGGTACCTGCATCTGGTGTTGTAGTATATGTGAGCCACGAGGACTCAGCAATCCCATAACCATGGGTAACCAGACTAGCAAAGCTTAATAGGTATGGAGAGGTAAAGTGGTGAGGTTGCAGCTGCGGCTAAGCATAATATGGTGGCTAACTTATGAGTACAAGAATAAGATGAGCATCTACGCAAGCGATCGCAAACTAGTAATGATCGCTAAAGATCCTGAACTACCTACGAGTCAAACATAACCCCACCGTGTTCCCTTCTCAAAGTGAAAATAGTCAGTCACGGTTACTCAGGTAGTTGTGTGTTTTACTTCGGATCCTCTGTTAAGTTTTCTACAACCGGACATTAACAAATTCCAATCTGCCACATAACCGCGGGCACGGCTTTCGAAAGATCATAACCCTGCAGGGGTGTCCCAACTTAGCCCATCACAAGCTCTCACGATTAGCTGAAGTAATAATAATTATTACCCCTTATCTTAGGGAAATCCGATCAGGCTCGGCATCCCGGTGCACAAGACATTTCGACATTGGTAAAATAAGTCCAGCAAGACCTCCCGGCGTGCAGACACCCTGATAGTAGCCGCGCGTATCTCGTCTCAGGCAACGTACGGATGGGCGATTATACGAGTAAAACCAGCCCTCGGGTTTCCCCAAGGTGGCCCCGCATACTCCCCATTTGGGACCAACACCATCAGCACTGGCCCCCCTGCTATGTAGAAAAGAATCTCGAGGGCGCGACCCCCTATGCAATTTTAATTATTTAATTAAGTTGTTATTATGAGGCGAATTAAAACCAATGTTGGGCGTTGCTGGAGGAGTTTTATTCAAAGACGAAGTGTCAAGGGGTCCCCATATACCCAACCGTGTAAGGAACGCAAAATCAAGGGACATAATGCCGGTTTATTGGCTCCTCAGGTGGCATGAGTGGAACAAAACACCGAGGAAAAGGCCAAGCCTTCCACCCATGCCCAGTATATATGTGTGTTAATAATAATAATAGATATTGTGATATTCCAACAACAAGGTCCAACATGGAACGATCTTTATCTTCACCTGCAACTAACAACGCTATAAGAGGGCTGAGCAAGCGGGTAAAATAGCCAAACAATGGTTTGCTAGGAAGGTATCAAAGGTTAGAGGTTTCATGGCAACAAGGAGAGGGCTGACAATAATGATGGGTAGCGTGACATATAACGATAGCATCGAGACAACTAAGCATGGCAATGATAGTAAGGGTATCCAAGGTGATGGTCATCTTGCCAGGGATTCCGCGAGGAAGAAGAACAAGTCCATGAAGTAGTCGAACAGATCCTCACAACTCCGCAACGGAACCGAAGCTAACAAGAGAAGCAACCGGAAAGAAGCAAACAACAGGGTAAACACCCAAGCATAAACATGTCTTAAGATGCACAAACAAGTATGATGCATGTCCGGTTTAATTATGTATGGCATGGCAAAGTGCACAAACAACACTACAATTTAAGTGGAGCACAATATGCAACGAGTTGCATATTGATGAAGCACCACATGTTATTTATTTAGTTGACTCTTGTTTATTTACAAGACAAGGTTAAATGTTTTTTAACATGGCAAGAGGTGAAGCAAAAACAAACTACCTACTTAGGCAAGTTTAAATGAGGTCGGAATGACAACAACAACTCCGGAAAATCCCCACGTTCATATTTATGAATTTGGTACTGTTCTGCCTATTACCACATTTTAAAGTTGTTAAACAGCAAAAGTAAATGCACCATGTTATTCTACACATTTTTCCACCCCATTTACATGTAAAGTTTATTAAATTTGGAGCTATGGTTATTTAGTTATGAATTAAATTATTTTAGCATGTTATTTACACAAATTAATGCAAACAACAAGTTAAACATTTTTAACAGGGGTGAAAGTGGCATATTATTAATCTACATAAAATTCTAAGCATTTTTCATATATAAATTTTTTACATGTGATGCACTGTTTGTGAGTTACTAAATGCATGAAGTAGAGGGACTTTACTGTAAATATGCAATTTTCTAGATTATTACAAAAATCACAGGATCAGGAAAAAAAGGATTGTGCCAAAACTGGCAGGCTGGGATGCTCACATTGGGCCTGTTGTCCTGGGACAGTGGAGGAGGCAAACCGGCCTGGGCCTCGCGGTGCTAGGCCGGCGGCTAGGCCTTGGGGCTTGGCTTGGCCCAGGAGGCGCTGGGCGCGGCTGGGAGCGGTTGGGCCAGGAGTTGGGCCCGGTTCGGCCAGAGCTGGGCCTTGAGCGGGGCGTCGTGGTGTCGTCCTCGACCCTGACTAGATCGGGACAGAGGCAGGGCAGCGGCGACGCACCATCTCCGGCGAAGCAGCGACGGGCTCCGGCGGAGGAGGAAGCCAGGGCGAGGAGGACGCGGAGGGCCAGATCTCCACCGGGGACGGGCGCTGGTGACCGGATCTGGTCGGAGACCGGCCGGTGATGACCCACAACCGTAAGGGATCTATTGCAGCGTTTTCGATAAGTAAGAGTGTCGAACCCAACGAGGAGCAGAAGGTATTGATAAGCGATTCTGAGCAAGAAATTACTGCAAGCACTGAAAGATAACTTTTTAGGGGTTTTCTCGATATAGGCAACAGGAAGGTAAAAGCAAGCAATGTAAAAGGCACTGAGAGTAACAAGTGGCCCAATCCTTTCTTAGCAAAGGAGAGGCCAAACAACTGAACTTATAAAGACTAAAGCGTTCCTGAGGACACACGGGAGAGGTAGTCATGTGTTTTCACCATATTTCGTATCGATACTATGTTATGTGTTGATAAGTGTTGAGTGGGTGGATCTATGCTAGTGCACTCTCTAGACTAAGATGAGTGCATTCTTATGATTAAACACCTTGCAAGCATCCGCAAATACAAGATGGAATTTAAGGCAAAAGCCTAACCATAGCAATACGATCGAGGATCCATTATTCCCTTATGCAAAAGCGTGCGAACTGGGGTTCAGGTTTCTGTCACTCCGGCAACCCACCATAAGCATTCTTTATACACAATGTATTCTCCTAGGTCCTTAATAAGGCGAAGTGTTGGGTGTTCGACTCACACAACACCACTAGTAGAATGACAACGCAACTTAAGTATCAAACAACACATATTACTTCAACAGCATATGACTACAAACAACAAGACTTTCCCCATGTCCTCAAGAACTAAGGTAACTACTCACGAGACATAAAGGAGATCATGATTAGTGGGGATAAATAGGTGATAAACAATCTGTACACAATAATATTTCTCCAACAAAACTCAATAGCATTCACCGCAAAGTAGTAATCAACACCGATGGAGTAGAGAGGATAGGTAGTACGAGTTACAACGCAAGTTACGATTGTAAGATGAGATTTGGATGAAGATGGAGACGGTGCTGGTGTTGGGGATGATGTTGATGATGATCTCGATGATGCCCGTGACGATGGTGATGACGATGGCGATGATCTCCCCTTCCGGGAGGTGATCTCCCCGGCGGAATCTGCCCGCCGGAGATGGCTTTTTCTTCTCTGTAGGTTTCCGCCACGGAGCGGCGGCGGAACTCCGTAAAAATTCCCGTCCTTTGGGTTTTTGAATAACGGAGATCATATATGCAAAAGGGGGCGGCCAGAGGTGGGCCAGGGGCTCCAGGCGCCCCCCCATCGCGGCCAGGGGGGCGCGCCCCCAGGGCGCCTGGGCACCCTGTGGCCCCCCTCTGGTTGCCCTTTCGCGTGCCTTCGTGATCCGTCTGAAAAATATCTCCCGTCAATTTTCAGGTAATTTGGAGGTATTCTTCTTCAGCAACTCAGCGTCCACTTTTTACTGCTGAATCCTGCATCTGCTGCTTCGGCATCGGAAAGTTTGCAAACTGTGTAAAATAGACCAAAACAACATAAGAACATCACCGTAACGTGAAATATATCAATGAATAAGGATAAATTATGATACAAAATAGTGATGCATTTTGGACGTATCAACACCCCCAAGCTTAGACCTCGCTTGTCCCCAAGCAAATATGAACTCGATAAACTTGTCCACAAGTTTAGAGAGTGAAGTGTCGATAAATAGAATACGGACAAGAAGCATCATAGTTTCTTTACCAACTCAAATATCCTCAACAGCAATCTTCAATCCATAAAGCCCTTATAAAAGAGTGATAACACTTATATTCGAAAGTAGGGCTAAGGAAACTCATTATATCATGGCAAACATGTCCTTTGGTCAAAGAACAACAAATAGATTTAACTTTTGCTCTTATATTTTGATGAGATCAATTGAAGCTTTTTGAAATAACATGTTAATAGGCAAGAAGTGAAAGTGTTAACACAAAGGAAGATATTTGCCTTAGCTGGGCATGACAAACAACTTACTTATCGAATGATAATGTCAACAAGGATATGATATGACAAATCTTAATGCAACTTTATATGAATGAATCCTTATCAACATCAAATGTATGCTCTCTTTAAGAATAGAAGGGAGTAGGAATAACTGACTCAACTTAAAGTTAAAAGATGGGCCCTGCTCTAGGGTAGTAGGGAAAACTCATGTGCTATCCTTAAATCAAACAGAATGAAAACAAGTTTTGAGAGGTGCATGATTTGTCAAAGAATGCTAATAGATAACTCAACTACTTCTTGAGCTGGACAAGTTTCGAGGAACGGCTCCCGCACGAGGACGATCACATCCTCTTATTCTCCTTTGTTAATCACTGCCAATGTCACACCCTGCATTTTGTAACATATTATTTTGAAGCATGAAAATTTGGACCAGCAAAATTTTTTAGCATCATTTGGCTTTTATTTGGAATTGAGTTTTCTTCATGTGCTTTTTCTTGTGCTCATTAAAGTCAACTGTGACCTCTTGTAGAATTCATCTCCATACCCAAAACTTCTGCCCAATGATCATGCCAAGTGTTATATAGTAGTATAGTACTTTCCTACAAAATTAATTTGGCCAAAAAGTATTTTATAAATTTAGTTTTCCAAAAACCCCTGAATTGAGATTTGCACTGCAAGTACTTGATTTAGGGTGAGAAAATTATTTCAAAAGGTTTATTTGAGACCTAGTAGTCATAGGACTCCGAGAAACCACAAAGGTATAATTTTAAAAGTTATTTTCCTATTTTATTTAAAAGTTTTTTCTTAAGGCCAGAAATGGTCTTTAATAGGGGAAAATTATTTAACTGTTTCAAAAATATTTGCCAAAATTCAGAAACACTCAAAGGACGTATATTGTCCATATATAAGATTTTCAACACTTGGTCATGTTCAAAATAATGGGCTAAACCCTCTAAAACCCTTTCTGGATATTTCAAGCTTTTGAAATATTTACAAAGGAAACTATCTCCAAAAATTCCAGGGAAATTCTATCATGTCACATATGACATATTTGATGATCTTGCCAAGTCCCATGCCTTGGGAAGCAAGAAAACATCCTCAAACCCCTTCATAACCATTCTGTCCATATTTGAAATTTGAGCAACTTTACATTGCCAAACTTGTCCAAATGCTCTCAAACTTGGTGCACATGCTAGAATGACCTAATAAGGCATCTAGACCAAATGGAACAAGATTTGGAATAGAGCAACTTGATTAGATCACCTCAAAACCCTTTCTGTTCAAATGCAAATTTGAACAACTTTACATTACCAACTTTTTATCTGGAGCTTCAAACTTTGTGGGCATGATCAATACCCCAAATGATGATGCTACACCAAGTGGTGCATCAAGGGGAGATGATTAGCTTGACTCAAACAAGATGGAACTGTTTCTGTTGATTTCTAGGGTTCACCAAAGTTACATTGGCTAGTTTTTTCAAATGAGCCCAAATTTGGTGAAGCACCCTATTTTCTCATGTCTTTCAACCCTGTTAAGTGCCATGTCAAGTGGAGGTCATTTACTTGACCAAACACTGATCAAACACCTTCTGGCTTTTTACTAAAACCTCCAACTTGATCACTTTCACTCTTCTCCATGGCCTCAACTTTTTACCACCTGATCATTGAGTTACTAGCTACCTCCAGTAACTTCCCCAGCACCCCAGCTCCATGATTGAGGGGTAAGAGCCCTGTTTTACCTTGCTGGACAGCAGGTTTTCACCAAGTCACCAGCCTCCTCCCTCTCTCTCAGCATCTCCAGGGCATCCAAGGCCTCAGGCCATTTCTTTACTCCTCCCTCAACATGCTAGATACTGCTGGACATGTTGGTTTTGACCAGGACGGCGGGAGCGCGACGATGCCAGCCAAACGCGCGCTCTGGAGCACGTAACAGTGCAGACAAGCACTGTAGCTTCACCCAATCAGCCTCCCCCGACAGCCTCGGGCCTCCCATTCGCGCTAGTCGAGGCCTCTCGACGTTCGCAACCTCCCCGGCGCTGCCCCCCTCCTCCTGCGCCCTCTAGTGGCCGTCGTCGCACGCGCGCTGGCCGCCCGCAACGGCCACTCCTCTGCCTCGCACGCGCGCGTCGACTGGAAGGTTTCCCGCTCCTCTTTTCCCCTCAGCTAGACGTGGAGCAAGTCCACGGTCCTCCCCGGCTTGATCCCAGGCTCCAGAACCTCTCCTAGCCTCGCCTGCAACCTCGCCGGCGCACGGGTCCACGGTGGACCATGGGCGCGGCTATATAAGCCCCTCCCGAGCCTCTCCAGCAGCATCAGCGACCTCACCTCACTCCACTGAGACCCCCAGCACCATCCATTCTTCCCTAGAGAGCTCCAGTACTCGGGATCGACCGGAGCACCGCCGCGTCGGGCCGCCGGTGATCTCGCAGTACGGGCCTCTCCTGCCCTTCCTTTTGCCCGATTCAGAACCCCCTCACCACACTGACTCTTTCCCCCCTGTTTCCCCTCTCTGTGGCAGCTGGAAACGGCCGGAGCGACGACCTCCCGCAGCTCCTCCGCCGTCCCACCTCGCCGCCGATGAACCGGACCTCCCCGGCGTGCCGCACCACCACCCCTACATTCGCGACACGACACTGGTCACGTTCCTGCCCTCCGTTGCCGTCGCCGTGGCCGGGAACCTCGCCGGTGAGCTCGCCGTCGCCGTGGCCGCAAGGTTGGAGATGACAGGCGGGCCCCGCCTGTCATCCCCACACCTCTCTCCCCTCCTCTCTGCCACTGACCCACGGGCCCCGCCCGTCTGGTTCAAAAACCTGACGTGCGCGCGCAGGCTCCCGTGCGGCTGGGCTGGACCGCCCTGGGCCGTGCACTGTGGCCTCTCTGGCCCAGTTGCACAGGTCTTTTTATCCTTTTCTTTTCTGTATTTGTTTTAAACATTTCTACAGAAAAGAATAATGGTCCAAATAAAATAATTCCAACTCCTAAAATCTTGTAATATTCCAACCTATTTAATGGTACCACTTTCACTCAAATCCATGAAACTTTTCTGTTCTGTTCAAATTTAAATTCAAATTTGAGCAGTAAAACTCCTGTTCTAAAATCAATATATTCTATTCTGTTACTCCAAAACTCCAACTATGAATTTTCCCCATCTTAGAAATTCCTCTAGTATTTTACAAAAATGAGTTGACATTTCTCTGAGCACTTTGATTTTTCTGTTTTGTTTGTATTCTTATTTTCCCGTGGATATTATGCGACGTATAGATCCCGTATTTGACGAAGTTGCTGTGGAAGAAGAAGGAGAAGGATTTGAAGACTTTGAAGGCCAAGCCAATCCAGGCAAGCAGCCCTTTGACCATGATACACTTGTTCTCGGAACCCGTTTGTTTCCGATGCATGATGATAGGGTTACAATGGTGACCTAGATGAACCACCACATGATGCATGCTTTATTGTTGATCTTGCTATATGCTAGATGACTTGCAAATAGTTGGTCATGATGCTCAAATGATGCATGTGTGATATGAACCTTCGTAGTTGAAATCATTTGCATGAACCCATCGGGTGCCCCTAATGCCCGAGGGTGATGATGTGTTAGGTCATCACTTGAGGAAGAAGTGATGTGCCGGTAAATCATGTGCATGGTGAAACGATGGATTAGATTTATGTGTGACTACCGTCCCAACCAAACATGTGCAACCACACTACCCCTTATGGGACGGGGCCTTATTGATTACTTAGGTCGATACTAGCATGGTGCCCGCATTACTAGTGACGGGAAGACTTGAGGTCTTTCCCGGGACGGGGTCGTGCTTGGATAGACGACCATGACTGTTTTCACAGGGCACCAGACACACCGTTGGTCCCTTCGGGTACGCGTGACATTGAAATTAGGGCAAGTCCCGTGATCTATTGTTTATACTCGAGGGCCGTGTATCAACGAGTGGACTCTATGTTAGTGTCGTCTAAGGAAAGGTAATGACCGGGTGCTTACCCCGGGTACTTGAGGTACCGCGGGTCGTGGATGACATGAAAGTTCCCCGGATCTTGTGGGTAAAGTGCGCAACCTCTGCAAAGTGTAAAACTATTCGAATAGCCGTATCCACGGTCATGGACAGTTGGGTGGTGCTACTTAAACTATGTCCAGACTTTTACTTCATCGGTGATAGTATGTGTATGATAAGTCAAGGATGGTGACTTGACTCGATGAGTTGAATCGTATTCATGTTGATATTAGTAACCTGTCTTCGAGATTACGCGAGTTTATTGATGCATAAACTTGATGGTAGAATATTTATTCTAGCCTTTTGCTAGATTGTTCATTATTGTTCCATTGCATTGTTACTTTGAACCACATCCTGGGTTGCTTGCGAGTACATTCAAAGTACTCATTGGCTTGTCACTGGTTATTTAATTGGCCAGGCATGGAAGAACAGGAATATGAGGAAGAGTTCTTTGGAGACGAACATGCGAACTAGGACGGTATCCCAGTCAGTATGCCTGTAGGGTTAAGGCAGATGGCATGGGTTCTACCCGTTATCGAAGACTTCCGCTATTTGAGTTATTTGCTATTCAGCCCGTGAGGCTCTATCTATGTAAGACTTGGCCATAATGGCCATAATTCGTGTAAGACTATTTGTATGGATGTAAGACTCTTGTTATTCAGCTTCTGTGTGTTCAGTGAGCATTGATCTTTGGGATCACTGTACACGTGCATTCGGTGATCTCGACTTCTAAGTCGGGGTCCCCACAGAGCTGGTATCAGAGCCATCCTGACTGTAGGAAGCCTTAGTTAGAATGGGCGTTAGTTAGTTGAGACCCCTTTTCAAAAACCTTCTGAACCTCTCTTCTTTTCTAAACCTGAGATTTCGTCAGCTTATTAACCTCTCCTATTCCACCTTTGTAGATGGCCGCTGTACCCGAAGAGCACCTGACCACTGGGTTTCCCTTACTTCTCGAGGATAGAGTCCAGGAGTGTCAGTTCCACCGAGCACCCATCCTCACCTACCTTGAGCATTGGGTGAGCGATACTGAGGTGGAGTACCATGTGGAAGTGATCGTGAAGGCAAATGATCCGCCCACAAGTTGGTTCTTCGAGGGACCCCAGATGGAAACACTACCACTCTTTGTCGAGGCTGCTGCACTCAAGGCTTTAACCCGTCTCCGCGAGCTTCTTCCGGAGATGGCAGCCAAGATGACAACTCGCTTCTTACCTTACCGGAAGGAAGGTGAAGAGGAAAGCAGTGCACTAGCCCCTCCGCTGAAGGAAGGACTCTCGCTTCGGTTCTAGACCTACTTCAGTCTATGTGCCGACAGCTTGGCACAAGACTTGGCCTCGGAATCAATGAAGCTTCGAGAAGAACTTCACAAGACCAAGGCACTTCTTCGTCGAGCTCAAGAGAAGGCAAATAGGATCAAGAAGGAAGGAGCACCTTCTGGACAATCCGCTATCGCATACCGAGGCGGAAGGCACTCCGAGGATGTATCTTCCAAGAGTGAAGAACCACCTCGGCGACGCCGGATGACAGCAAGGGAATATCGCAAGCTTTTCCCTGCACCACCGACGAAGCACCGTCGTATCCAACTCCTCCACTCCCCCACACCCTCAAGTGACAAGGGGGCCCAGACAAATGAAGACAAGGAGGAAGACCCAGAAGAGCCGGAATACGCGACCGAGCATTCCGCCGCTTAGGCATTATTCGCTACTCGGATATGCCAGTTGTAACCCCTACGGTAGGATAGGTCGTGTAACCCCTATGCGCAGTCGAGTCCTTGTATGGTTCATATGAAACCATCTAGTGTTTGCTTTTGTTGTGTCTGGATGTATGTCGTATTCTTCCTTCGGGAATGTGTAAATGACTACACCACCCATTTGGATTTTAATAAATGTGTTTTGGCCTTTCGGCCCTTGCATGATTTGATTTAGTGTCACACCCACCCCCTTACTAGGCACCCATCTATCTTGCTTTCCCTCTTTCGAGTCATGAGACCTTTTACCGCTCCAACAGGATGCCTGTTGTAACTCGTACTGGTACCTCTACCCAGCAGCCCGAAGCCGGAGCATCCTCTCAGCCAGAGGCAGGCCACGACCAAACCAACGACCAAGCTCCACCACCACCTCCTCCAAGCATGGACATGGCTCAGCTTCTCCAAGCTTTCCGAGAGGAACGCCAAGCCAACACTGCAGCTCTTCAGCTGATTGCTCAAGCTGTCACCAACAACCGCGAGCCGGCGGGAAATGGCAATGGACGTTCCACGTTGGCAGAGTTCAAGAAGCATGCACCGCCAACCTTCATCGAGACTGCTGAACCCCTGGATGCAGACGACTGGGTCCGTTCCATTGAGGAGATACTGGAACTAGTCGGATGCACCGAAGACCGCAAGAAGGTGGCTTATGCAGCCCACTGCCTCGGGGGGACTGCTAGAGCTTGGTGGGATGGATTCAAGGTCATGCATGCTGAACAAGACATCACTTGGGTTAACTTCAAGTCAGAATTCTGCAAGGCCCACATTCCTTCCGGAATCATGGCTATCAAAAAGCGTGAGTTCCGAGCCCTGAAGCAAGGAAGTGGCACTGTCAAGGAGTACATGCAGAAGTTCAGTGTTCTGTCAAGGTATGCCCCTGAAGATGTGAGCACTGATGCTGCCAAAAGGGAGCGCTTCATGGAAGGCCTCAATCAGACTCTGCAATACTCGCTTGTCGTGTGCGATTGCCCGTCTTTCCCTGACCTGGTGAACAAGGCACTTATGCTTGAAAACAAGCGGCGTGCTTTGGAAGACACTCGCAAGCGCAAGTTGGTCAGTAAGGGAAGTTACAGCAACCAGAAGCCTCGCCCGTGGCAGTCAGCCTCGGCCAAGCCAACCTATCAGCAGCCAAGAGCTCCTGCACCTCGTGCCAACCCTCAGCCTCAGCAGTATGCCAACCCCAGGCCAGCCTTCAACCCCAATACCAGTGGTGGCAACAAGATCAATCCAAACCAAGTCACTTGCTTTGGATGTGGTCAGCCCGGACACATCTCAAGGGTGTGCCCCAACAAGAAGCCTGATGCCCCGCGCCCCAATGCGCAGAACCAGGGACAAGGCCGTGGGATGCCACCAAGGAACCCAGCTCCTCGCAATACACCGAACCATGGGAAGGGGCGTGTGAATCACGTCACTGCTGAAGAAGCCCAGGAAGACCCGGACGTCGTGCTGGGTACGTTCCTTGTCAACTCAGCACCTGCAACTGTCTTGTTTGATTCTGGAGCGACGCATTCATTTGTCACTCAAAGATTTGCATTAAAAAGTGGCATGACCCCTACACCCCTGACTAACCCTATGGTGGTACAAACCCCCGGAGCCGAGATGAGAGCCAAGATAGGCTGTAAAGGAGTCGGTATTACCATTAACGGTGTAGATTTCCTAGCAGACCTCATCATCCTGAGATCGCAAGGCTTGGATGTGATCTTAGGGATGGATTGGCTCTGTAAGCACCAAGGCTTGTTAGACTGTGACAATCGGACAGTCACTGTGACCAATGACCAAGGAGTCGAAGTCAAGTTTGCTTCCAACTCCTCTTCCGCTCAAGCCGCTAAAG
This sequence comes from Secale cereale, assembly GCA_902687465.1. Lineage (NCBI taxonomy): Eukaryota > Viridiplantae > Streptophyta > Magnoliopsida > Poales > Poaceae > Secale > Secale cereale. Next base: position 664,209,220 of record LR738715.1, on the reverse strand, counting down.
TCAACTGTCTGTCTGAAGTTGGGCTAGATCAAGTACCGGTGGTATGTGAGTATCCTGATGTCTTTCCGGATGAACTACTGGGAATGCCCCCTGACCGTGACATTGAGTTCATCATCGAGCTCGTGCCCGGAGCAGGACCCATCTATAAGAAGCCTCATAGAATGGGGACGGAAGAATTAGCCGAGTTGAAGAAGCAGCTAGAAGAGCAGCTAAGGAAGGGATTTATTCGCCCAAGTGCCTCCCCTTGGGGATCTCCCGTTCTGTTTGTGGCAAAGAGGGACGGTACCATCCGCTTATGCATTGACTATCGTTCCCTCAATGAAGTTACAATCAAGAACAAGTATCCACTTCCCAAGATCGAAGATCTGTTTGATCAGCTCAGCGGAGCCAAGGTGTTCTCCAAGATCGACCTCGGATCTGGGTACTACCAGCTGAAGATCAGACCCCAAGATATTCCGAAGACGGCATTCGTAACTAGATATGGCCTGTACGAGTGCACGGTCATGTCTTTTGGGTTAACCAATGCCCCAGCTTACTTCATGTATCTCATGAATAAAGTCTTCATGGAATATTTGGACAAGTTTGTTGTTGTCTTCATTGATGACATTCTTGTGTTCTCGAAGTCGGAGGAAGAGCACGAGCAGCATCTGAGGATGGTCCTAGACAAGCTTCGTGAGCACCAACTGTATGCCAAATTCAGCAAGTGTGAGTTCTGGCTGCATAAAGTTGGATTCTTAGGTCATGTCTTGACCAAGGAAGGATTATCTGTTGATCCTGCAAAGATCGAAGCTGTGACCCAATGGCAATCTCCAACGACCGTCAAGGAAGTTAGAAGCTTCCTCGGACTAGCGGGCTATTACCGCAAGTTCGTGGAAGGATTCTCTAGCATTGCCCGACCAATGACTCAGCTCCTCAAAAAGGACACGAAGTTCGAGTGGACGCCAAATGCGAAGAGAGCTTCCAAGAGCTCAAGAAGAGATTGACGACCGCCCTAGTTCTGGCAACACCTGATATCCACAAGGAGTTCGTGATATATTGTGATGCCTCTCGAACCGGATTGGGAAGCATTCTGATGCAAGAAGGCCGCGTCATAGCATACCTCTCCAGGCAGCTACGACCCCATGAGGAGAACTACGCTACTCACGATCTTGAGCTAGCGGCAGTAGTTCATGCCTTGAAGACATGGCGGCATTACCTCCTAGGGAAACGGTGTGAGATCTACACAGACCACAAAAGTCTGAAGTACATTTTCACCCAAAAGGAATTGAACATGAGGCAACGGAGATGGTTGGAACTCATCAAAGACTATGACCTCAGTGTTCAGTATCACCCTGGGAAGGCTAACATGGTGGCTGATGCCTTAAGCAGGAAGGCTTGCTCATTGAATGCCGTTATTCAAGAAAGGCAGCCAGCCTTGTTTAAGGAGATCGAACAATTCAGTTTGGAGTTGGTCACCCCTGGATTTCTGGATCATTTGGAAGTCAGACCAACCCTGTTGGACGACGTCAAGAAGGCACAAGATGGACACACAAGCATCGAAGGTATCCAGAAGAAGATGAAGCTGGGCAAGGCCCCAGGATTATCCGAAGACGAGCACGGGATTGTTTGGTACAAAGGCCGCATCTGCGTACCAAACAACACTGAGCTGAAGATGCTGATTCTGCAAGAAGCCCACGACACTCCGTATTCCATCCACCCCAGAGGAACCAAGATGTACCAAGACTTGAAGGCACGATTCTGGTGGCACGGGATGAAAAGAGAGATTGCAACCTATGTTGCAAAGTGTGATGTGTGCCAAAGGGTCAAGGCTGAATATCAGCAACCTGCTGGATTGCTTCAACCACTCAAGGTTCCTGAGTGGAAGTGGGATAAAGTCGGAATGGACTTCATCACTGGATTACCAAGGTCGAATAGAGGACATGACTCTATCTGGGTCATAGTCGATCATTTGACCAAGGTGGCCCATTTCATTCCTGTCAAGACCACTTATGATGGCAACCGGCTGGCAGCTCTCTACATCGACCGAATCGTAAGTCTTCATGGCGTTCCCAAGGAGATTGTGTCAGATCGAGGCACCCAGTTCACCTCAAGGTTCTGGAAGAAGTTCCAAGAAGCCTTGGGAACCAAGTTGTCTTTCAGCACAGCTTTCCACCCGCAGACCGGAGGTCAAACAGAGCGAGTCAATCAGATTCTCGAAGACATGCTCCGAGCCTGTGTCCTGGCATATGGAGCCAAGTGGGAAGACTGTCTCCCTTTTTCCGAGTTCTCCTATAACAACAGTTACCAGTCGAGCCTTCAGATGGCACCATTTGAGGTGTTGTACGGACGTAGATGTCGCACACCCCTCAACTGGTCAGAGACTGGAGAAGGACTAGTCTTTGGACCAGATAATCTCCGCGCAGCAGAAGAGCAAGTCCAACTAGTCAGAGAGCGACTAAAGGCAGCCAAGTCAAGGCAGAAGAGTTATGCTGACACTCACCGTCGGAACATGAGTTTCCATGTCGGGGACCATGTGTACCTGCGGGTAACTCCTCTGAAGGGAACCAAGCGTTTCCATGTCAAGGGGAAGCTCGCACCAAGGTTCATTGGACCCTTTGAGATCACTGCACGACGAGGAGAAGTGGCTTACCAGTTGGAACTACTACCTGAGCTATCCGATGTGCACAATGTTTTCCATGTGTCACAACTCCGGAAATGTCTCCAAGTTCCAGACAAGCCTAATCTCTACAAGGATGTGGATCACCAAGCCATTGATCTGCAGCCTGATTTGACCTACCGCGAGAAGCCCATTCGCATTCTGGACGAAGCAGAACGACGTACGCGAAGCCGTACCATCAAGTATCTCAAGGTCCAGTGGAGCAACCACACCGAAGCAGAAGCAACCTGGGAACGAGAAGACTATCTTAGATCCGAGTTTCCCGATCTCTTTTAAGCCCTAGTTTAGGAATCTCGGGGACGAGATTCTTGTAAGGGGGGTAGGTCTGTCACACCCTGCATTTTGTAACATATTATTTTGAAGCATGAAAATTTGGACCAGTAAATTTTTTTAGCATCATTTGGCTTTTATTTGGAATTGAGTTTTCTTCATGTGCTTTTTCTTGTGCTCATTAAAGTCAACTATGACCTCTTGTAGAATTCATCTCCATACCCACAACTTCTGCCCAATGATCATGCCAAGTGTTATATAGCAGTATAGTACTTTCCTACAAAATTAATTTGGCCAAAAAGTATTTTATAAATTTAGTTTTCCAAAAACCCCTGAATTGAGATTTGCACTGCAAGTACCTGATTTAGGGTGAGAAAATTATTTCAAAAGGTTTATTTGAGACCTAGTAGTCATAGGACTCCCAGAAACCACAAAGATATAATTTTAAAAGTTATTTTCCTATTTTATTTAAAAGCTTTTTCTTAAGGCCAGAAATGGTCTTTAATATGGGAAAATTATTTAACTGTTTCAAAAATATTTGCCAAAATTCAGAAAGACTCAAAGGACATATATTGTCCATATATAAGAGTTTCAACTCTTGGTCATGTTCAAAATAATGGGCTAAACCCTCTAAAACCCTTTCTGGATATTTCAAGCTTTTGAAATATTTACAAAGGAAACTATCTCCAAAAATTCCAGGGAAATTCTATCATGTCACATATGACATATTTGATGATCTTGCCAAGTCCCATGCCTTGGGAAGCAAGAAAACATCCTCAAACCCCTTCATAACCATTCTGTCCATATTTGAAGTTTGAGCAACTTTACATTGACAAACTTGTCCAAATGCTCTCAAACTTGGTGCACATGCTAGAATGACCTAATAAGGCATCTAGACCAAATGGCACAAGATTTGGAATAGAGCAACTTGATCAGATCACCTCAAAACCCTTTCTGTTCAAATGCAAATTTGAACAACTTTACATTACCAACTTTTTATCTGGAGCTTCAAACTTTGTGGGCATGATCAATACCCCAAATGATGATGCTACACCAAGTGGTGCATCAAAGGGAGATGATTAGCTTGACTCAAACAAGATGGAACTGTTTCTGTTGATTTCTAGGTCTCACCAAAGTTACATTGGCTAGTTTCTTCAAATGAGCCCAAATTTGGTGAAGCACCCTATTTTCTCATATCTTTCAACCCTGTTAAGTGCCATGTCAAGTGGAGGTCATTTACTTGACCAAACACTGATCAAACACCTTCTGGCTTTTTACTAAAACCTCCAACTTGATCACTTTCACTCTTCTCCATGGCCTCAACTTTTTACCACCTGATCATTGAGTTACTAGCTACCTCCAGTAACTTCCCCAGCACCCCAGCTCCATGATTGAGGGGTAAGAGCCCTGTTTTACCTTGCTGGACAGCAGGTTTTCACCAAGTCACCAGCCTCCTCCCTCTCTCTCAGCATCTCCAGGGCATCCAAGGCCTCAGGCCATTTCTTTACTCCTCCCTCAACGTGCTAGACACTGCTGGACACGTTGGTTTTGACCAGGACGGCGAGAGCGCGACGATGCCAGCCAAACGCGCGCTCTGGAGCACGTAACAGTGCAGACAAGCACTGTAGCTTCAGCCAATCAGCCTCCCCCGACAGCCTCGGGCCTCCCCTTCGCGCCAGTCGAGGCCTCTCAACGTCCGCAACCTCCCCGGCGCTGTCCCCCCAACTCCTGCGCCCTCCAGTGGCCATCGTCGCACGCGCGCTGGCCGCCCGCAACGGCCACTCCTCTGCCTCGCACGCGCGCGTCGACTGGAAGGTTCCCCGCTCCTCTTTTCCCCTCAGCTAGACGTGGAGCAAGTCCACGGTCCTACCCGGCTTGATCCCAGGCTCCAGAACCTCTCCTAGCCTCGCCTGCTACCTCGCCGGCGCACGGGTCCATGGTGGACCATGGGCGCGGCTATATAAGCCCCTCCCGAGCCTCTCCAGCAGCATCAGCGACATCACCTCACTCCACTGAGACCCCCAGCACCATCCATTCTTCCCCAGAGAGCTCCAGTACTCGGGATCGACCGGAGCACCGCCGCGTCGGGCCGCCGTTGATCTCACAGTACGGGCCTCCCCTGCCCTTCCTTTTGCCCGATTCAGAACCCCCTCACCACACCGACTCTTTCCCCCCTGTTTCCCCTCTCTGTGGCAGCTGGAAACGGCCGGAGCGACGACCTCCCGCAGCTCCTCCGCCGTCCCACCTCGCCGCCGGTGAACCGGACCTCCCCGGCGTGCCGCACCACCACCCCTACATCCGCGACACGACGCTGGTCACGTTCCTGCCCTCCGTTGCCGTCGCCGTGGCCGGGAACCTCGCCGGTGAGCTCGCCATCGCCGTGGCCGCAAGGTTGGAGATGACAGGCGGGCCCCGCCTGTCATCCCCACACCTCTCTCCCCCTCATCTCTGCCACTGACCCACGGGCCCCGCCCGTCAGGTTCAAAAACCTGACGTGCGCGCGCAGGCTCCCGTGCGGCTGGGCTGGACCGCCCTGGGCCGTGCACTGTGGCCTCTCTGGCCCAGTTGCACAGGTCTTTTTATCCTTTTCTTTTCTGTATTTGTTTTAAACATTTCTACAGAAAAGAATAATGGTCCAAATAAAATAATTCCAACTCCTAAAATCTTGTAATATTCCAACCTATTTAATGGTACCACTTTCACTCAAATCCATGAAACTTTTCTGTTCTATTCAAATTTAAATTCAAATTTGAGCAGTAAAACTCCTGTTCTAAAATCAATATATTCCATTCTGTTACTCCAAAACTCCAACTATGAATTTTCCCCATCTTAGAAATTCCTCTAGTATTTTACAAAAATGAGTTGACATTTTTCTGAGCACTTTGATTTTTCTGTTTTGTTTGTATTCTTATTTTCCCGTGGATATTATGCGACGTATAGATCCCGTATTTGACGAAGTTGCTGTGGAAGAAGAAGGAGAAGGATTTGAAGAATTTGAAGACCAAGCCAATCTAGGCAAGCGGCCCTTTGACCATGATACACTTGTTCTCGGAACCCGTTTGTTTCCGATGCATGATGATAGGGTTACAATGGTGTCCTAGATGAACCACCACATGATGCATGCTTTATTTTTGATCTTGCTATATGCTAGATGACATGCAAATAGTTGGTCATGATGCTCAAATGATGCATGTGTGGTATGAACCTTCGTAGTTGAAATCATTTGCATGAACCCATCGGGTGCCCCTAATGCCCGAGGGTGATGATGTGTTAGGTCATCACTTGAGGAAGAAGTGATGTGCCGGTAAATCATGTGCATGGTGAAACGATGGATTAGATTTATGTGTGATTACCGTCCCAACCAAACATGTGCAACCACACTACCCCTTATGGGACGGGGCCTTATTGATTACTTAGGTCGATACTAGCATGGTGCCCGCATTACTAGTGACGGGAAGACTTGAGGTCTTTCTCGGGACGGGGTCGTGCTTGGATAGACGACCATGACTGTTTTCACAGGGCACCGGACACACCGTTGGTCCCTTCGGGTACGCGTGACATTGAAATTAGGGCAAGTCCCGTGATCTATTGTTTGTACCCGAGGGCCGTGTATCAACGAGTGGACTCTATGTTAGTGTCATCTAAGGAAAGGTAATGACCGGGTGCTTACCCCGGGTACTTGAAGTACCGCGGGTCGTGGATGACATGGAAGTTCCCCGGATCTTGTGGGTAAAGTGCGCAACCTCTGCAGAGTGTAAAACTATTCGAATAGCCGTATCCACGGTCATGGACAGTTGGGTGGTGCTACTTAAACTATGTCCAAACTTTTACTTCATCGGTGATAGTATGTGTATGATAAGTCAAGGATGGTGACTTGACTCGATGAGTTGAATCATATTCATGTTGATATTAGTAACCTGTCTTCGAGGTTACGTGAGGTTATTGATGCATAAACTTGATGGTAGAATATTTATTCTAGCCTTTTGCTAGATTGTTCATTATTGTTCCATTGCATTGTTACTTTGAACCACATCCTGGGTTGCTTGCGAGTACATTCAAAGTACTCATTGGCTTGCCACTGGTTATTTAATTGGCCAGGCATGGAAGAACAGGAATATGAGGAAGAGTTCTTTGGAGACGAACATGCAAACTAGGACGCTATCCCAGTCAGTATGCCTATAGGGTTAAGGCAGATGGCATGGGTTCTACCCGTTATCGAAGACTTCCGCTATTTGAGTTATTTGCTATTCAGCCCGTGAGGCTCTATCTATGTAAGACTTGGCCATAATGGCCATAATTCGTGTAAGACTATTTGTATGGATGTAGGACTCTTGTTATTCAGCTTCTGTGTGTTCAGTGAGCATTGATCTCTGGGATCACTGTACACGTGCATTCGGTGATCTCGACTTCTAAGTCGGGGTCCCCACAGCCAAAGTTTTCTGATTTCTCATGAACAAATCGTGAAGGAGGATTTGTTTGTTATATTATCTTTTTGAGCCGGGCGCACTCAATGCCAGTTCCTTCTCGTATTATGGGTTTGCACATTAGACATGCAATCCCGGGGTGAAGCTTGTCCAATTCAAGAAGACTATGAATTAGCTATTACTTCCTCATGAGCTAAAACAGAGGCACAAAATAAAAGATTTTGAACATTTAAGGATAACACATAGATTATATACTTTTAGGAGGTGGTAGTGGAACACCACGAGTAGGTAGGTATGGTGGACTCATATGGAAGGTATTGGTTTTAAGGGTATGGACGCACAACCAGAATACCGCTTAGTACAGAGTTAGGCTAGCAAAGGTTTTGAGAGAGCAGACAACTGATGATGACTAAGATGCAAAGCAATATAAAGCATGAACATTGAAATAAGCATAACACATCAAGTTGTCTTCCTTGTCAGCATAACACTTCAAGCATAATAACATAAAGGTTTTGGCTATGTTGATACTTTAAGAAAATCATGCTTGTTGTTATGACCAAAGCTATGTTTGCCAAGATTAAATAAAGTTTTCACAGCCATACCTGACATAAGGTCAATACTCCCCATAAGAATCATCATATAAGGTCGATTGCGTGAAGAGAATACCGAGTGCAGCAAAAGGAACCAATAAACTTCTCATTAATATTCCATCATGGACGACTCCACACTCACGGATGCAATTCTTCACCAAAGGAGTGATAGACCTCAATGCACACACCTATCTCATATAATAACATCCCTAGACATGATACGACTCTACTTGACTCTAAAAGAAAAAAGGTAAAGATAATGATACCGGGCACTCCCCCAAGCTTGGAACAAGCCAAGGGAATGCCGTTACCCAAGGAGATTTCACTCATCATCCTTGTTGGTGTTGATCAAGTAGTCCTTGGCGAAACGCTTCCATGGAAGGGGTTCTCCAGTCTCATATGAGAAGCTCGTCTCCTGAATCCTGCATTCAGCACCCAAACCCATGCGCATAAACCTTAGTTCATACTCACAGTTCTGGTTATGTAGATCATTAATTTGCCCTTGGAGCTCTATAATTCTTTCTTCAGACGCGGTGATGCTTTTCCACATCTCCTTCATCTCCTTCAGGAAGTAGTTCTTCAGCTCGTTGATGATGTTAAAGTTAGCTTCAACTCCACGCTCGATCATCTTCTTGTACTCGAAGACTTCTTGCTCCACTTCTTCCAGCCTGGCCTGGACGCTCCCCTCCTTGATAGGTCCCTTCAGATCTTCTTGATGAAGGACACCATCCTCCATCCGAACAACCTGAGGGTGCTTCTTCACCTCAGCGAGGTAAGGGTTGATGACGTTGACGACGAACTCGTCCTTGGGGGAGCTTGGAGAAGCCATGGCACCTAAATTCAGCTGAAAGATTCCCTGGCAGAAACAGATTGAATATAAAACACGCGAATTCGCAAGATACGTTGCCGGAACAGTCCGGGAAAATATATAGGAAAAATTTATGCACAGAAAGGAAGGTAACGGACCAAAGCGGGGTCGGAGACGGGCTCCCGGGTGTCCAGGCGGCCTCCCGGCGCGGCCCAGGGGGGCGCGCCAGGGGGGCGCCTGGACTCCCTGGAGGTCGTCTCCGGCTCCACTTAGGCTCGGAATTTTACTAATTTTGCAGAAACTCGTAATACGGAACTTTTATGGCGGTTCGCGATGTTTCCTTACCGTACTACATACCTTTTCTTTATTCTGCTTCTTCTGGCGTCTGAAACAGGGCTGCAACATGTTCTTCGTGGGTTGTCATGTATATTATATTCACATCAACATTGACAGGGTCTCCTGCTATGTAATGTTTAAGCCTTTGTCCATTCACAACTTGAGGTTTGGTGCCTTCAAAATTATTAATCTTAATTGCACCAGACCGATAAACCTCTTCAATATGAAATGGGCCTTCCCACCTGGAAAGTAGTTTACCTGGAGAAAACCTGAAACGGGATCTAAACAACAAAACTTTATCACCAACATTAAATTCACATTTCAGAATCTTCCTATCATGCCACTTTTTTACCTTTTCCTTGAACATTTTAGCGCTCTCGTAAGCTTCACTTCTCCATTCATCTAGAGAAGTCAAGTTCATGAGACGCTTCTCACCAGCTAATTTTGGGTCAGCATTAAGCTCTCTAACAGCCCAGAAAGCCTTGTGCTCTAACTCTAATGGCAAATGGCAAGCCTTACCATACACCATCTTATAGGGGGACATTCCCATGGGGTTTTTGTAAGCAGTTCTATATGCCCACAAAGCATCTCCTAACTTATTTGACCAGTCCTTTCTATTTCTGTTTACTGTCTTCTGCAAGATCAACTTAATCTCTCTATTGGTGAGCTCAACTTGCCCACTAGTTTGAGGATGATATGGTGAAGCAATTCTATGATTAACATCGTATTTAGCCAAAGCTTTTCTAAAAGCTCTGTGCATGAAGTGTGATCCCCCATCAGTCATGAGATACCTTGGTACACCAAACCTAGGAAAAATTACATCTTTAAGCATTTTCAAAGATGTCTTGTGATCAGCACTTTCAGTGGGGATTGCTTCAACCCACTTGGTCACATAATCAACAGCTACTAAAATGTGAGTGTACTTGTGCGAAGAAGGAAAAGGACCCATAAAATCAAAACCCCAACAATCGAAAGGTTCAATCACTAGTGAGTAATTCATAGGCATCTCATTCCTTCTACTAATGTTACCAACTCTCTGACATTTATCACAGGCTAAAACATAATTTCCAGCATCTTTAAAGAGAGTAGGCCAATAAAAACCTGATTGAAGAACCTTATGTGCAGTCCTCTCACCGGCATGATGTCCTCCATAGGGACTATCATGACACCGTCTGAGAATGTCCTTCTGCTCATGTTCCGGAATGCATCTCCTCACGATCCCGTCGGGACCTTCTTTGAAAAGATGTGGGTCATCCCAGAAGTAGTGCCTCAAATCATGAAAGAACTTCTTCCTTTGCTGAAGTGTTAAACCTGGAGGCAAATACTTTGCAACAATAAAATTAGCATAATCTGCATACCAAGGGCCGGAAAGAGATTGTACTTTTACAACGGCAAGTTGCTCGTCTGGAAAACTATCATTGACTGGGATGGGATCATGCGGTATATCTTCCATCCTTGAAAGATTGTCCGCTACCGGATTGTCTTCTCCTTTCCTATCAACAATCTGCAAATCAAATTCTTGAAGAAGGAGTACCCATCTGATAAGCCTTGGCTTGGCATCCTTCTTTGTCATAAGGTACTTAATGGCAGCATGATTAGTATGAATAATAACTTTGGAATCAACAATATACTGTCTAAATTTATCACAAGCAAAAACTACAGCTAAGAATTCCTTCTCAGTAGTAGCATAATTCCTTTGAGCACTATCAATAGTTTTGCTAGCATAGTGTATAACATTCAATTTCTTATCAACTCTTTGTCCTAAAACAGCTCCAACAGCAAAATCACTTGCATCACAAATAATCTCAAAAGGTAAATTCCAGTCAGGTGGTTGCACTATAGGAGCGGTTATTAAAGCTTTCTTAAGGACTTCAAAAGCTTCCTTACAATTTTCATCAAATACAAAAGGAACGTCCTTCTGGAGAAGATTAGTGAGGGGTCTTGAGGTTTTAGAAAAGTCTTTAATAAATCTTCTATAAAAACCTGCATGACCGAGAAAACTGCGAATACCTTTGATGTCCCTTGGGTAGGGCATCCTCTCAATAGCTTCGATCTTAGCTTTGTCCACTTCAATTCCCCTTTCGGAAATCTTGTGACCAAGAACAATTCCTTCATTAACCATGAAGTGGCACTTTTCCCAGTTGAGTACCAAATTTGTCTCCTCGCATCTCTGCAAAACTTTATTAAGGTTGTGAAGACAATGGTCAAAAGAAGTTCCATAGACGGAGAAATCATCCATGAAGACTTCCATAATATCCCCACAGAAACCATGAAAGATAGCAGACATACACCTTTGAAAAGTAGCAGGGGCATTACATAAACCAAAAGGCATACGCCTGTAAGCATAAGTACCAAAGGGACAAGTAAAAGTGGTCTTCTCTTGATCGGCAGTGTTAACATGAATTTGAGAGAAGCCAGAATAACCATCGAGATAACAAAAGTGGGTATTTTTGGATAACCTTTCAAGCATTTGGTCGATCAACGGCAACGGGTAGTGATCCTTCCTGGTTGCTTTGTTCAACTTCCTGTAATCAATACACATTCTATATCCAATAATAATTCTCTGAGGTATTAATTCATTTTTATCATTAGGAACCACAGTTGTACCTCCTTTCTTAGGAACACAATGTACCGGACTTACCCACTTACTATCAGCTATAGGGTAGATAATACCTGCGGCCAGAAGCTTGAGAATCTCAGTTCTCACAACATCCATAATCTTGGAGTTCAACCGTCGTTGATGATCAACAACTAGTTTAGCATCAGGATCAAGGTTGATAGTATGTTGACAGATAGATGGACTAATCCCCTTAAGGTCATCAAGGGTATAGCCAATTGCGCCTCGGTGTTTACGAAGTACTTCCAATAATCGCTCTTCTTCATATCCTGAAAGGTTAGAATTGATAATAGCAGGATATACTTTCTTTTCATCTGAATAAGCATACTTGAGCGTATCGGGAAGAGGTTTAAGATCGAACACCGGGTCTTCCTTCGGTTTTGATAAAATTCCCAAAGGTTCAACCGGAAGGTTGTGCTTCAGGATAGCAGGCTGCCTCAAGAATATTTCATCTAGTTCATTTCTTTCCTGCATATGCAAATCATTCTCGTTGTCCTCCATGTATTGCTGCAAAAGATCATTAGGGGGAATAGCAATAGAGGCAATACTTTCAATAATTTTATCATCACTGGGTAAATCAGTACCACGAGGCTGCTTAGAGAACTTAGAAAAATTAAATTCATATGGCTCACCATCGAATTCAACAGAAACTTTACCTTTCTTGCAATCTATTATAGCTCCACAAGTTCTAAGAAAAGGTCTACCAAAAATAATTGGACAAAAATTGTCCCTCTCTGAACCAAGTACTAGAAAGTCGGTAGGGTATTTTACCTTTCCACATAGGACTTCAACGTCTCTCACAATTCCGATAGGAGAGATAGTTGTTCTGTTTGCAAGATGAATGGTAACATCAACTTCTTCAAGTTCACAAGGGGAAATCTCACCGATGATTTCTTCATAAAGTGAATAGGGGATAGCGCTTGCACTCGATCCCAAATCGCATAGCCTATAATAATTGTGATCTCCTATTTTAAGAGATACCACTGGAGTACCTGAAATTGGGCCTTTATTCTTGGCTGTGACAAGGTTAGTGGAAACAGCACAAAAATTTACATTGGAATCCAAAACATCATTAGTAGCAAGGTCTTTAATCAATGCAACTTGAGGATCGACTTTGATCTGGTCCTCAGGCTCATCAACTCTTCTCTCACTTTTATTTATTATGCCTGTCATAAAAGAGTGCTCCTTTATCCTTGCGAGAAAAGGAGGCTTTTCATATATAACTGTAGGCAAAATAGGGTCAGCAACATAAATGTCAGTAGGTGACTCTTTAAAAGGTTCATGGTGCTGGTCTCTCTTCTTTTTAAAAGAATCAACATGAGAGGCAAAATTCTTACACAAATCAATCACTAGATGGGAATCAAGACCAATCTTAGAGCAAAAAGTATTGAAGTAATCAGTTTTCACATAGCTCTCAATATAATCATGTTCATAATTTATAGCGGGTTCAATACCTTTATCAATTTCCCAATCTTCGGTATTCCTCTGGATCCTTTCAATGAGATCCCACCTTTCTTCAACACTCTTTTTCTGTAATACCCCACTAGAGGAGGCATCCAGCATCTCCTTATCCTGACGAGAAAGCCTGGCATAAAAATTTGTAAGTATAATTTCCTTGGGAAGCTTATGAATAGGGCATTTGAGCATTAGGGACTTCAATCTCCCCCAAGCTTGAGCAATGCTTTCTCCGTCACGAGACCTAAAGTTATAGATATAGTTCCTGTCTCGATGAATTTCATGAAGAGGGTAAAACTTAGTATAAAAGAGAGACATAAGCTCCTGCCAGTCAAGCAAGTGTGAGTTATCGAGAAGCCTATACCAATCCGAAGCTTTATCTATAAGTGATACGGCAAACAATTTTCTCATGTCAAACTCCCTCGATACACCTGCAAGCTTAAATAATGAACTTAGTTGTGACAGATATAGCAAGTGTTCACCGGGATGTCTGTCTCCTGCATAACGATTAGCCAAAACATAATCGATAATGCCAGCTGGTATTTTATAAGGCACAATTTCAGTAGGGGGAGGATCAACCACCACAGGTTTGGGGCGTCTTCCCGCAAGCAACGCTCCAATAACAGGGTTATCCATAAGGACAAAGAGCAGCAATAGCAAAAACAAAAACAGAATTATAAAACTTCCTTACCAGTTTCACTTTACCAATAGCGCTACGCTCCCCGGCAACGGCACCAGAAAACGGTACTTGATGACCCACAACCGTAAGGGATCTATTGCAGCGTTTTCGATAAGTAAGAGTGTCGAACCCAACGAGGAGCAGAAGGTATTGATAAGCGATTCTGAGCAAGAAATTACTGCAAGCACTGAAATATAACTTTTTAGGGGTTTTCTCGATATAGGCAACAGGAAGGTAAAAGCAAGCAATGTAAAAGGCACCGAGAGTAACAAGTGGACCAATCCTTTCTTAGCAAAGGAGAGGCCTAGCAACTGAACTTATAAAGACTAAAGCGTTCCTGAGGACACACGGGAGAGGTAGTCATGTGTTTTCACCATATTCCGTATCGATACTATGTTATGTGTTGATAAGTGTTGAGTGGGTGGATCTATGCTAGTGCACTCTCTAGACTAAGATGAGTGCACTCTTATGATTAAACACCTTGCAAGCATCCGCAAATACAAGATGGAATTTAAGGCAAAATCCTAACCATAGCAATACGATCGAGGATCCATTATTCCCTTATGCAAAAGCGTGCGAACTGGGGTTCAGGTTTCTGTCACTCCGGCAACCCACCATAAGCATTCTTTATACACAATGTATTCTCCTAGGTCCTTAATAAGGCAAAGTGTTGGGTGTTCGACTCACACAACACCACTAGTAGAATGACAACGCAACTTAAGTATCAAACAACACATATTACTTCAACAGCATATGACTACTAACAACAAGACTTTCCCCATGTCCTCAAGAACTAAGGTAACTACTCACGAGACATAAAGGAGATCATGATCAGTGGGGATAAATAGGTGATAAACAATCTGGACATAATAATATTTCTCCAACAAAACTAATAGCATTCACCGCAAAGTAGTAATCAACACCGATGGAGTAGAGAGGATAGGTAGTATGAGTTACAACGCAAGTTACGATTGTAAGATGAGATTTGGATGAAGATGGAGATGGGGCTGGTGATGTTGATGATGATCTCGATGATGCCCGTGACGATGGTGATGACGATGGCGACGATCTCCCCTTCCGGAAGGTGATCTCCCCGGCGGAATCTGCCCGCCGGAGATGGCTTTTTCTTCTCTGTAGGTTCCCGCCACAGAGCGGCGGCGGAACTCTGTAAAAATTCCCGTCCTTCGGGTTTTGGGATAACGGAGAGCATATATGCAAAAGGGGGCGGCCAGAGGTGGGCCAGGGGCTCCAGGCGCCCCCCCCGGCACGGCCAGGGGGGCGCGCCCCCAGGGCGCCTGGGCACCCTGTGGCCCCCCTCTGGTTGCCCTTTCGCGTGCCTTCGTGATCCGTCTGAAAAATATCTCCCATCAATTTTCAGGTAATTTGGAGGTATTCTTCTTCAGCAACTCAGCGTCCACTTTTTACTGCTGAATCCTGCGTCTACTGCTTCGGCATCGGAAAGTTTGCAAACTGTGTAAAATAGACCAAAACAACATAAGAACATCACCGTAACGTGAAGTATATCAATGAATAAGGATAAATTATGATACAAAATAGTGATGCATTTTGGACGTATCAGCCGGCGACGAGGGGCACGAACGGCGGCTCTGGCAGGCAGACGACGACGACGGAAAACGGCAGGGCCGAAGCGCAAGCACCGGCGAGGTCGGGCTCCAAGTGCGGACGGCGACGCGCCTGAGGGCGCCGATGCAGAAGGGCGGCGGGGCGCTCGTGCGCTGTAGGGCGGCGGAGCGACCCCGGGCGAGCGGGGCAACGGCGCTAGGGCAGATGAGCGGAGGCTCATGCGCTCGGCCCGGCGCGCGCGGGCTGCGGCCCAGATCCGGCCCGGGGCGGGCCGGGGACGGGCCTGTCGCGGTGGAGGAAGGGAGTGGCCAGGTGGCGCCACGAGATTGGTTGGGGCGGCGGCTTGGGCTGATGTGGCGCGCTGGGGTTGGCTGGAACGCGGTGGCGGCGGCGCCAAGTGGCGGTGGAAGGCTGGCTGCACGCGGAATTTGAGGAGGGGGAAGCTAGAGGTAGGGGAAGGAGGCTAGGCTGCCAAAAATGGAAGGAGGGGATGTTTATATAGGGAAAAGACTAGGGTTTGGGGGTTTTAATCCGTTTTCAGACCGTTAGATCCCGATCGAGCGGTCTGCAACGGAGGGGGTAGTGTAGGTGGGCTAGATGGGTTGTGTAGAAGGCCTTGGGTTGATATGAGAGGAGACGAGAGAGGCCCGCGGGGGTTTTCGGAGACCGAAAACGTCTGACGTTTTGACCGGCGACTAGTGTCGCTATATTTAACGGTTGGGCTATCAAACGAGCCCCGAACGCGAGGAAACTTGACAGGCGGCCTGTCCACACTATAATAAGACCACACGCCAAGTTTCAACCCATTCCGAGAACATTTTCCGGCCACTCATAAAATAAATATCCGGAGGTGCCGCGGGCGCGTGCGAGTGTGTCTGGACTAAGAACGGACAACGGAGAGAACTGGGGAGCCCGAACGAATGCAAATTTTGAAAACATGCTGATGAAATGCACATGATGACAAGGCAAAGTGCAACACGCAAGCAAATGACATGACAACGATGACGAATAACTGGCTGACACTTGGTGCATCGGTCTCGGGGCGTCACAACTCTCGCACACTAACAGAGGATCTCGACCCGAGATCCTGGAGATGGCACCGGATAAAACGGAAAAGGAAGAGGTAAAAACAAGTTGCTTCTTTGACAAACGAGTGAAACCAAATAACCTTGAGAGGTTGAACAACTTGAAAGCGGAATACAACGGAGATGAACGAAGATGAAAACACTCCGTTAGCAAAGAGGAACAAGGAACATTATGAGAACCTTGTAGGTTGAAAGACATGAAACGAGAGCTTACGAACCAAAAGAATATGAAACTGTAATGGTATAGCCAAGGAATAAGAATGACATAATTTGGACAGCACTCCGGTTGAAAACAGAGGAAAAAGTGGATAAGATGACAGAACTTGAATGGAGGACACAACACTCCGGTTAAAATGGACAAGCAAAGGAAAGAACATGATCTCGATAAAACGAGATGATGGTTGGAGAGAGCAACATCACAATGCCTCCGGAATGAAAGAATATAAATTAGATCGTTGGAAAGAAAAGATCGGAGAAGAAGATGACAACTTCTCCCACGAATGAATTTGAAAGAGCATCCTTACAAAGATGGGTTGAACAGAGTTGTTGGAATTTCAACAACGAAAAGAATAAGCTTGATGTGGGCTGATGGAAATTATCTCAAAATTATGAGGTGACAACCAGCCACTAACGGAAAACAATTTCTTGGATTGAGATCAACAAGGAGACGAAAGCTTCTTTCACCGAGAGGATAATGAAGAACTTGGGTCATTGATAAGCACCACAATAGCAACAATACTTAGGGAAAGCTTTTAGGTGAAATACGACCGAAGATTACTCCAACGAATAAATTGAAAGGTTAGAAAGATCTCCTGAACAAAGAAAATGATGGGTTTAAAAATCTCATTCCTGACAACTTGTGAATCATGAAACATGAAGGGAAATTGTCAAAATGACATATCACCATCTCAAACGATAAGGTAGAAAGAATTGCACTTCAGAATGCAAGAAGAAGAATACTTGAGCTCCGACAAAATTTTGATGAAGACTTCGGGGATGAATTAAAACATGATGAACCACCAAGAAGAACTCCGGTAATACAAGGATGAGAAGTGAAAGATGAAGAGAATAAGATGAAGCCTTGCAATGATTTAGATAGAGCTTCGTGACAAGATAATTGAGAGAGTTTGGAACTCCGGAAGAAAAGATGAACAACCAAACATTTGATATCATGAACGAACTTCAGACAAAGGAATTAAATCACCTAGAAGAAATAAGAATAAGAATTATGTCATGCTTATCCTTCATCAATTTAAATTGATGACAACCAATGGATTTGGCATACTACTTATTCCCGTTGCAAAGAATTAAAGAAAGATCTCGCACAAACTTGAGAAAGTATTCAAAGAATCACCGGTATGATTTCAGAAAGAACGAATTAATTGATATGATGACAAAGGGAAATGAATGTTGAACGAACCACCGTAAAAAAATCGAAACCGAGTGATGATAGAGAACAAACCACCATGAAGAATTAGAAAATGAACGAAGATACATGAGGCAATCTTAGATACAAAAGAACGAATGGACCACGAGCAGAGTAAAGAATACTTGAATGATGCACCGGAAGAATTATGGAGAAGAACGAAGAGGCATCAACAAAGAATAGTTGGAGGACGAAGTTGAAAACTGAGAACAAGGAAATCTTCTGAAATGGTGGCCTTCGGAGGAACAATGGAAGGAATTCATGAAAAGCTTCGGATGGGTATAAAATAATTCCTCACAATCGGAACAATAATGAGGATGGCGTGAAGCTAGAACCACGAATCTTGAAGGAAAAATACCAAGATTTAGGAGAAATTCTCTCCGGTCTTCAAATATTGAGATTGACAAGGAGAAACACATCTTGAAGAATTTGCGAGACACTTCGGAAGAATAAAAAGATGGAAGGTTTAACCAAACATGAAAAGAGTTTTAAAGCGATCCGGGAGAAGGCATATGACTGATGGAATCCATACTTACGTCACACTTTGAAAAGAATTTGAGTATAACTCCAGAAAAATTAGAAGAGTCAGGTAAGATCCTGGAAAAAGACCTGTGGGTTAGGGCCCACTAAAGAAATCACCGTTGAAAAAGATTGCTTAAGAGATAATGCACCGGTTGAATTAAATGGCTTGAATAAGATGACAATCCTCAAAATAGCTTGAAAGGATTAAGAATGGAAACGTGAATCTTCTAATATACCTTGTACACTCCGGATATGAATAGGAGAGAGTTGAATAAATAGGAGAGACTTTGGATAAGAAATTTCAACATGGGAAAACATGTGAAACAAAAGGAATAGATATGATCATGACTGAAGCTTGAATTTAAGTCCACCGGAGAAGAAAATGAGAACGAAGAATGATAAACTTGAAGCTTCCTGAGAAATCACCGGATAATGAAATTGAACGAAAAGAATGAAGAAACATCACATTAATAAAATGGATATTTCATTTAGAATTTCTGACTCCGAGAAGAAGAAGGGTGGGAGGGTGGTGAAAAACAAAGACAACTTGGGATGAATGAAACAAACACCGTTGAGAAAACCCAGAATTGGTCTTGCACATATTGAAAGGATCGGGTTAACTTGAAGAGAAGCACGCCGGTCGAAAAAGAATTTACATGACAATCCCGATGATCAAGAAGGACTAGCACTCCCATAGAAATATGAGAACACCGATTAGGAAAGGTATGGAATCAACATTTGACATCGAAGCAACTCGAATACCAGAATCAAAACAAAAACAAAGGATAGATATGTTGCAACATAATCTTCATAATATCATTCGAACAGAGAGTTGAACGAATGAATTCCATAACTTAGTGGTACATCAACTTGTCGAGAAGCCACTTGGGAGAACAAAAGGTGAATAAAAACAACTAGTAGCAGATAGAACAAATACAAGATAGAAGTTTCGTTCCACATATTCGTGCTGAAAGCTCATGGAACGTGTTACAAAATGGTTTTGCAATCCCCGGATCAGCATAGCCAAGGACCCTTTATGATGCAACTCCCGATGGGAACAACGCCCATAAAACTACTTCACTCTATGTAGAACCCCGAACTCCATATCATGCATTCGTTGGAAGAATGCCTACGAGCTACTAGATGAACCCACCTATTAATTTCCGAAAGTTTCTAGTTATGCAATCAGGTGTTGGGGATACAGTGGAAGCATCGCGCACTCAACTCTAATCCTACGTCCAGTTGTATCCATCCTTCAACACATAACCAGTCATTTTCGGAAACCGTTTACCTCGGACCTTCGAAACGCCTCTGCTATACAAGCTATGGCAATACTCCCGAACTACCTCCCCAGTACTGGGTGATGTCGGGGTTATGTAATGCCCAGGATGGAGTTATACCTCCTACGTGTCGAGGCACGACTTAAAGGCATAATTCCATCCTAGAATGATCTCAAGTTTGGTAATCTTTGCACAACTCATGTAAAAGAAGGGATAGTAAACTGAAAGTAGTTGGCTTACACTCGCCACGTCACAGAATTACAGTACAAGTCTCAAACATCAAACATTAAGATCACTACAACCCTCTAAGGGCAAAAGCCAAATGTCAAAGTACCAAACTCAGATAAAACAACCACAGGCGGATCGAATCCTAGTAAGAGACTCCACTACTGATCGTCCGGGTAGCGCACGTAGTACCGACTACGCTCTTCGTCGTACTCCCAATCCAGCTCGGTGCCATCACCTGGATAGCTCACAGCTGGACCTGCATCTGGTGTGTGAAGTAACTGTGAGCCACAGAGGACTCAGCAATCCCGTTCCCGGGTAACAGAACTATTTAAGCCTTTAGGTGAGGGAAGGCTGAAGAAAGAACAAGTCTGCAGCAGCAACTAGCATCTAACTTACGCAAGTGAGAGCGAGAAGAGAAGGCATCGGCGAGAAGTGATCACGAAGTGATCCTAGCTATGAGCTCACAAACATAACCCCTCCGTGTTCAACTCCCGAATCCCTATTCGGAAACTGACAGTCACGGAACACACGCTGGTAGTGTATTAGTATCCTTGTGTCAAGTTATCTACAACCGGAATTAACAAGCTCCCATCTGCCACATAACCGCGGGCACGGCTTTCGAAAGTTCAAACCCTGCAGGGGTGTTCCAACTTGACCCATTACAAGCCCACGATCCGCGGAGTCGCAACTCCAAAGTGGGAAGACCCGAGTATCCTCGGAATCCCGTGCTCAAGATATACCGAGCTAAGGTAAGGCTAATCCAGCAAATCCTCCCGGCGTGTCGACACCCTGATAGTAGCCGCACGTATCTAAGTCTCAGGACACGACCGGATGGGCGAAGCTACAGGACCCAATCCTCGAGTTTCCCCGTGGTGGTTCCCGCAGGCTCCCCGTTTGTGACCAACACCATCGGCACTGGCCCCCCCTGCTATGTTGAATTAAGAATCCTCGGGGACATGACCCCCTATGCAATTTTAATTAAATTATTTAAGTTGTTATTATGAGGCAAATAGTACCAAAAGTTGGGACTTGCTGGAAAAGACTTAACACTTAGCGGTTTATCGAGGGGGTCCCATACACCCCAACCGTGTTAGGAACGCATAATCAAGGATCATAAAACCGGCTTATACGGATCCTAACGGCATGAGTGGAACAAAACACCAAGCAAAAGGCTTAGCCTTCCACCCTTGCCAATATATAGATGATTTCATTTAAAGCATTTATATAGTGTGATATAACCCAACCAAACTTCAACATGAAGCAAGCATCTTCGATCTTCACCTGCAACTAGCAACGCTATAAGAAGGGATGAGCGAAGCGTACTTAGCCAAGCAACGGTTTGCATAGGTAGGGTGGTTAAACATGGAAATTGGTTACAAGTAGGAGGCTGACAAGAAGAACATGGGCATCGAGGCAAAACTATAGATCGAGACTACTAGCAATAGGCAAAGATAGTAAGGTTATCGGGGTTCGGTCATCTTGCCTGAAGAGAGGACGTTCGGATCGAAAGAAGGGTCCTCGTGTTCAACCTCGCTGGAAAACTCGTGCTCAACTTCGTACCCGGTCTCAGCTTCCGGCTCTAAACACAACAAACACACCAAGCACCAATCAACAAAATGCAATGCGCACTCGAAAAACATGAATGCATGATGGATGCACTAAAGATGCACATGGAGCACGTAAAACATCACTCAAGCAAAACACCTCAAAACAAGATAACAAGCTGATATTATTAATCTACACAGAAAAACACCCAAGTTTGATATGAGATTCGCTGAAATCGGAGTTACGGGCTAAAAGTTATGCCCGAAACAAGATTTGAGCGAAAACTGAAAATTACAGCAACATAGCATCTTTGGAGCTCAAAATAATTAATCTACAGCACCCAAAAGCATGGCAAAGGGACTTGAACACAAACTACATATATAGTACAGCAACTAGGTCCAAAGTGCACCCCCAACGGAGTCACAGATCAATAGCAATGATCTTGGACATATTGAACTTTGCAATAAAATTCTGGCAGCAGAATTTTATTGAAACTTTAGAGCAAAAGATAAACATGCTACAGCCACTCAAAAGGACATGTGAGGACATGGATGGAAAGACAACAATATATACTACAAGGAACAATCAAAATCCACCCCAAAACTATCATGCTTTGTCCTACAACATCACACGAACATGGCATCGGAACGTTACAGATTTCAGACTTAGTGAAAATTCACTAAGTCCTAAAACAGCAATAACATCATAGCACACAAAAGAGCATGTTTAAGTCACCTCGAAAATAAACATGGCAAAGGGTAAGCACCTCATCAAAGTGCATATGAAGGTGATCCCGAAACACACAAGCATGCATCATAGAGGTGAACACGACGATTGCAACGAGCTCAACAAGATGGCATTTCATAACAAGTGAAAACACAACATTTGAACATGGCACTTTGCAACGATGATAACAAGGAAACAATAAATCTACCATGCAACCTATCACAAGCAACACGTAGCTCGTGGCGAGACGAACACGTGGACATGTCATTTGCATCGTTTGGACAAACGAGCTAAAAGATATCACATGTCAAAGGTGGCATGAAAATAACACATAACAGCAGTTTATATCACGATGCACTCTTGCAACAGCAAAACAAGTGTCAAGAAGACATCTAACATGCATGACTACAACAGGTAAAACGTAGAGGACATCTCCACGAACATCTGGACATATCACACGCGCAAAACGGAGCAACAGGCACCAAGTTAGGGCAGTTCAAAGATCGCATTTCAGATAAACAGATCTGAGGACTTAGTGGAAATTAGGGTCAACCTCTGGATCTGGAAAAAAAACGGACGCGGGCCGGATCTGGCGGAACTGTAGCGGCGGCGGCCCAGATCTAGAAGAAGAGGCGGCCCGGTGGCGCGGCGGCGGCCCGCGGTAGCTGGGGCAGAGGCGGCCCGGTGGACTGGGCCCGCGAGGAGGCCTGGCGAAGGGCCCTTGCGGCGGCGGCGCGCGCGGCCTGCCTTGGCCGGTGGGGAGGCGGCGGCCCACCGGAGACGCGGCCCGAGCGCGCTGGCGAGTAGGCGAAGAGGCGAAGAGGCGAGCGGGCCGCAGCGGAGATCCCGTCCTGGGCCGGGACAGAGAGGCGAGCGGCGCGACTTGGCGGGGAAGTGGTCCCCGATGCGGGCCTCGTTCGAAGCGGGCGACGGAGGGAAAGGCCGCGGCGGCTCGGCCTTCGACCGCTGCGATGGTTGACCTGGCGTCGAGGGAAACAGGATCCCAGCGCGCTAGCGCTGGCTCGATCGGCTGGATCTGGCGGCTGGCCTCCTCGGGATCCGGGAAGGATCTCCCAAAAGGCAGAGAGGGGGTTGGTTGGATCCACAATTTTAGGGGGAGAGAGGAGGAAGAAGAAGGAGATGCCCAAAATAGACTAGGGGTCTATATGTAGCAGAATTTTAGGGTTAGGGAGAGTTTAGGGGCGCTAGGAGCCCTCCGATCGCGATCCGACGGATCCGATCGCGGGGATAGTTTTAAAGGGCCTAGACGGAGATAAAAGAAAGCAGCAGGGATGTTTCCGGGACACGAAGTGAAGGCACTTCGGGCCCACACGAGCAACGGATGGAAAAGTCAACGGAGTCCAAACGAGACGAGATTTGAGAGGCGGGTTGCACACAACAAAACAACAACACACAACACAACCTCGCGGCACACCGGTAACGTAAAACGCCCGAACAACAAAGTAGGCCTACGGGACGTCACGGACACGTGAGGGAGCTCCGGAACGCGAAACGGACAACGGGAAGAAACACGACGAACCGGAAGCAACCCACAACACAAATGCAATGCAATGCAC
This sequence comes from Secale cereale, assembly GCA_902687465.1. Classification (NCBI taxonomy): domain Eukaryota; kingdom Viridiplantae; phylum Streptophyta; class Magnoliopsida; order Poales; family Poaceae; genus Secale; species Secale cereale. The sequence goes on along the minus strand of LR738715.1, from coordinate 664,185,412 downwards.
ATGTCTACATGATATGAATGAATGCCACACACTCACACAACAAAACGACGAAAGCCCGAAAGACAAAGAACCCGAAATGGAAATAGATGAAGCCGGAGATATATTATACACCCAAAAGGGAAAGTATTACATCCGGGGCATTACAAACTCTCCTCTACTACAAAAAGATCTCGTCCCGAGATCTAGGATTGGAAAAAGGAAGGGTACTCGGAACGAAGATGATCTTCTCGTTCCCAGGTAGCTTCTCGGTCTGTGTGATGTGACCACTTGACTTTCAGAAACTTGATGGACTTGTTGCGAGTCTTGCGTTCGGTTTCTTCGAGAATGGCAACTGGATGCTCTCGGTAGGAAAGGTCTTGTTGAAGATCAATCTCCTCAAACGGAATCATGCGCTCAGGTGCCTTGAAGCATTTGCGAAGTTGAGACACATGGAAGACATCATGAACATTTGCAAAGTTGGAAGGGAGCTCGAGCTGATAGGCTAGATCGCCTCTTTTGCCAAGAATCTTGAAAGGCCCGACGTATCTAGGAGCAAGTTTTCCTTTGATACCGAATCTTTGGGTTCCTTTCATCGGAGACACTCGGAGATAGACATGATCACCGATGTCGAAAGCCAAATCACGATGCTTTCCGTCATAGTAGCTCTTCTGATGCGACTGAGCGGCCTTGAGATTCTCACGTATGACTTTGCACATTTCTTCGGCTTCAGAGATCAAATCATTGCCAAGAAGTTGGCGTTCACCTGTTTCAGACCAGTTGAGAGGGGTACGGCACTTTCTGCCATAGAGAATTTCAAAAGGTGCTTTGCCTGCACTTGCTTGAAAGCTGTTGTTGTAAGAGAACTCGGCAAATGGAAGACAGTCCTCCCATTTCATACCGAAGGAGATGACACAGGCTCTGAGCATATCTTCTAGAATCTGATTCACACGCTCGACTTGACCACTAGTCTGAGGGTGAAATGCAGTGCTGAACCTGATCTTCGTGCCCATGGCGGACTGAAAGGAGTCCCAGAACCTTGATGTGAACAAGCTGCCACGGTCTGAGGATATCACTTGAGGAATGCCATGTAGGGACACAATTCTGGAAGTGTACAGCTCTGCAAGTTGAGCTGCATTGATTGATTCTTTGACTGGAAGAAAGTGAGCGACTTTGGTAAGCTTGTCAATCACCACAAAGATAGCATCATTGCCTCGCTTAGATTTAGGAAAGCCAGTGACGAAGTCCATTTCAATGTGGTCGAACTTCCACTCGGGAATAGGAAGAGGTTGGAGAAGACCGGCTGGACGTTGATGTTCTGCTTTCACTCTTCGGCATACATCACATTCATTAACGAATTGGGCAATCTCCCTTTTCATGCGTGTCCACCAGTAAGACTGCTTGAGGTCTTGGTACATCTTGGAACTGTCAGGATGAATGGAAAGGAGAGAAGCATGAGCTTCTTCCATTATGAGCTTCCTGAGATCACCTTTGGGAACAACGAGTCTGTCCTCGAAGAACAAGGTATCTCTCTCATCAACACGGAAGCACTTGTATTTTGGAGTGCCCTTTGCAATCCCATGTTTCACCTTCTTCACCATGGTATCACTGAGCTGGGCCTCACGGACTTGATCTTCCAAGGTAGGAGCAATTTGGAGATTTGCAAGAAAACCCTGCGGAACAACTTGAAGGTTGAGCTTCCTGAAAGCTTCACAAAGCTCAGGCTGGTACGGCTTGATAAGAAGGCTGTTGCAATATGCCTTTCTGCTCAAAGCATCTGCAATCACATTCGCCTTGCCTGGAGTGTACTCAATGCTGGGGTTGTACTCTTGGATCATCTCGACCCAACGAGTCTGGCGGAGGTTCAGGTGCGGCTGTGTGAAGATGTACTTCAAGCTCTTGTGATCAGTGAAGATGTCGACCTTTCTGCCCAACAACAGATGTCTCCACGTAATCAGAGCATGTACCACAGCTGCTAGCTCGAGATCATGTGTGGGATAGTTCTTCTCAGCTGGCTTTAGCTGACGAGAAGTGTATGCCACAATTCTCTTCTCTTGCATAAGCACACCACCAAGACCTTGAAGAGAAGCGTCACAGAACACTTCATAGGGCTTGGATTCATCTGGAGGAATCAGAACTGGAGCGGAAACAAGCTTCTCTTTGAGGGTTTTGAATGCCACTTCACACTCGGGAGACCAAAAGTATTTGACATTCTTCTGAAGGAGGTTGGAAAGAGGCTTGGCAATCTTGGAGAAGTTCTCCACAAACCTTCTGCAATAGCTGGCAAGACCCAGAAAACTGCGGAGCTGCTTGACGTTCTGAGGAGCTTCCCAGTTGACAATTGCTTCAACTTTCTCGGGATTAACCGCAATACCGTCAGCTGAGATAATGTGGCTCAGGTACAAAACCTTATCGAGCCAAAACTCGCACTTGGAGAACTTGGCATAGAATTTATGCTCTCGGAGTCGATCAAGAACCAGACGCAAGTGCTTTTCGTGATCTTCTTCATTCTTGGAAAACACCAGAATATCATCCAGATACACAAGCACGAATTCGCCAGTATAGGGGTTGAAGATGTAATGCATCATCCTTGAAAAGGTAGGAGGAGCATTGGCGAGACCGAAGGACATGACGGTATACTCGTATGAACCGTAGCTCGTTCTGAAGGCCGTCTTGGGAATGTCTTCCTCGCGAATGCGAATTTGATGATAGCCCATTCGGAGGTCAAGCTTAGAGAATACTTTAGCTCCTTTGAGCTGCTCAAAGAGTTCGTTGATGTTGGGGAGCGGATACTTGTTCTTAATCGTCTTCTTGTTCAATGGCCGGTAGTCAACACAGAGACGCTCCGTGCCATCTTTCTTCTTGACAAATAAGACGCCACAGCCCCACGGAGATGTACTAGGCCGTATGAGACCCATACGCTCCTGTTCATCCAACTGTTCTTCAATTCCTTCAATTCATCTGAAGAGAGCTTGTATGGACGCCGGCAAACAGGTTCGGTGCCCGACTCGAGTTCAATGACAAACTCCACCTGACGGTGTGGAGGCATGCCTGGAAGTTCTTCTGGAAAGACGTCTTGATATTCGTTCACCACTGGAATTTGCTCTATGGCATTAATTTCACCCTTATCATTAAGAGAGAAAAGCCGAATAGTATTATCCCTGGAGGCGAAGATAATCACATCTTCATCAGAATGAGTCAACTTGACTTCCTTTTGAGCACAATCAATGTGAGCATCGTGCTGAGAAAGCCAATCCATTCCGAGAATGAGGCCGATGTCAGAATGACCAAGAACCACCGGTTTAGCCATAAAACGATAATCTCCCATGCGAATGGAAACATCCGGAGCATAGACAGTAGAAGACATACGTCTCCCTGGAGAAATAACTTGCAACCTCTGAGGCAAATTTGAAGTGGCAATACTGTGCTTGGTTGCAAATGGTTGAGACATGAAAGAGCATGATGCACCCGAATCAAATAACACTTTAGCTGGAAAAGAGTTCACTGGAAGGTTACCCAAAATGACATCAGAAGAAGCCTCCGCTTGTGCTGCATTCATCAGATTAACCCTTGCTGCCTTTGGATCATGCTTGACCATAGCGGTACCGACAGGAGGAGGAGGCGGAAGGCGCCTTGGGTTGTTGCACTTGTTGGAATAATGACCCTTCTGGCCACACTTGTAGCAAGTCACCTCAGAGAGCGGACGGGTAGGAGGAGCATTTAGTCTTGGAACTTGGAACTGCTGCTTGGACTGCTTGTTGGAGTTGGGTGGGTGGGAGAAACCACGACCACTAGAGTTCTTGTTGTTGGAGTTGTTGAAGTTGCTGGAGTTGTTGTATGGAGCTCGAATCACTGGAGGAGGAGGAAGCCAAAATTTCTGTTGTTTCGCAGCCAACTGAGACGATGAGGTAGAGTGAACAGCATCTCGAATTCTCTTCTTAGAAGCCTCCATCTTAAGCTGAGCTGCTTCTTGTTTCAAAGCCATGTTATAGAACTTATCGAATTCGTCTGGCTCGAACAAAGTGAGAGCAAGCTGAAGTTCAACTTTGAGACCTCCACGGAACTGATAGATTTTGCTCTTTGCATCAGGAATGTCTTGCTTTGCATAGCGAGCGAGGTTTTGGAACTTGACATTATACTGATAGACTGTCATGGAGCCCTGCTTGAGGTTGCGGAATTGCTCACGCATACCCTCGATGACACTTGTAGGAATGTGATGCGAGCGGAAATCCTTGCAGAAATTCTCCCAAGAGATCACTTGACCCGGCCTTGAGTCTTTGTACTGCTGCCACCAGTCAGCTGCTTGATCTTTCAGTTGGAAGGCTGCAAACTTCACATAGTCATCTTCTTTCACGTTACTGCACTCAAAATGCTTCTTGATATCGGTTAGCCAATCTTCAGCATCAAGAGGGTCGACACAGTAACTGAAAGCTTTAGGATTGTTGGCCAAGAACTGGTTGAGAGTAGCATGGTGCTGCTGGAA
>LR738715.1:664033528-664180943 GCA_902687465.1 Secale cereale | reverse complement strand
TGCATAATTGCTCTCCAAGCCTCAGGCGGAGGAGGAGGGGAAGGAGGACGTTCTGGGACCTCTTCACCCTCTGGGTTGGCATTCGGAACCCTTTTCGGAGCCATCCTGTAAGAGATGACCACGAATCAGCAATTGATTGTCAAAAAGAATAAGCTGAATCAATGGAATGAATTGCAACAAGTCTTCACAATAATCATTCGAACAATAAGAACGAATGAAATCATCCGAACAAGAGGAACGAATGATATTTCTCAGTTAATTGATAACATCAGTCTTCACGAGAAGCCACATAGGGATCAAAAGGATAAAATAATAAAACAACAAGGTACGGAAAGGAACAAACACAAGAGAGGAGTTTCGTTCTAACATCTTTGTGCTGAAAGCATATGAACGCGTTACGAAAAGGTTTTGCAATCCCCGGATCAGCATAGCCAAGGACCCTTTAAGATGCAACTCCTGATAGTAACATCGGTCATATAACTCCTTCACTCAATGTCGAACCCCGAACTCACTAACCTGCATTCGTTGGAAGAATGCCTACGATCTACTGGATAAAACCCACCTATAGTTTTCCGAAAAATTCCAGTTATGCAATCAGGTGTTGGGGATACACTGGAAGCACCGCGCAATCAACTCTAACCTACATCCAGGTGTATCCATCCTTCAACACATAACCAGCCTTTCTCGGAAACTGTGTACCTCGGACCTTCGAAAAGCATCCACTATAACAAGCTATGGCAATACTCCCGAACTACCTCCCCAGTACTGGGTGATGTCGGGGTTATCTTGCCACTGGCCGTATAGGGGAGATTTTCGATGTCGGCCGTCTTAAGTATTTAGTACTGTCGCGATATGCTTGTTATAATGATACCCCGAAGCTCAACTCCTCGGTAACAGGAGGCATCGAGAACAATATCCTTGTCACAAGAACATCGAAACAATCCCAGAATACTCGCGGGATTCCTAAAAAAAAATTTGTGCAAAATTTTGAAGATAGGAGAGACAAGAGTAGACGTCAGGAGTCCTCACCAGAGAGAAAAGGGATGAGAAGCAAAGAAATCCTACTCTCCGATATAATATAGGACTCAAAAAGTTTTCAGTGTGTGCCTAGACTCAACCGTCAACGGTCCGATCAAAGAGTGGGGGCTCCTAGGACGGAGAAGGCTCTGATACCAACTTGTAATGCCCAGGATGGAGTTATACCTCCTATGTGTCGAGGCACGACTTAAAGGCATAATTCCATCCTAGAATGATCTCAAGTTTGGTAATCTTTGCACAACTCATGTAAAAGAAGGGATAGTAAACTGAAAGTAGTTGGCTTACACTCGCCACGTCACAGAATTACAGTACAAGTCTCAAACATCAAACATTAAGATCACTACAACCCTCTAAGGGCAAAAGCCAAATGTCAAAGTACCAAACTCAGATAAAACAACCACAGGCGGATCGAATCCTAGTAAGAGACTCCACTACTGATCGTCCGGGTAGCGCACGTAGTACCGACTACGCTCTTCGTCGTACTCCCAATCCAGCTCGGTGCCATCACCTGGATAGCTCACAGCTGGACCTGCATCTGGTGTGTGAAGTAACTGTGAGCCACAGAGGACTCAGCAATCCCGTTCCCGGGTAACAGAACTATTTAAGCCTTTAGGTGAGGGAAGGCTGAAGAAAGAACAAGTCTGCAGCAGCAACTAGCATCTAACTTACGCAAGTGAGAGCGAGAAGAGAAGGCATCGGCGAGAAGTGATCACGAAGTGATCCTAGCTACGAGCTCACAAACATAACCCCTCCGTGTTCAACTCCCGAATCCCTATTCGGAAACTGACAGTCACGGAACACACGCTGGTAGTGTATTAGTATCCTTGTGTCAAGTTATCTACAACCGGAATTAACAAGCTCCCATCTGCCACATAACCGCGGGCACGGCTTTCGAAAGTTCAAACCCTGCAGGGGTGTTCCAACTTGACCCATTACAAGCCCACGATCCGCGGAGTCGCAACTCCAAAGTGGGAAGACCCGAGTATCCTCGGAATCCCATGCTCAAGATATACCGAGCTAAGGTAAGGCTAATCCAGCAAATTCTCCCGCGTGTCGACACCCTGATAGTAGCCGCGCGTATCTAAGTCTCAGGACACGACCGGATGGGCGAAGCTACAGGACCCAATCCTCGAGTTTCCCCGTGGTGGTTCCCGCAGGCTCCCCGTTTGGGACCAACACCATCGGCACTGGCCCCCCCTGCTATGTTGAATTAAGAATCCTCGGGGACATGACCCCCTATGCAATTTTAATTAAATTATTTAAGTTGTTATTATGAGGCAAATAGTACCAAAAGTTGGGACTTGCTAGAAAAGACTTAACACTTAGCGGTTTATCGAGGGGGTCCCATACACCCCAACCGTGTTAGGAACGCATAATCAAGGAACATAAAACCGGCTTATACGGATCCTAACGGCATGAGTGGAACAAAACACCAAGCAAAAGGCTTAGCCTTCCACCCTTGCCAATATATAGATGATTTCATTTAAAGCATTTATATAGTGTGATATAACCCAACCAAACTTCAACATGAAGCAAGCATCTTCGATCTTCACCTGCAACTAGCAACGCTATAAGAAGGGCTGAGCGAAGCGTACTTAGCCAAGCAACGGTTTGCATAGGTAGGGTGGTTAAACATGGAAATTGGTTAAAGTAGGAGGCTGACAAGAAGAACATGGGCATCGAGGCAAAACTATAGATCGAGACTACTAGCAATAGGCAAAGATAGTAAGGTTATCGGGGTTCGGTCATCTTGCCTGAAGAGAGGACGTTCGGATCGAAAGAAGGGTCCTCGTGCTCAACCTCGCTGGAAAACTCGTGCTCAACTTCGTACCCGGTCTCAGCTTCCGGCTCTAAACACAACAAACACACCAAGCACCAATCAACAAAATGCAATGCGCACTCGAAAAACATGAATGCATGATGGATGCACTAAAGATGCACATGGAGCACGTAAAACATCACTCAAGCAAAACACCTCAAAACAAGATAACAAGCTGATATTATTAATATACACAGAAAAACACCCAAGTTTGATATGAGATTCGCTGAAATCGGAGTTACGGGCTAAAAGTTATGCCCGAAACAAGATTTGAGCGAAAACTGAAAATTACAGCAACATAGCATCTTTGGAGCTCAAAATAATTAATCTACAGCACCCAAAAGCATGGCAAAGGGACTTGAACACAAACTACATATATAGTACAGCAAGTAGGTCCAAAGTGCACCCCCAACGGAGTCACGGATCAATAGCAATGATCTTGGACATATTGAACTTTGCAATAAAATTCTGGCAGCAGAATTTTATTGAAACTTTAGAGCAAAAGATAAACATGCTACAGCCACTCAAAAGGACATGTGAGGACATGGATGGAAAGACAACAATATATACTACAAGGAACAATCAAAATCCACCCCAAAACTATCATGCTTTGTCCTACAACATCACACGAACATGGCATCGGAACGTTACAGATTTCAGACTTAGTGAAAATTCACTAAGTCCTAAAACAGCAATAACATCATAGCACACAAAAGAGCATGTTTAAGTCACCTCGAAACTAAACATGGCAAAGGGTAAGCACCTCATCAAAGTGCATATGAAGGTGATCCCGAAACACACAAGCATGCATCATAGAGGTGAACACGACGATTGCAACGAGCTCAACAAGATGGCATTTCATAACAAGTGAAAACACAACATTTGAACATGGCACTTTGCAACGATGATAACAAGGAAACAATAAATCTACCATGCAACCTACCACAAGCAACACGTAGCTCGTGGCGAGACGAGCACGTGGACATGTCATTTGCATCGTTTGGACAAACGAGCTAAAAGATATCACATGTCAAAGGTGGCATGAAAATAACACATAACAACAGTTTATATCACGATGCACTCTTGCAACAGCAAAACAAGTGTCAAGAAGACATCTAACATGCATGACTACAACAGGTAAAACGTAGAGGACATCTCCACGAACATCTGGACATATCACACGCGCAAAACGGAGCAACAGGCACCAAGTTAGGGCAGTTCAAAGATCGCTTTTCAGATAAACAGATCTGAGGACTTAGTGGAAATTAGGGTCAACCTCTGGATCTGGAAAAAAACGGACGCGGGCCGGATCTGGCGGAACTGTAGCGGCGGCGGCCCAGATCTGGAAGAAGAGGTGGCCCGGTGGCGCGGCGGCGGCCCGCGGTGGCTGGGGCAGAGGCGGCCCGGTGGACTGGGCCCGCGAGGAGGCCTGGCGAAGGGCCCTTGCGGCGGCGGCGCGCGCGGCCTGCCTGGGCCGGTGGGGAGGCGGCGGCCCACCGGAGACGCGGCCCGAGCGCGCTGGCGAGTAGGCGAAGAGGCGAAGAGGCGAGCGGGCCGCAGCGGAGATCCCGTCCTGGGCCGGGACAGAGAGGCGAGCGGGCGACTTGGCGGGGAAGTGGTCCCCGATGCGGGCCTCGTTCGAAGCGGGCGACGGAGGGAAAGGCCGCGGCGGCTCGGCCTTCGACCGCTGCGACGGTTGACCTGGCGTCGAGGGAAACAGGATCCCAGCGCGCTAGCGCTGGCTCGATCGGCTGGATCTGGCGGCTGGCCTCCTCGGGATCCGGGAAGGATCTCCCAAAAGGCAGAGAGGGGGTTGGTTGGATCCACAATTTTAGGGGGAGAGAGGAGGAAGAAGAAGGAGATGCCCAAAATAGACTAGGGGTCTATATGTAGCAGAATTTTAGGGTTAGGGAGAGTTTAGGGGCGCTAGGAGCCCTCCGATCGCGATCCGACGGATCCGATCGCGGGGATAGTTTTAAAGGGCCTAGACGGAGATAAAAGAAAGCAGCAGGGATGTTTCCGGGACACGAAGTGAAGGCACTTCGGGCCCACACGAGCAACGGATGGAAAAGTCAACGGAGTCCAAACGAGACGTGATTTGAGAGGCGGGTTGCACACAACAAAACAACAACACACAACACAACCTCGCGGCACACCGGTAACGTAAAACGCCCGAACAACAAAGTAGGCCTACGGGACGTCACGGACACGTGAGGGAGCTCCGGAACGCGAAACGGACAACGGGAAGAAACACGACGAACCGGAAGCAACCCACAACACAAATGCAATGCAATGCACATGTCTACATGATATGAATGAATGCCACACACTCACACAACAAAACGACGAAAGCCCGAAAGACAAAGAACCCGAAATGGAAATAGATGAAGCCGGAGATATATTATACACCCAAAAGGGAAAGTATTACATCCGGGGCATTACAGGTTATCTTACCACTAACCGCATAGGAGAGTTTTCGATGTCGGCCGTCTTAAGTATTCCAGAACTGTTGCGATATGTTTGTGACGACAACACCTCGAAGCTCAACTCCCCAGGACACTGCCACAACCCCTAAATGATAGGAGGCATCGAGAACAATGTTCTCGTCACAAAGGCATCGGAACAATCCAAACAATACTCGTGTGATCCTAAATTTTTTGTTTGTGAATTTTTGAGAGTACAAGAGACAAGTAATCGTCAGGAGTCCTCACCAGAGTGAAAAGGGATGAGGAGCAAAAAGAAATCCTACTATATGATATATATATAGGACTCAAAACATTTTCAAATGTGTGCCTAGACTCAACTGTCAATGATTCGATCAATCAGTGGGGGCTCCTAGGTCGGAGAAGGCTCTGAATACCAACTTGTAATGCCCAGTATGAGACTATACCTCCCAAGTGTCGAGGCACGATGTAAAGGTATAAGCTCATACTAGAATGATCTCAAGTATGGTATCTTTGCACGACTCATGTAAAAGAGGGATGAAATTGCAAAAGAGTAGTTGGCTTACACTCGCCACGTCACACAATGCATTACATAAACAATCATCATCCAAAACATCAGAGTCCGACTAGGGATGAAGATCCAAATGAAAGATACCATAAAACACAAGGTCCGATCGCCCCTAGTAGGAACCACTACTGATCGTCGAAAACGTCACATACATACGGCCACTCTCTTCATCGAGCTCCCAGTGAAGTTCTTGGACCAACTCTTGCGCTGTTCTCAGCGGTACCTGCATCTGGTGTTGTAGTATCTGTGAGCCACTAGGACTCAACAATCCCATAACCATGGGTATCAAGACTAGCAAAGCTTAATAGGTATGGAGAGGTAAAGTGGTGAGGTTGTAGCAGCGACAAAGCATAATATGGTGGCTAACTTACGAGTACAAGAATAAGATGAGCATCTACGCAAGCGGTCGCAAACTAGTAATGATCGCTAAAGATCCTGAACTATCTACGAGTCAAACATAACCCCACCGTGTTCTCTTCTCAAAGTGAAAAGAGACAGTCACGGTTACTCACGCAGTTGTGTGTTTTACTTCAGATCCTCTGTCAAGTTTTCTACAACCGGACATTAACAAATTCCAATCTGCCACATAACCGCGGGCACGGCTTTCGAAAGATCATAACCCTGCAGGGGTGTCCCAACTTAGCCCATCACAAGCTCTCACGATCAGCTGAAGTAATAATAATTATTACCCCTTATCTTAGGGAAATCCGATCAGGCTCGGCATCCCGGTGCACAAGACATTTCGACAATGGTAAAACAAGTCCAGCAAGACCTCCCGGCGTGCCGACACCCTGATAGTAGCCGCGCGTATCTCGTCTCAGGCCACGTCCGGATGGGCGATTATACGAGTAAAACCAGCCCTCGGGTTTCCCCAAGGTAGCCCCGCATACTCCCCATTTGGGACCAACACCATCAGCACTACCCCCCCTGCTATGTAGAAAAGAATCTCGAGGGCGCGACCCCCTATGCAATTTTAATTATTTAATTAGGTTGCTATTATGAGGCGAATTAAAACCAATGTTGGGCCTTGCTGGAGGAGTTTTATTCAAAGACGAAGTGTCAAGGGGTCCCCATATACCCAACCGTGTAAGGAACGCAAAATCAAGGAACATAATGCCAGTTTATTGGCTCCTAAGGTGGCATGAGTGGAACAAAACACCGAGCAAAAGGCCAAGCCTTCCACCCATGCCCAGTATATATGTGTGTTAATAACAATAATAGATACTGTGATATTCCAAGAACAAGCTCCAACATGGAACGATCTTCATCTTCACCTGCAACTAACAACGCTATAAGAGGGCTGAGCAAGCGGGTAACATAGCCAAACAGTGGTTTTCTAGGAAGGTGTCAAAGGTTAGAGGTTTCATGGCAACAAGGAGAGGGCTGATAATAATGATGGGTAGCGCGACATATAACGATAGCATCAAGACAACTAAGCATGGCAATGATAGTAAGGGTATCCAAGGTGATGGTCATCTTGTCTGGGATTCCGCGAGGAAGAACAAGTCCATGAAGTAGTCGAACAAATCCTCACAACTCCGCAACGGAACCAAAGCTAACAAGATAAGCAACCGGAAAGAAGCAAACAACAGGGTAAACACCCAAGCATAAACATGCCTTAAGATGCACAAACAAGTATGATGCATGTCCGGTTTAATTATGTATGGCATGGCAAAGTGCACAAACAACACTACAATTTAAGTGGAGCTCAATATGCAATGAGTTGCATATTGACTAAGCACCACATGTTATTTATTTAGTTGACTCTCGTTTATTTACAAGACAAGGTTAAATGTTTGTTAACATGGCAAGAGGTGAAGCAAAAACAAACTACCTACTTAGGCAAGTTTAAATGAGGCCGGAATGACAACAACAATTCCGGAAAATCCCCATGTTCATATTTATGAATTTGGTACTGTTCTGCCTATTACCACACTTTAAAGTTTTTAAACAGCAAAAGTAAATGCACCATGTTATTCTACACATTTTCCCACCCCATTTACATATAAAGTTTATTAAATTTGGAGCTACGGTTATTTAGTTATGAATTAAATCATTTTAGCATGTTATTTACACAAATTAATGCAAACAGCAAGTTAAACATTTTAATAGGGGTGAAAGTGGCATATTATTAATCTACATAAAATTCTAAGCATTTTTCATATATAAAGTTTTTACATGTGATGCACTGTTTGTGAGTTACTAAATGCCTGAAGTAGAGGGACTTTACTGTAAATATGCAATTTTCTGGATTATTACAAAAATCGCAGGATCAGGAAAAAAAAAAGGATTGGGCCAAAACTGGCAGGCTGGGCTGCTCACATTGGGCCTGTTGGCCTGGGACAGTGGAGGAGGCAAACCGGCCTGGGCCTCGCAGTGCTGGGCCGGCGGCTGGGCCCTGGGGCTTGGCGCGGCCCAGGAGGCGCTGGGCACGGCTGGGAGCGGCTGGGCCAGTAATTGGGCCCGGTACGGCCAAAGCTAGGCCTTGAGCGGGGCGTCGTGGTGTCATCCTCGACCCCGACTGGATCGGGACAGAGGCAGGGTAGCGGCGGCGCGCCATCTCCGGCGAAGCAGCGACGGGCTCCGGCGGAGGAGGAAGCTTCGGCGAGGAGGACGCGGAGGGCCAGATCTCCACCGGGGACGGGCGCCGGTGACCGGATCTGGTCGGAGACCGGCCGGCGACGAGGGGCACGAACGGCGGCTCTGGCAGGCAAACGACGACGACGGAAAACGGCAGGGCCGAAGCGCAAGCACCGGCGAGGTCAGGCTCCAAGGGCGGACGGCGACACGCCTGAGGGCGCCGATGCAGAAGGGCGGCGGGGCGCTCGTGCGCTGCAGGGCGGCGGAGCGACCTCGGGCGAGCGGGGTGACGGCACCAGGGCAGACGAGCGGAGGCTCGAGCGCTCGGCCCAGGGCGCGTGGTTTGCGGCCCAGATCCGGCCCGAGGCGGGCCGGGGACGCGCCTGTCGCGGTGGAGGAAGGGAGTGGCCAGGTGACGCCACGAGATTGGTTGGGGCGGTGGCTCGGGCTGATGTGGCGCGCTGGGGTTGGCTGGAACGCGGTGGCGGCGGTGCCAAGTGGCGGTGGAAGGCTGGCTGCGCGCGGAATTTTAGGAGGGGGAAGCTAGAGGTAGGGGAAGGAGGCTAGGCTGCCAAAAATGGAAGGAGGGGATGTTTATATAGGGAAAAGACTAGGGTTTCGGGGTTTTAATCCGTTTTCGGACCGTTAGATCCCGATCGGGCGGTCTACAACGGAGGGGGTAGTGTAGGTGGGCTAGATGGGCTGTGTAGAAGGGCTTGGGCTGAGATGAGAGGAGAGGAGAGAGGCCCGCGGGGGTTTTCGAAGACCAAAAACGTCCGACGTTTTGACCGGCGACTAGTGCCGCTATATTTAACGGTTGGGCTATCAAACGAGCTCCGAGCGCGACGAAACTTGACAGGCGGCCTGTCTACACTATAATAAGACCACACGCCAAGTTTCAACCCATTCCGAGAACATTTTCCAGCCACTCATAAAATAAATATCCGGAGGTGCCGCGGGCGCGTGCGAGTGTGTCTGGACTAAGAACGGACAACGGAGAGAACTGGGGAGCCCGAACGAATGCAAGTTTTGAAAACATGCTGATGAAATGCACATGATGACAAGGCAAAGTGCAACACGCAAGCAAATGACATGACAACGATGACGAATAATTGGCTGACACCTGGCGCATCGGTCTCGGGGCGTCACAGTTCTTGAGTAAGCTTAAGGGAGAACCCAAGAATAACTTTGTTGCTCTCTTGGAACAACTTGGTGTTGGTGTCAAAACTGGCAGATCTCGGGTAGGGGGTCCCGAACTATGCATCTGAGGATCGATGGTAACAGGAGACTGGGGACACGAAGTTTACCTAGGTTCAAGCCCTCTCGATTGAGGTAATACCCTACTTCCTGCTTGATTGATCTTGATGAATATGAGTTTACAAGAGTTGATCTACCTCGAGATTGTAATGGCTAAAACCCTTGGAGTCTAGCCTATGTAATTGTGATTGTTGTCTCTACGGACTAAACCCTCCGGTTTATATATGCACCGAAGGGACCTAGGGTTGTACATGACCGTCTTGCAGAGGAAGGAAAGTATTACACCCGGACTCCAAACTTGCTATTTTACACATATGGGAGTCCTATCCGGATACGGGAGATAGTCTTCAGCAATAATCTTCATGACCCACCAGTATGGCCCATAACGAGCAATTCGGCCACTTGAGGACCCCTTAATCCAGGACTCCATCAGTAGCCCCTGAACCAGTCTTCGATGACGATGAGTTTGGCTCGCGTAATGTCTTCGACACTGCAAGGCGGGTTCCTCCTCCCTAACATATTGAAGCAATATTCCCTACACAAAGGTGCTATGTCCGGCTCTGCATGGTTAGTACAACCCTTAGCCTTGAAGGCAAGGTATCGAAAAACAGATACTGTGTCTTTACTGACAACTTTTCAGCGAAACGTCACATTTGACCCTTTAATATATCGAACCGTTTTCTTGGCTCCGGTTTCACATTTCGAGGTATAGTCCCATTGGCACGTCTTGTCGAAACAGAGATCGCGCCCGCTTATTAAGGATCCTTATCAATATGACGTGAGCATCCCAACCGCGCCTTACGCACGACTACGTTGGGAACCGGCAAGGTTTGCGGGTGGACTGGGGGGGACATTTAGCATTCACCACTTATAAAAGGACACAAATCCTTCCCATTACCCCCACGCTCTCCTTAAGCCCTAGCTTTCCAATCTCCTTTGCCCCAACGCCCACAGCTCTTGCGCCCACAACTCTCGACTTCTCCACCACCGCCTCCCTTCCCAGCAATGGCCAGTTCCGATTCTAAGGGCAAGTGGGAGGCCACCACCATCACGGAGAAGACCGTGAAGAATCTCCGGAGTGCGGGATATCTCACTGACGATATAGCGCCGCGGGTCCCTGAAAAGGACCAGTGATCCCTGTCCCTAAGCCAGGTGAGAGGGTGGTCTTCCTCTCTCACTTTATCCGGGGGCTGGTATTTCCTCTCCACCCCTTTGTCCGGGGTCTCTTATTTTTCTATGGTCCGGATTTCCATGATGTAGCCCTGAACTCAATCCTCCACATATCAACTTTCATAGTGGTATGTGAGGCATTCCTCCATGTTCCCCCACACTTCGGCTTATGGCTCTAGATATTCAATCTGAAGCCAAAGGTGGTTCATAGGCAACACGCAGATTGCGAAGGAGACATGGTGAGCAAGCTCCCCAATGCCACTTGGCCAAAGGGGGCCTTTGTGGAGACAAACAAGGTCTGGCAGTAGGAGTGGTTTTACATCACTGAGCCCTACGACACCAAGTGGGCGGCGGCGCCCGCATTCAGATCTGGACCCCTGGAGAGGCTAACCTCCTGGAATGACAAGAGTCTGGATTGGGGGTCTCAGACGGAGGTGCTAGCCCTCCAAAATTGCATCTCTGGCATGATAACGAAGGGCGCCCTCCTCACTAAAGTGATCCAGGTACCGCTCTTCCGCCGCGTCCTTCCCTGTCAACCTCGGGACTCCCATTTATGGGAGTTCAATCCGGAAGAGCCCCGGCCCTTGAAGCACCTCTTCGGCACCACGCACGAAGACATCTGGAAACAAATCTTCAAGGCCCAAAAGGGGTGTCCGATGGAGACCGAGGACAAGGGCTTCAGAAGCGAGCTCACTGCTTCAGAGGTAATCAAAATTTCTGCCGAATACATACTATGTCCAGACTTCAATTATGACAGGAGTTAGAGTTTTTGCATTCTATCTAGGCCTGGACGAAAAAGGCGGAGCGGATCAAGTGTCCGGCTCCCCTACCCGAAGATCCAGAGATGCCTCAGCTGACGGCAATGTTGGTTCCAGCACCGTACAAGGCGCTGGAGAAGAAGGCCAAGAAGAAGGGAAAGGAGGTTAAGACCAACCTCCGCCCTAAGGGTCCCGCGGACACAGTGTCCGGGGAAACCGACTCCCACCTCTTTCCCGAAGAAGAAGAGGAGGAGGAAGAAGAAGAAGAAGATGACTCCCCCATCAAGGTAAGGGGAGGAAGAGAGCGGCCCCCGCTGATGCGGGCAAGGCGGAGCCCAGGAAGAAGTTGAATCTGCTGGATAGTTCGGACTCGACGTCCGAACATAGCTTCCGAGTCCAGCCCAGGATTAAGCCCCTGCTGAATCGTAAGTACTGAGACGATAGCTGCTTATGTTCGGTAAAAGTAGCTTTCAATAATTAAAAAATGTTATTCTGTCTTTATACAGTCCTCATCACGCACTCCCGAGGCTTCACTGTCATCAGGGAATGCTCCAGCACCGGAGATGGCGGAGAGCGATACGCCTCCTCGGGGCCCGTCGCCCATCTTAGGGGACGCCGAGGTGTCCTCTCTACAAGCTCCCCCTATTCAAGCAGGTGGGAGTGGGGCGGACGAGAGGGCGCCCGAGGTCAATCCCTCGGCCGCCATCAACCAAGGGGGAGAAATCCCCATGGTGACCAAAGACGGGGGGCAAGCAATCCGGGCCCCCGCCGAACACCGATCCGGAGCCCGGTGCGGCTCCCGAATTGGGAAATCAGCCCCCCGTAATGGGGGAGGGAGCAACTACTCCACCGGCGCCCGCCTTCAATCCGGAGGCGCCGAACACTCTGGAGGAAGCACTACAAGGTGCTTCCATCATAGAGGAACACCGCACTCTGATGAGTGCGGTGATGGAGAAGATTCAGTCCCTCAAAGGTGGACTGAACGAAGCCTTCAACAGCCTACTGACAGGCTTCGAGGTATGCGACGTAATGTTCCAAAAATGACGTTATATATATATATATATAGTAGCCTCTGATGCTTTGTTTGATTCTGAACAGAATCAGACGAAGGATCCATGTACCCACCATATACCTTCCTCAAAACAGCCACCATACCTACCTATCATGGCATTTCCATAGCCATTCCGATATATATTGCCATGCAATTTTCCACTGTTTCGTGCATATGACAGACTTCATCATTATCATTCACATAGAGTCATATTTTGTTCTAGCTTCTAGTTGTAAGTAAATAAAAGTGTGATGATCATCATTATTAGAGCATTGTCCTAGTGAGGAAAGGATGATGGAGACTATGATTCCCCCACAAGTCGGGATGAGACTCCGGACGAAATAAAAAAGAAGAAAGAAAAAAGGAGGCCATAAGAAAAAAAAGGCCCAAATTAAAAAAGAAAAAAAAAGAAAAAAGGAGAGAAGGGACAATGTTACTATCCTTTTTCCACACTTGTGCTTCAAAGTAGCACCATGATCTTAATGATGGAGAGTCTCTTGTTTAGTCACTTTCATATACTAGTGGGAATTCTCATTATAGAACTTGGCTTGTATATTCCAATGATGGGCTTCCTCAAATGCCCTAGGTCTTCGTGAGCAAGCAAGTTGGAGGCACACCCACTTAGTTTCTTTTGTTGAGCTTCCATACACTTATAGCTCTAGTGCATCTGTTGCATGGCAATCCCTACTCACTCACATTGATATCTATTGATGGGCATCTCCATAGCCCATTGATACGCCTAGTTGATGTGAGACTATCTTCTTCTTTTGTCTTCTCCACAACCACCACTCTATTCCACATAGTGCTATATCCATGCCTCACGCTCATGTATTGCGTGAAAGTTGAAAGGTTTGAAAGAATTAAAGTGTGAAACAATTGCTTGGATGAAACCGGGGATGTGCATGATTTAAATATTTTGTGTGATGAAGATAGAGCATAGCCAGACTATATGATTTTGTAGGGATAACTTTCTTTGGCCATGTTATTTTGAGAAGACATGATTGCTTTGTTAGTATGCTTGAAGTATTATTTTTGTTATGTCAATATAGACTTTTGTCTTGAATCTTTCGAATCTGAACATTCATGCCACAATAAATAAAATTACATTGAGAATTATGTTGGTTAGCATTCCACATCAAAAATTCTGTTTTTATCATTTACCTACTCGAGGACGAGCAGGAATTAAGCTTGGGGATGTTTGATACATATCCAACGTATCTATAATTTTTGATTGTTCCATGCTATTATATATTATGTTTTGGATGTTTAATGGCATTTATTATACACTTTTATATTATTTTTGGGACTAACCTATTAACACAAGGGCAAGTGCAAATTGCTGTTTTTTTCCTATTTCAGTGTATCGTAGAAAAGGAATATCAAACGGAGTACAAACGGAATGAAACCTTCGGGAGAGTTATTTTTGGAACGATATCAAAACAGAAGACTTGGAGTACACGCTTGGAAGCAAGAGAGGCGGCTACGAGGGCAGGGGGTGCCCAGGGGGTAGGCGCGCCCCCCACCCTCGTGGGCCCCCTCTGGCTCCCCTGACGTGCCTCTTCAGCCTATACATACTCTCATACCCTGAAAACATCGAGGAAACCAACGAAACCCTAATTCCACCGCCGCAACCTTTTGTACCCGTGAGATCGCATCTTGGGGCCTGTTCCGGAGCTCCGCTGAAGGGGGCATCGATCACGGAGGGCTTCTACATCAACACCATAGCCTCTCTGATTAGTTATGAGTAGTTGACCACAGACCTTCGGGTCCATAGTTATTAGCTAGGTGGCTTCTTCTCTCTCTTTGGATCTCAATACAAAGTTCTCCTCGATCTTCGAGGACATCTATTCGATGTAATCTTTTTGCGGTGTTTTTGTCGAGATCCGATGAATTGTGGGTTTATGATCAAGATTATCTATGAACAATATTGGATTCTTTTCTGAAATCTTTTATGTATGATTATAATATCCATGCAAGTCTCTTTGAATTATCGGTTTGGTTTGGCCTACTAGATCTATAGTTCATGCAATGGGAGAAGTGCTTGGCTTTGGGTTCAATCTTGCGGTGTCCTTTCCCAGTGATAGCACCGGCAGCAAGGCACAGATTGTATTGTTGCCATCGAGGATAAAAAGATGAGGTTTATATCATATTGCTTGAGTTTATCCCTCTATAGCATGTCATCTTGCTTAAGGCGTTACTCTGTTCTTATGAACTTAATACTCTAGATGCATGCTGGATAGCGGTCGATGTGTGGAGTAATAGTAGTAGATGCACAATCGTTTTGGTCTACTTGTCACGGACGTGATGCCTATATACTATGATCATGCCTAGATATTCTCATAACTATGCACTTTTCTGTCAATTGCTCAATAGTAATTTGTTCACCCACCATAGAATTCTGCTATCATGAGAGAAGCCACTAGTGAAACCTATGGCCCCCGGGTCTATCTTTATCATATTACTTTCCCGCCAACTAGCCAATTTCAATCGCCATTGTTTATTTGCTCTATTTACTTTCTGTTCCTATACCGAAAATACCAAAATACTGTCTTATCCTATCTATCAGATCTCACTCTCTTAAGTGACCGTGAAGGGATTGACAACCCCTTATTGCGTTGGCTGCGAGGTTCTTATTTGTTTGTGCAGGTGCGAGGGACTCGCGCGTGGTCTCCTACTGGATTGATACCTTGGTTCTCAAAAACTGAGGGAAATACTTACGCTACTGTGCTGCATCACCCTTTCCTCTTCGAGGGAATACAACGCAAGCTCGAGAAGTAGCAAGAAGAATTTCTGGCGCTGTTGCCCGGGAGATCTAGGCAAAAGTCATATACCAAGTATCTATCACAAACCCTTATCCCTCGCACTACATTATTTGCCTCTCGTTTTCCTCTCCCCCACTTCACCCTTGCCGTTTTATTCGCCTTTTTCGCGTGTTTTACCGTTCGCTTGCCGCTTGTTTGCTTGTGTGTTGGATTGCTTGCTTGTCACTATGGCTCAAAATAATACCAAATTGTGTGAATTTTCCAATACCAACAACAATGATTTTATTAGCACTCCGATTGCTCCTATCTTAGATGCTGAATCTTGTGAGATCAATGCTGCTCTGCTGAATCTTGTCATGAAAGATCAATTTCCTGGCCTTCCTAGTGAAGATGCCGCTACCCATTTAAACAACTTTGTTGATTTGTGCGATGCAAAAGAAGAGGGATACGGATAATGATATTGTTAAATTGAAGCTATTTCCATTTTCACTTAGAGATCGTGCTAAAACTTGGTTTTCCTCTTTGCCTAGAAATAGTATTGATTCATGGAATAAGTGCAAAGATGCCTTTATCTCTAAGTATTTTCCTCCCACTAATATTATCTCTCTTAGAAACGATATTAAGAATTTTAAGCAACTAGATCATGAGCATGTTGCACAAGCTTGGGAGAGAATGAAATTAATGATACGTAATTGCCCTACACATGGTTTGAACTTATGGATGATTCTACAAAAAATTATGCTGGCTTGAATTTTGCTTCTAGAAATCTTTCAGATTCGGGCGTGGGGGGCACTTTTATGGAAATCACATTAGGAGAAGCTACCAAACTCCTAGATAATATTATGGTTAAGTACTCTCAATGGCACACCGAAAGATCTACTAGTAAAAAGGTACATGCTATTGAAGAGATAAGTGTTTTGAGTGGAAAGATGGATGAACTTATGAAATTATTTGCTACTAAGAGTGCTTCTTCTGATCCTAATGATATGCCTTTGTCCACATTGATTGAGAATAATAATGAATCTTTGGATGTGAATTTTGTTGGTTGGAATAATTTTGGTAACAATGCTTATGTGAAGTTTATGTTCATGGTGTAAAAAACATAAACTTATGCGTGCTTATTGTCAAAATAAGGCTTTTACCAAACACATAGTTGATGCTTTACTGCAGTCTTATGAAAAAAACTTGAATTAGAAGTTTCTATCCCTAGAAAGCTTTATTATGAGTGGGAACGTACTATTAAAATTAAGATTAAAGATCATGAATGCTTTGCTTCGTGTGATTTGGGTGCAAGTGTTTCCACAATTCCAAAAGCTTTGTGTGATATGTTAGGATTCCATGAACTTGATCATTGTTCTTTAAATTTGCATCTTGCGGATTCTACCATTAAGAAACCTATGGGAAGGATTAATGATGTTGTTATTGTTGCAAATAGGAATTTTTTTCCCGTATATTTCATCGTTCTTGATATAGATAGCAATCCTTCATGTGCTATTATTCTTGGTAGACCTTTCCTTAGAACGATTAGTGCAATTATTGATATGAAGGAAGGAAATATTATATTCCAATATCCGTTAAGGAAAGGCATGGAACACTTTCCTAGAAATAAATTCAAATTACCTTATGAGTCTATTATGAGAGTCACTTACGGATTTCCTACCAAAGATGGCAATACCTAGATCTATTCTTGTATCGTGCCTAGCTAGGGGCGTTAAACGATGGCGCTTGTTGGGAGGCAACCCAAATTTATTTTCTTTGT
Source organism: Secale cereale (assembly GCA_902687465.1). Taxonomy (NCBI): domain Eukaryota; kingdom Viridiplantae; phylum Streptophyta; class Magnoliopsida; order Poales; family Poaceae; genus Secale; species Secale cereale. The sequence continues at coordinate 664,163,737 of LR738715.1, read as the reverse complement.
TTTTGCTTCTGTCTAGGAATAAATATTGCATCTATATTATGTTTAGATGTGGTTTTGTGTTTTAGTTAGTATTTGTGCCAAGTAGAACCTTTGGGAAGACTTGTGTGAAGTTTATGTTCATGGTGTAAAAAACAGAAACTTTAGCGATCATGAGATTGGCTGTCATTTTTTACTGGAGAGTGCTTTTTAGTGATTCTTTTTTCATATGATTAATAGAAAAATTCCTCACGTCCACCAATTTATTTTAAAAAAATTAGAGTTACAGAAGTATTCGAAAATTATAGATTACTACAGACTGTTCTGTTTTTGACAGATTCTGTTTTTCGTGTGTTGTTTGCTTATTTTGATGAATCTATGAGTAGTATCGGGGGGTATGAATCATGGATAAGTTGGAATACAGTAGGTTTAACACCAATATAAACAAATAATGAGTTCATTATAGTACCTTCGAGTGGTGGTTTGTTTTCTTATACTAACGGAGCTCACGAGATTTTTGGCTAAGTTTTGTGTTGAGAAGTTTTGTAACGCCCGGATAATCAAGCTACAGTAATCCCCTATTAATGATGCCACGTCATCATTGTTACTGTTGCTAATATCACTTTGATTCAAAACCAATTCAATTTCAATTTTAAAATAAAGTCAAATTCAAATTAAGTTGCAAGTTAAACTACTATTTCTTCGATCGGTAAAAACAATGTTAGATGAGTTGTAAAAATTCACTAAGTAATTATCATATAGAAGCCAACATCTTCTGAAATATTTGTATTTCCTTAAAAGTATTAAAATAGGATCAAACATCACGTTTTTATCCCCTTTTAAATGGAAACACAATTTGAATAAATGCAAATAGCCCCTAGACTTTTTTTGTGGTAGGCCAAAATATTACCTTGTATGCGTATGGCACTTTTCACCTTTAAAAAAATTTAATTGGTAACTCTACTTAATGCAAAACCGTAGACAAAATAAGGAGCAGAAAAACAAAAGAAAAACAGCATAAAGCCACTGTGCTAGTGGGCTTTAGGTAGCCACAGTGCAGCCCGGCCCATGAGAGCTGGCCTTCCCCCACCTCTCGACATTGTTGCGCCAGGCCGCACGCCATGGCTCTGCAGGAGAGCCGAGCCCCGCGACTCGCTAGTGCCCTGGAGGGGATAAGAGCCACCCCAACCCCTCTCTCTCCCTCGCCGAAACCCTAGCCCCCAAATTCCCCCATATTCCCCCTTCCTCGCGTCGTGCCCTCTCTGTTCGCCTCGCCGAACGGCTCCATGGCCGCCTCGCTGTCGATCCCGTGACCACCGACCACCGTTGGCCACACTGACTAGTCCAGGAGGGCCGCCACCGTCTACTTCGTCCATCCAGAGCATCAATTCGAGTGGAGCCGTCCCGCGCGCTCGCCATCGAGCTCCTATTCACCTCGTACATCGTCGACCGCCGTCGTCGATTGCCTCGTCTCTGGTCCACCTCCGGACTCCTCATCGCTTTCGTTGGAACCTTCGTGAGCTCCTCTTCCAAAACCCCCTCTCCCCCTCTCGATTTCGTCGCCGTAGTCATCATCCCCAAGTTTGTGGCCGCCATGGCCGGAGCTCGAACTCCCGTGCGTGCCCGCGCTGCTGCTCCCCGTGCATGCACCCTGCCCTGGCCTCGTCTCCGCGTGCTGCGGCGCGCCCGCAACCACCTTGCCCGTACTCGGCCGCAGCCGCTGCTGCCCGATGTTGCTCTGCGCGGCTGGGCGCGCCGTTCTGCCTACTGCGTTGATTGCTGCATTGCTACTGCTCCTTGCTGCTGTTGTGCGCCGCCGCGGCTTACTACTGCTGCTAGCGCTAGGTGCTGCCGCCGCTAGCTGCTGCCATAGCCTGCTGTAGCTAGTGTTTAAGCTGTGCAAGGCCATGGCCTGTGCCTTTGTGCATGGCCGGCTGGCCCTATGGATAAGGCGGCCACTAGTTTAGTTTAGTTTGGCTAATTAGTGATTATGTATAACTAGTAGTCCATGGCATGTGGGACCTCTCCTGATTAAATTAGTTAGAAGTTTTATTAACGCATGTGGCAATGACATGTGGGCCACACATTCCGTTGACCAGTCAAATTGACTCGGTCAACCCAACCCATGGTCCCACCTGTAATACACATTAGATAGCATAGCCCCATGTGGCAGAAATAATTAGGTATTTATTTTCGAACTGATTTAACTCAGAAAATCATTTAGACTTTGAGAAAATCATATAAAATAAACCGTAACTCGGATGAAAATACTTTATATATGAAAGTTGCTCAGAATTTTGAGACGTCCGAATAGGCAGACTATTCGTCAACCACACATCCCTAGCATACCGAACCCGCAATTTTCCCCCTCCGTTTCATCCGCCCGAAAACGCGAAACACCGGGAATACTTTCCCGGATGTTTCCCCCCTTCGCCAGTATCATCCGATACTGCGTTAGGGCACACTTAGCACCGTTACATGTCATGTCATGCATCGTTATGCATCTGTTTGCATTGTATTCACTGTTTCTTCCCCCTCTTCTCTCCGGTAGACTACGAGACCGACGCTGCTGCTGCCCCGATCGACTACGGTGTTGACGACCCCACTTTGGCTGCCGAGCTTCCAGGCAAGCCCCCCCTTTGATCACCAGATATCGCCTACTCTTCTCTCTACTGCTTGCATTAGAGTAGTGTAGCATGTTACTGCTTTCGATAATCCTATTCTGCTGCATAGCCTGTCATTGTTGCTATCACTGTTGATACTTTACCTGCAATCCTAAATGCTTAGTATAGGATGCTAGTATTCCATCAGTGGCCCTACACCCTTGTCCGTCTGCCCTGCTATTCTACCGGGCCGTGATCACTTGGGGGTGATCACGGGTATATATTACATACACTTATACATGATACTTGATGTGACTAAAGTCGGGTCGGCTCGTTGAGTACCCGCGGTTGATTCACGGATTGGGGGCTGAAAGGACATACTTTCCCGACGGCCCTCTGTGTGGATCTTTGTGGCGGAGCGACAGGGCAGGTTGTGACACCTAGGAGACAGGTGGCCTGGCCCTGGTCGTTGTCCGCGGTTATTTCATAATAACGCGCTTAACGAGTTTGGATATTTGATCTGAGTCTGGCCATTTGGTCTATACGCACTAACCAGCTGCGTGGGAACAGTTATGGGCACTCGACGTCGTGGTATCAGCCGAAGCCTTTTTGACATCAGCGACTTAGCGGCGCGCGCCATATTGGACTGGAAAGCCTACTCTGGTATTAGGAGAGGCTAGGTCTGCTTACCGGCCGCCCTCGCAACACGCAGGTGTGCATTGGGCGATGGGCCCAGACCCCCGTGCGCTTAGGGTTTAGACCGGCGTGCTGACCTCTCTGTTGTGCTTAGGTAGGGCTGCGACGTGTTGATCTTCCGAGGCCGGGCATGACCCTGGAAAGTGTGTCCGGCCAAATGGGATCAAGCGTGCTGGGTTATGTGGTGCACCCCTGTAGGGAAGTTAATCTATTCGAATAGCCGTGTCCCTCGGTAAAAGGACGACCCGGAGTTGTATTTCGACCTCATGATAACTAGAACCGGACACTTGATAAAACACACCCAGATGAGTTCCAGATATAACTCGGTGGTTGCTCTCTCACAGGGTGATGTGCGGGAGGATCGCCGAGTAGGATTATGCTATTCGATGTTACGTGGTGAACTTACCATCTATTCTCTCCTACTGCTGCAAGATGGAGGCTGCCAAAAGCGTAGTCTTCGTTTGGATTAGCTATCCCCCTCTTATTCCCGCTTGCTGCAGTTCAGTCCACCGATACTACCCATATCATTGTTACCATTGCATATGTAGTATAGATCCTTGCTTGCGAGTACTTTGGATGAGTACTCACGGTTGCTTTGCTCCCCCTTTTCCCCCTTCTGTTCCTTCTTCTCGGATGATGCAACCAGATGGTGGAGCCCAGGAGCCAGATGCCACCTACGACGACTCCTACGACACCAGAGGCGCCTACTACTACGTGCAGTCTACCGACGACGACCAGTAGTAGTTAGGAGGATCCCAGGCAGGAGGCCTGCTCCTCTTTCGATCTGTATCCCAGTTTGTGCTAGCCATCTTATGGCACCTTGTTTAACTTTATGATCGAGCACTTGTATTCGAGCCCTCAAGGCCCCTGGCTTGTAATATGAAGCTTGTATGACTTATTTTACTTTTAGAGTTGTGTTGTGATATCTACCAGTGAGTCCCTGATCTTGGCCGTACACATTTGCGTGCATGATTAGTGTACGGACAAATCGGGGGCGTCACAAGTTGGTATCAGAGCCGACTGCCTGTAGGAATCCCCCTTTCCAACTCCTTGGCCGAAGTTGAGTCTAGTCTTAGAAAAACAAATTTACTAACTTGTTGTGTGGCTTACGGGCCCACAACACCAATGGGTGGTATTAGGATCTTTTACTCCTCGTCTATACTCTGGGACTCTGATCTCTCTTCTATTCGGGTAAAAAGAATTTACTAACTCTGGCTCTAGGTTCTCAAAACTATTTCTCCTGGAGAGTCCCCATTACGGAAGATCACCTGCTTCATCAGAAGATTCTGAGGATATACCTCGATATTTTCCGAGACCCTTGTGTTCATCTCCTTTGCAAATCACTGCCACCGATATATCCCTATGGATATCTGTGTGCATTTGACATTCTCATGATCGATCCTCGTCGCTCTTGTTATTACAAGATGCCTCGAAATATTCTCCGTTGTCCCGAGAATCCTTTGAGTTTATTGTCTTGCAGTTTTGTTTCGCATGAAAACCCTTACGGTTATTTCCTCACATTTCTCGAGGAACCGTTCTTCTCAATTGTTCGCGTGTCTCACAATATTCTCCGAAATACTTTTTGATTTTTCGAAAATCCTATGCACCATGTTACTCTTGAAATTCTTACCTGCTTGCATTATGGTTAATTCCATATGACTAATAGTCTTCGTTAACATCCCTTGCCTTATCCATTTTGAGCCTATTGATTCAACGTGTGCGTATGCACACAGTCATCCGGTTATCCTTTCTAAAAATTATCTTTCCAACTCAGACGTCATTCCGGACATGAGTTGGTTCTCGCCAATTCAAACCTTTATTGATTGTCGAACTAAGTGTTTTCAACGTATCCATCCTTGATCAGAGCATGTGCTTCTGATCCTTCGTTTTAGAAACCATAATTTCTTTCTATTTAAGCATCAGACTAATCAGGTGATTCTTGAATCTGATGCCTCTACATTCTTTCTTCCTCTGAATGAGTACCGATACTCAAATCAGCTCCGTTGTGGATCGTCCGATCCATTGTTGGATTGATATTCAACAGTGTCCTTCATATTCAAACACCTCATGAGTTCTTCCCCTGATACATAATAATGCCATTGGTAAATTGTATCATCTGCTTTAACAAACATGCTCTACTTTTGAGATGATAATATATACTTTTGAAACTTGTGGTATATGTTACAAAGATGCCCGATGGGTTGAACCTATGCCTTCCTGTAACCCGTGAGAACCCGAAAGATTTCACAAATCATACTCTTTCGGTGTTCTACCAAATAAAATTCCAACTCTACAGTTTTATTAAAGCGAGAGGTGAATGAAATGATATGCATTATAGAAGTGGGAGTCGACCTTGAACTTTGTGTTCATGCCCATGAAAATGATGTAGACCATCTCGGAAGCTTCTTGCAAAATGATTATCCAGCTGTATGATTCTTTCGGCATTCTTGAGTTGATTCCTTACAGTTATGGTTCCGACCATGCTGTTCTGATCTGATATATCTGATGGGAATTCATTCCCGTGCCTCGTCTATTTTGGCAAGGTTGAAGTATCTACTGTCATAGCAATGACCCGGTTCTACTTCTATCTTGTTCTACCTTCGAGTATTACCCCTTAGTATCTCGAAGATGTCTTGCCATTGCACCACATCGTACTAACTTTGTTGAAGAAATGTCTTTCCTCGTCGGAATCACTCTACGGGTTCTGGGTTGTTGTCAACCGAGGACACCGACTAGTGAAATTATTCCGCACTACAAAGCAAATACCTGTAGTATTTTACTAGGGAAATTCTGAACTCAATCTGGTCATTCCCAGACTATCGACTGCATCCAGGTCTTGCTATCTTTGACTGTGCTACCTCATTCTTCTCTGGTGCACGAATTCTTAAGTGTGTGAGCACGACTTACGTCGAGCTTTCAACATCATGTTGCTTTGAAAGGCAACTTTGGTTCCAAGCTTGCATCTTATAAATTGATCATATAACTTGCCATTTCGTCATTCCCTTGCTTGTTGTCGTTGTTGTTTGATTGCATCCTCTTGAAACCTCCCGGCAAATGTGTCGGATCACCTTCAGCACTTTGACTTCTTTTGAGATGTCAACTGTGTTCATGATGAGAAATACCTTCCTTGCCCTCGATGATTTTTATTATCATCGACAACACCTTTGAATTCCTTTCAACGTGAACTTGTCTGCATTATGAATACAACTTGCTCTCCAGCTAGTGTTGTGTTCTGCCTTGAAGTATTACTGTCTTTTATGTCGAGAATGTTAAGGGATTGCTCCCCTTCTTAGAATTTCTTGGTATGAAGATACTTCTCATCATCACCATTCTTCCTAGGTCCCCTTGTTGTTTTTAACCTGGATACCAATATGCTAACGATGCTGCTTGAGTTTTGTACTTCTAGCAACCCTATTGCTTTGAAGTTAACGATTGACAGTTCGTTCTTAGACTGTTGGTTATTGAATCGTCACTCTAACATTGATCTTGCTGCCTAAGGTCATATTTCGAGCACACCTTTCACCTAATGATTAATGGTGTATGTTTTTTTCTCGAGCATACAACATTATATCATTTGAATTGACAATTGTCATTTTCTTGTTCACATTATTATGGAAATCCATTCGTTTGGAATTCTCGATGAATTGTCGCTGAGCCCATCAGCCACCTCCTCATCCTATCCTTGGTTTAATGATGAACTATTGTTTTGGGAACCCGCTCCCATAGTTCATTTCCCGAGAATCTTGCAATGTCATTTCGTCGATTGGTGTTGCACCGTTTCTTCTCGAACATCCCGAGTCTGAGGTATCATGACACCAATCGGATCTGAATCTCGGTCAGATATAATTGTTCGGACAACTTTCCAGGAGTTATAATATTGGTCCTTTGATGACTCAGTAATATGACATCATGCCTAGCACCCCTGGCTGGAGGACATATCATTATAATCTCTTTTGCAAGGATAACCGTTGTTCCAGGAGGAAATTGTAAGGCTTATTCTATAAGTTGTTCCTGATGAATCCTTTGTGTATCCAAGTCCGACCTTTGCTTCAAGACCATGCCAATGCTATCTCGAAGCATGTCTGTGGTACTCCGATTTTCAACAAGAGCATTTGAATCCCAATGCTAAATGTTTCTTGGTCCGTTATCCAAACACCGTTGTATGGGTAACATCTTGATTAATTCTTGCCTCTTTAATCTAAATGGTTGGGTACTTGCTCTCCTACCCTGTATGCCATGTTCTGCTTGTCCATGGGAAGGATATACTCCTAATAATTGTGTGAAATCACAATTTTCCTTTCCATTTGTTTGTTTAACCTTTCTGTGATCTTCATATAATCTAAGCAGTAATAATTTCCTGATTATGTAAACACCTTGGTGTACAACTCTCACAGTAAGACCATGTTCCTATTGGTGATAACATTCCGGTAACCACCGATGGAAGAAAACTTTGCCTACCGATCCGCCTCGTTTTAACGAGCAAGAAAATGGTTCTCTTCGTTCCCCGTCCTTGGTACCGACATTGTTGCCAACTTAGCTGACAAGCTATCCACTGACATGCCTCCCTGTCGAGGCTGTGCAAGATGTCACCACCCTTCCTACGTTCAAATCCACATGGTGGGCCCATAACCCACAGGTCCACTGGATCGAAACCTGACCCTTATTTACAACCTGGATCCTATTGTATCCTTTGCACCCGGCTTCGTATGTGATTCACGAGCTAAATTCTACACCATTATTCATCATGGAATCAAACGCCATGTTATTCCCGTTATTCAAGCCCCCATTCCAGCTTCTGTCTAGGCATCGAATGATTGCCTACACATTTGAAACTTTGGTACCATCGTATATTGCACTCAACTAATTCACTGTAATACAACTCATGGGATACCTCGTGTATTTTCCATTGAGTTCACCGTCAGATGCCCAGCCTTGTGGAGATGCGTTCTTCCAAAGTTTTCCCCTTATCGTGTTCGTAGGATGATGAAGACCCCGGAGAAAGGATGGCGACTTGATCACGATGACTTGAAGCCGAGAAATGAAGACAACAATGAAAGGGATCAACCTCTTCAAAAGGGCAGCCAAGACCGAGAAGACTCGTTAGGTTTTCACTACGAGCCCTTTCCCCCTACTCCACCGCTTAAATCTCGGGACGAGATTTCTTGTAGTGGAGGAGATTTGTAACGCCCGGATAATCAAGCTACAGTAATCCTCTATTAATGATGCCACGTCATCATTGTTACTATTGCTAATCTCACTTTGATTCAAAACCAATTCAATTTCAATTTTAAAATAAAGTCAAATTCAAATTAAGTTGCAAGTTAAACTACTATTTCTTCGATCGGTAAAAACAATGTTAGATGAGTTGTAAAAATTCACTAAGTAATTATCATATAGAAGCCAACATCTTCTGAAATATTTGTATTTCCTTAAAAGTATTAAAATAGGATCAAACATCACCTTTTTATCCCCTTTTAAATGGAAACACAATTTGAATAAATCCAAATAGCCCCCAGACTTTTTTGTGGTAGGCCAAAATATTACCTTGTATGCGTATGACACTTTTCACCTTTAAAAAAAATAATTGGTAACTCTACTTAATGCAAAACCATAGACAAAATAAGGAGCAGAAAAACAAAAGAAAAACGGCATAAAGCCACTGTGCTACTGGGCTTTAGGTCGCCACAGTGCAGCCCGACCCATGAGCGCTGGCCTTCCCCCACCTCTCGACACTGTCGCACCAGGCCGCACGCCATGGCTCTGCAGGAGAGCCGAGCCCCGCGACTCGCTAGTGCCATGGAGGGGATAAGAGCCACCCCAACTCCTCTCTCTCCCTCGCCGAAACCCTAGCCCCCAAATTCCCCCATATTCCCCCTTCCTCGCGCCGTGCCCTCTCTGTTCGCCTCGCCGAACGGCTCCATGGCCGCCTCGCCGTCGATCCCGTGACCACCGACCACCGTTGGCCACACTGACTAGTCCAGGAGGGCCGCCACCGTCTACTTCGTCCATCCAGAGCATCAAATCGAGTGGAGCCGTCCCGCGCGCTCGCCATCGAGCTCCTATTCACCTCGTACATCGCCGACCGCCGTCGTCGATTGCCTCGTCTCCGGTCCACCTCCGGCCTCCTCATCGCTTTCGTTGGAACCTTCGTGAGCTCCTCTTCCAAAACCCCCTTCCCCCCTCTCGATTTCGTCGCCGTAGTCGTCATCCCCAAGTTTGTGGCCGCCATGGCCGGAGCTCGAACTCCCGTGCGTGCTCGCGCTGCTGCTCCCCGTGCCTGCACCCCGCCCTGGCCTCGTCTCCGCATGCTGCGGCGCGCCCGCAACCGCCTTGCCCGTACTCGGCCGCAACCGCTGCTGTCCGATGTAGCTCTGCGCGGCTGGGCGCGCCGTTCTGCCTACTGCGTTGATTGCTGCGTTGCTACTGCTCCTTGCTCCTGTTGTGCGCCGCCGCGGCTTACTACTGCTGCTAGCGCTAGGTGCTGCCGCCGCTAGCTGCTGCCATAGCTGCTGTTGCTTAAACACTGCTGCCATAGCCTGTTGTAGCTAGTGTTTAAGCCGTGCAAGGCCATGGCCTGTGCCTTTGTGCATGGCCGGCTGGCCCTATGGATAAGGCCGGCCACTAGTTTAGTTTAGTTTGGCTAATTAGTGATTATGTATAACTAGTAGTCCATGGCATGTGGGACCTCTCTTGATTAAATTAGTTAGAAGTTTTATTAACGCATGTGGCAATGACATGTGGGCCACACATTCCGTTGACCAGTCAAATTGACTCGGTCAACCCAACCCATGGTCCCACCTGTAATACACATTAGATAGCACAGCCCCATGTGGCAGAAATAATTAGGTATTTATTTTCGAACTGATTTAACTCAGAAAATCATTTAGACTTTGAGAAAATCATATAAAATAAACCGTAACTCGGATGAAAATACTTTATATATGAAGGTTGCTCAGAATTTCGAGACGCATCCGAATACGCAGACTGTTCGTCAACCACACATCCCTAGCATACCGAACCCGCAACTTTCCCCCTCCGTTTCATCCGCCCGAAAACGCGAAACACCGGGAATACTTTCCCGGATGTTTCCCCCCTTCGCCAGTATCACCCGATACTGCGTTAGGGCACACTTAGCACCGTTACATGTCATGTCATGCATCGTTATGCATCTGTTTGCATTGTATTCACTGTTTCTTCCCCCTCTTCTCTCCGGTAGACTACGAGACCGACGCTGCTGCTGCCCCGATCGACTACGGTGTTGACGACCCCACTTTGGTTGCCGAGCTTCCAGGCAAGCCCCCCCTTTGATCACCAGATATCGCCTACTCTTCTCTCTACTGCTTGCATTAGAGTAGTGTAGCATGTTACTACTTTCGATAATCCTATTCTGCTGCATAGCCTGTCATTGTTGCTATCACTGTTGATACTTTACCTGCAATCCTAAATGCTTAGTATAGGATGCTAGTATTCCATCAGTGGCCCTACACCCTTGTCCGTCTGCCCTGCTATTCTACCGGGCCGTGATCACTTGGGGGTGATCACGGGTATATATTACATACACTTATACATGATACTTGATGTGACTAAAGTCGGGTCGGCTCGTTGAGTACCCGCGGTTGATTCACGGATTGGGGGCTGAAAGGACATACTTTCCCGACGGCCCTCTGTGTGGATCTTTGTGGCGGAGCGACAGGGCAGGTTGTGACACCTAGGAGACAGGTGGCCTGGCCCTGGTCGTTGTCCGCGGTTATTTCATAATAACACGCTTAACGAGTTTGGATATTTGATCTGAGTCTGGCCATTTGGTCTATACGCACTAACCAGCTGCGTGGGAACAGCTATGGGCACTCGACGTCGTGATATCAGCCGAAGCCTTTTTGACGTCAGCGACTTAGCGGCGCGCGCCGGAATGGACTGGAAAGCCTACTCTGGTATTAGGAGAGGCTAGGTCTGCTTACCGGCCGCCCTCGCAACGCGCAGGTGTGCATTGGGCGATGGACCCAGACCCCCGTGCGCTTAGGGTTTAGACCGGCGTGCTGACCTCTCTGTCGTGCTTAGGTAGGGCTGCGACGTGTTGATCTTCCAAGGCCGGGCATGACCCTGGAAAGTGTGTCCGGCCAAATGGGATCAAGCGTGCTGGGTTATGTGGTGCACCCCTGCAGGGAAGTTAATCTATTCGAATAGCCGTGTCCCTCGGTAAAAGGACGACCCGGAGTTGTATTCTGACCTCATGATAACTAGAACCGGACACTTGATAAAACACACCCAGATGAGTTCCAGATATAAATCGGTGGTTGCTCTCTCACAGGGTGATGTACGGGAGGATCGCCGAGTAGGATTATGCTATTCGATGTTACGTGGTGAACTTACCATCTATTCTCTCCTACTGCTGCAAGATGGAGGCTGCCAGAAGCGTAGTCTTTGTTTGGATTAGCTATCCCCCTCTTATTCCCGCTTGCTGCAGTTCAGTCCACCGATACTACCCATATCATTGTTACCATTGCATATGTAGTATAGATCCTTGCTTGCGAGTACTTTGGATGAGTACTCACGGTTGCTTTGCTCCCCCTTTTCCCCCTTCTGTTCCTTCTTCTCGGATGATGCAACAAGATGGTGGAGCCCAGGAGCCAGACGCCACCTACGACGACTCCTACGACACCGGAGGCGCCTACTACTACATGCAGTCTGCCGACAACGACCAGGAGTAGTTAGGAGGATCCCCGGTAGGAGGCCTGCTCCTCTTTCGATCTGTATCCCAGTTTGTGCTAGCCATCTTATGGCACCTTGTTTAACTTTATGTCTGTACTCAGATATCTGTTGCTTCCGCTGACTTGTCTATGATCGAGCACTTGTCTTCGAGCCCTCGAGGCCCCTGGCTTGTAATATGAAGCTTGTATGAATTATTTTACTTTTAGAGTTGTGTTGTGATATCTACCAGTGAGTCCCTGATCTTGGCCGTACACATTTGCATGCATGATTAGTGTACGGACAAATCGGGGGCGTCACAAGTTTTCAAGTTTTGAGTATGGATTTGATGGAAAATGGAACAAAGAGTGGCCAGAGACTAAGCTTGGGGATGCCCAAGTCACCCCAAGGTAAAATTCAAGGATAACCAAAAGCCTAAGCTTGGGGATGCCTCGGGAAGGCATCCCCTCTTTCGTCTTCGTCTATCGGTAACTTTACTTGAGACTATATTTTTATTCACCACATGATATGTGTTTTGCTTGGAGCGTCATGTATGTATTGAATCTTTGCTTTTAGTTTGCCACAATCATCCTTGCTGGACACACCTTTTGAGAGAGATAAATATGAATCAGAATTTATTAGAATACTCTATGTGCTTCACTTATATCTTTTGAGCTAGATAGTTTTGCTCTAGTGATTCGCTTATATCTTTTAGAGCGCGGTGGTGGTTTCATTTTGTAGAAATTATTGATCTATCATGCTTCACTTATATCTATTTGAGAGTCTATTAGAACAGCATGGTAATGTGCTTTGGTTATAAAACTAGTCCTAATATGATAGGCATCCAAGATGAGTATAGTAAAAACTTTCATACAAGTGCATTGAATATTATGAGAAGTTTGATACTTGATGATTGTTTTGAGATATGAGGATGGTGATATTAGAGTCATGCTAGTGGAGTAATTGTGACTTTTAGAAACACTTGTGTTAAAGTTTGTGATTCCCTTAGCATGCACGTATGGTGAACCGTTATGTGATGAAGTTGCAGCATGATTTATTTATTGAGTGTCATCCTTTGTGTGGAGGTCGAGATCGCGCGATGGTTAACTCCTACCAACCCATCCCCTAGGAGCATGCGTTAAATACTTTGTTTTGATAACTCGCAGATTTTTGCAATAAGTATATGAGTTCTTTATGACTAATGTTGAGTCCATGGATTATACGCACTCTCACCCTTCCACCATTGTTAGCCTCTCTTGTATCGCGCAACTTTCGTCGGTACCATACACCCACCATATACCTTCCTGAAAACAGACACCATACCTGCCTATCATGGCATTTCCATAGCCATTCTGAGATATATTGTCATGCAACTTTGCACCGTTTCGTGCATATGACATGCTTCATCATTATCATTCACATAGAGTCATATTTTGTTCTAGCTTCGAGTTGTAAGTAAATAAAAGTATGATGATCATCATTATTAGAGCATTGTCCCAGTGAGGAAAGGAAGATGGAGACTATGATTCCCCCACAAGTCGGGATGAGACTCCGAACAAAAAAAAGAATAAAGGGGGCCATAAGAAAAAAAAGAAAAAGAGAGAGAAGGCCCAAAGAAAAAAAAAAGGAAAAAATGAGAGAAAAAAAGAGAAGGGACAATGTTATTATCCTTTTTCCACACTTGTGCTTCAAAGTAGCACCATGATCTTCATGATGGAGAGTCTCTAGTTTTGTCACTTTCATATACTAGTGGGAATTCTCATTATAGAACTTGGCTTGTATATTCCAATGATAGGCTTCCTCAAATGCCCTAGGTCTTCGTGAGCAAGCAAGTTGGATGCACACCCACTTAGTTTCTTTTGTTGAGCTTTCATACACTTATAGCTCTAGTGCATCCGTTGCATGGCAATCCCTACTCACTCACATTGATATCTATTGATGGTCATCTCCATAGCCCATTGATACGCCTAGTTGATGTGAGACTATCTTCTTCTTTTGTCTTCTCCACAACCACCACTCTATTCCACATAGTGCTATATCCATGCCTCACGCTCATGTATTGCGTGAAAGTTCAAAGGTTTGAAAGAATTAAAGTGTGAAACAATTGCTTGGCTGAAACCGGGGTTGTGCATGATTTAAATATTTTGTGTGATGAAGATAGAGCATAGCCAGACTGTATGATTTTGTTGGGATAACATTCTTTGGCCATGTTATTTTGAGAAGACATGATTGCTTTGTTAGTATGTTGAAGTATTATTTTTCTTATGTCAATATAGACTTTTGTCTTGAATCTTTCGGATCTGAACATTCATGCCACAATAAAGAAAATTACATTGAGAATTATGTTGGTTAGCATTCCACATCAAAAATTCTGTTTTTATCATTTACCTACTCGAGGATGAGCAGGAATTAAGCTTGGGGATGTTTGATACATCTCCAACGTATCTATAATTTTTTATTGTTCCATGCTATTATATATTATGTTTTGGATGTTTAATGGCCTTTATTATACACTTCTATATTATTTTTGGGACTAACCTATTAACCCAAGGGCCAGTGCAAATTGCTGTTTTTTGCCTATTTGAGTGTATCACAGAAAAGGAATATCCAACGGAGTACAAACGGAATGAAACCTTCGGGAGAGTTATTTTTGGAACGATATCAACACAGAAGACTTGGAGTACACGCCTGGAAGCAAGAGAGGCGGCCACGAGGGCAGGGGGCGCGCCCAGGGGTAGGCGGGCCCCCACCCTCGTGGGCCCCCTCTGGCTCCCGTGACGTGCCTCTTCAGCCTATACATACTCTCATACCCTGAAAACATCGAGGAAACCGACGAAACCCTAATTCAACCGCCGCAACCTTTTGTACCCGTGAGATCGCATCTTGGGGCCTGTTCCGGAGCTCCGCCGAAGGGGGCATCGATCACGGAGGGCTTCTACATCAACACCATAGCCTCTCCGATGAGTTGTGAGTAGTTGACCACAGACCTTCGGGTCCATAGTTATTATCTGGGTGGCTTCTTCTCTCTCTTTGGATCTCAATACAAAGTTCTCCTCGATCTTCGAGGAGATCTATTCGATGTAATCTTTTTGCGGTGTTTTTGTCGAGATCCGATGAATTGTGGGTTTATGATCAAGATTATCTATGAACAATATTGGATTCTTTTCAGAAATATTTTATGTATGATTATAATATCCATGCAAGTCTCTTCGAATTATCGGTTTGGTTTGGCCTACTACATCTATAGTTCTTGCAATGGGAGAAGTGCTTGGCTTTGGGTTCAATCTTGCGGTGTCCTTTCCCAGTGATAGCATGGGCAGCAAGGCACGGATTATATTGTTGCCATCGAGGATAAAAATATGAGGTTTATATCATATTGCTTGAGTTTATCCCTCTACATCATGTCATCTTGCTTAAGGCATTACTCTGTTCTTATGAACTTAATACTCTAGATGCATGCTGGATAGAGGTCGATGTGTGGAGTAATAGTAGTAGATGAAGAATCATTTCGGTCTACTTATCACGGACGTGATGCCTATATACAATGATCATGCCTAGATATTCTCATAACTATGCGCTTTTCTATCAATTGCTCGACAGTAATTTGTTCACCCACCATAGAATTCTGCTATCATGAGAGAAGCCACTAGTGAAACCTATGGCCCCCGGGTCTATCTTTATCATATTACTTTCCCGTCAACTAGGCAATTTCTATCGCCGTTGTTTATTTGCTTTATTTACTTTCTGTTCCTATACCAAAAATACCAAAAATACTATCTTATCCTATCTATCAGATCTCACTCTCGCAAGTGACCGTGAAGGGATTGACAACCCCTTATCGCGTTGGCTGCGAGGTTCTTATTTGTTTGTGCAGGTGCGAGGGACTCGCGCGTGGTCTCCTACTGGATTGATACCTTGGTTCTCAAAAACTGAGGGAAATACTTACGCTACTGTGCTGCATCACCCTTTCCTCTTTGAGGGAATACAACGGAAGCTCGAGAAGTAGCACGGGTACGGCCATGAAGGACTTGATAGTCCGGCTATGGCCCACTGATCCAATCACAAGTAGCTACTTCGGATTGGTTAAGAAGCTCGTCGACGCGAGTCCATGGGTCAACGCTATTAACCGTTCGGCCTACATAGAGGGTGCACGAATGTCCTTCGCCTGCGTCAAGGTGCACTGGGTGAAGATGAAGGCCACGGAGAGAGCAACTACTGGCCCGCCCGAGGGCAAGGATCATCGGATGCCCGAAAGGTACTTTGGTGATGTCCTAGATGGAGCCCGCATTGTAGAGGGCTAGAGCTCAAAGGACATAATCTTTGAATGATTGTATTCAGATTGTAAGTACTAAGCATGTGTGCCCATATATATAATTTTTGCGCTTCTGTATTATAAGCGACTTTTCCTCATGTGTGGTTGTTTATTTAATTTTGAAAGTTTCCAGCCCTCAGCTTCAGCCCCCATGTAAATATTACAGGGGTGTTCGGTAATATGCGTGAACACTCTTTATCCAACGTCTTGGTCCATAGAGGAGGTGTTCGCGGAACGAAACATGCAATCAGACTATGCAGCTTCATTGCTTTCACTTAGCCATAGGAGCTTGACTTGTGGGGCTAAGTACTAGCCCGTGGTGTGTGTAGGGCTTTCTGAACTATGGTGCCCAGTTTACGCGGCTAGGCAAAGACCAACCCCTCGTATAACATGGAGTAGATCACTATCGATCATAGTATAACACTAGGTCACCGAATCGCTTAACCGGCTCTCACTTCATCATGACAGTCGGTTTCGGCTTTCTATACTAAGGTACTTCACCAGACGAACCAGAAGTACAATCGCAGTACTTCTCCCTTTACTACCTTAGCCGAACAATGCAGAACGTAAGGTGATAAGCACAGGAGCCGAGCAACCCAACTACAGACCCAAGACATGATTCAGAGCCGATGCATATAATGCAATATCCGGGACGCCGAACAGTTCCCTATAGGTGTTCGGACTTTTGGAGGTGCGCCAGGCCAAATACAGCCCCTGGTATTAAGTCCATGTATTAAGGCACATGCGGCAATCTGACATGGGGAGATAACACATGTGGTAATAAAATAAACTCCAAGCAAACTGGAACCAAACTGCTTCTTTTATATCCCATTTAATACGGCACACCGTGTGGTTACAGATAATGTCGATAACATACTTGGGCATTTTACATGCCAAAAAGTAGAAATAAAAGAGAGAGAAAAGGTTTAAACATAGCCTGAATCTAAAAAGAGATCTCAACGCGGGGCCCTGATGCACGTGTGCGCCGTTTGCTCCTTTGTAATGTGTCCTTGAAGAAGGTAGTTATGATGGCCGCCTGTAAAAAAGGAAAGAGAGTTCTGGAAAAGAATGTCCAGCACAGCCGTAGGTGATGTTGATTCTTTTAATGAACCTTAAAAAGAAAATGTATTTTAGAGTCCGAATAGGGTCAAGCCGAACTATGGACTATTTGTATGAAGTGTGCCCCCAACGCCGCCCAAGGTATTTTAAGGGCATAATTGTGTACACGGGGTACGTATGCTACCACCTTATGGGGCGGTCGGCAGGGGTGTCACTGGTAATCAAGCTCAGGTTCCTTTGAGTTGCCACATTGTAGTGCGGGCCAGACACGTTTAGCCGTGTCTATGGTCTTGATGACCGATGAACTGCTCAGCTTGAATAAGCCGCTTTGGACCTCGGCTGCTAGGGCCGCAGTGTCTTCCTCCGTACGAAGGGAGCGCTCCATATTTTCGTTGACCGTAATGACGCCACGTGGTCCAGGCATTTTGAGCTTTAAGTAGGCATAATGTGGGACCGCATTAAAGCGGGCGAAGGCCATTCTTCCGAGTAGTGTGTGATAGTTACTTCGGAAAGGAGCGATGTTGAAAATTAACTCTTCGCTTCGAAAGTTATTAGGAGAGCCAAACACGACCTCCAATGTTAATGAGCTCGTGCAGCAGGCTTCTATGCCTGGTATCACTCCTTTAAAGGTAGTGCTGCTGGGTTTAATTCTTGACGGGTCTATCCCCATCTTGCGGACACTGTCTTGGTATATCATATTGAGACTGCTGTCGCCGTCCATAAGGACTCGAGTAAGATGATATCCATCGATAATAGGATCGAGCACTAGGGCCGCCGAACCTTCGTGATGGATACTAGTTAGGTGATCCCTACGATCAAAGGTGATCGGACAAGCCGACCATGGGTTGAACTTTGGGGCGACGGGCTCTACGGCGTAGACGTCCCTGAGTGCGCGCTTGCGTTCCCTCTTGGGGATATGGGTAACGTAGATCATATTCACGGTTTTTACCTCTGGTGGAAATTTCTTCTATCCCCCAGTGTTCGGCTGGCGAGGTTCATCCTCGTCCTCACTTTGAGGTCCTTTCCCCTTGTGTTCGGCGTTTAACTTGCCGGCCTGCTTGAAGACCCAACAGTTTCGGTTTGGTATGATTTGCAACTTTATCAGGGGTGCCATGAATCTGGCAAGGCCTTTCTAGTATTTTGTCCAAGCTAGATGGACTGTCTCTGTTGCCTTCGAATGGCTACTTCCGTTGACCGGGCCTGGAGCCACTGAATCCGGTGTTCACTAACATGTCATCAGTGCTTCCAGTATTGTTTCGACGCTTGTTCTTATTGCGCCGTGGCTTGCCGTTGCCATCCCTGACTTCGGAGGTGCCAGGGTCGCTAGTTCTGTTGCTGCTATGAGCTAGCCAGCTTTCCTCGCCCGCACAAAAGTGGGTCATGCGTGTAGTAAGGGCTGCCATTATCCTCGGCTTCTCTTGGCCGAGGTGTCTAGCCAGCCAATCGTCCTGGACACTGTGCTTGAATGCCACTAAGGCCTCGGCGTCCGGACAGTCAACAATTTGGTTCTTTTTAGTTAAGAACCAATTCCAAAGCTTGCGGGCTAACTCCCCGGGCTACTGGATTATTTGGCTTAGATCGTCAGCGTTTGGGGGTCGGACATAAGTCCCCTGAAAGTTAGCCCGAAAAGCATCCTCCAGTTCTTCCCAGCTTCCAATGGAGTTCTCTGGGAGGTTGCTTAGCCAGTGCCGAGCTGGCCCTTTCAGCTTGAGAGGTAATTATTTTATGGCGTGGAGGTCATCTCCATGAGCCATGTGGATGTGAAGAATAAAGTCTTCTATCCATACAGCGGGGTCCGTGGTTCCATCGTACACCTCGATGTTTACGGGTTAAAACCCTTCTGCAAATTCGTGGTCCATCACCTCATCGGTGAAGCACAGAGGGAGTGTAGCTCCCTGTATTTTGCAATATCGTGGCGTAGTTAGGACGGTGTTTGTGTTCGAACTTGATTGTGCCCGGCATATTTGGCTTGATAGCCGCCGTCCCGCGTGGGAGCATGTTCCCTTGATCCGTAGATTGATCTTGCCTGGCCAGCTTTTTTATTCAGGTCCAGACGTAGATCGTACTTATGGACCTGAGCCACTGTGTCATTTCCTTTACAGTGAGGAGGTACGGGCTGGTGTATGGCGTTGCTGGCCGCTTTATGCCATCCACAAGGTGGTCGTTCCGGTTGATCGGCCTTGTCGTACTTCGGTGGTATGGGCGCGATAGCCTCGTTGTCGAATTGTGGCTGCAGTTTGCATTTGGGATAGCTCTTTGTTTGGCGTCTATGGCCGTATCTTTCTTCAGCGTCTAGTACTTCGTTCCATCTGTCATTGAATGTATCCTGTTCGGTTCTAAGCCGCTGCTGCTACTTCTTCAGGCTTCTTGCTGTGGCAATGAACTGTTGTTGAAAATGTTTCTATTCGAGTGGTTTTTCTGGGACGATGAATTCTTTGTCTCCCAGGCTGATGTCCTCTTCGGAGACAGGTTTATAATTGCTGTCTTCGGCATCGCTATGATCAACCAGTGGTTCGGGACTGTATTCGCCATCTTCCCGGTCGTCCTGCTCCACTGCTGGCTCCACGGGGTCATTGTCTTGCTCCGGATCATCATCGTCTCCGGTGATAGTGTTACTCTCTTTCCCTTTACGGGATAGAGATTGACGTTTTTTACGTCGGCGCTTAGGAGGTTCATCGACGGGCTTATCCTGCTCTGGATTTGCTTCATCGTCGTCTTCCTTCTCGTTGGGTGTATCCACCATATATACATCATATGTAGAAGTAGCCGTCCATCGCCCGGTCGCGGGCGGGTTTACACTTAGATCGGCTTCGACGTCGTGGTCCATCCCCTTGATGTCTTTGGAAGCGTAATCGAGTAGATCAGTTAAGTCTTCGACCCTGGCTACCAAGTGGGTGGTGGGTTTGATACGTCTCCAACGTATCTACTTTTCCAAACCATTTTGCCCTTGTTTTGGACTCTAACTTGCATGATTTGAATGGAACTAACCCGGACTGACGCTGTTTTCAGCAGAATTGCCATGGTGTTGTTTTTGTGTAGAAATAAAAAGTTCTCGGAATGACCTGAAAATCCATGGAGAATTATTTTGGAAAAATAAAAAATATCGGCGGAAAGATCCACGTCAGAGGGCCCACACCCTGTATACGAGGGTGGGGGGCGCGCCCCCTCCCCCTGGGCGCGCCCCTGCCTCGTGGGCCCGCTGATGCTCCACCGATGTACCCCTGGACTCCATATATTCACTTTTGGGGAGAAAAAATTAGAGAGAAAGAATTATCACATTTTATGATACGGAGCCGACACCAAGCCCTAATCTCTCTCAGGGAGGGCTGATCTGGAGTCCGTTCGGGGCTCCGGAGAGTGGAGATCGTCGCCATCGTCATCCTCAACCTTCCTCCATCACCAATTCCATTATGCTCACCGCCGTGCGTGAGTAATCTCATCGTAGGCTTGCTGGACGGTGATGGATTGGATGAGATTTACCATGTAATCGAGTTAGTTTTGTTATGGTTTGATCCCTAGTATCCACTATGTTCTTAGATTATGTTGCTATGACTTTGCCATGCTTAATGCTTGTCACTAGGGCCCGAGTGCCATGATTTCAGATTTAAACCTACTATGTTTTCATGAATATATATGTGTTCTTGATCCTATCTTGCAAGTCTATAGTCACCTACTATGTGTTATGATCCGGCAACCCCGAAGTGGCAATAATCGGGACCACTCCCGGTGATGACCGTAGTTTGAGGTGTTCATGTATTCACTATTTGTTAATGCTTTGGTCCGGTACTCTATTAAAAGGAGGCCTTAATATCCCTTAGTTTCCAATAGGACCCCGCTGCCACGGGAGGGTAGGACAAAACATGTCATGCAAGTTCTTTTCCATAAGCACGTATGACTATATTCGGAATACATGCCTACATTACATTGATGAACTGGAACTAGTTCTGTGTCACCCTAGGTTATAACTTCTACATGATGAATTGCATCCGACATAATTCCCCATCGTCGATCCAATGCCTACGAGCTTTTCACATATTGCTTGTTGCTTATTTACTTTTCCGCTGCTACTATTACAAAAACTACGAAAACACTATCGTTACCTTTATTGTTGTTACCGCTATCTCCATATTACTTTGCTACTAAACTACCATGCTGCAGATACTAAGTTTCCAGGTGTGGTTGAATTGACAACTCAGCTGCTAATACTTAAGAGTATTCTTTGGCTCCCCTTGTGTCGAATCAATAAATTTGGGTTGAATACTTTACCCTCGAAAACTGTTGCGATCCCCTACACTTATGGGTTATCAGGGTGGGAAGCAAAATTCCCTCTCCGGAGCCCCCAGTTCAAACTAGGCATAGTTCGGCTGGGAATCCTCTGTTAGGTGAGAGATTTTAGTAGGTCCAGCGCTTCGTTTAAGGGTGAGTGTTGGACATGTGTTCGGGCATATGCGGGGCAGAGTTCGGTGATAACTGCTCAGTCGAGCCCAAAAAGTGCGGATCCCGAAAGTTCCGAAGTCGTAACCGTGGACGAGTCCGGTGCTTCAGCGGTGGGGCGAGCCTCGCTTAATGTTGGGTCTGTGAGCAGATCGAATGTTGCTAAGTCTGCGGTTTTGATGGTGGGATTGATCTTCCCGTCCTCGGATGAAGCGATCTGTTCCAGATTTACGGCCAGAGCTGTTACAGGTATTGTCCCCTGGGCGGGGTCAGATGACAGATCTCAAACGTCTTCATTGTGGAGGCAGGCAGCAGGCCTCATGGGTGGAATCCGTTCAAGATCAAATCTCCACAGACATCAGCAACGTAGTTTAAGCTAACAAATCTGATCTAATGACCAGGGGCATAGCTGTGAACCTGCTTGAGGTGGCCTTCCGTGTTGGCACAAAGTATGAAGCCGCCGAACACGTAAAGCTGGCCGGGGAGAAAAATTCCTCACTGGTGGCGCCATCGTTAATGACGAAGCGAGCCATTGATCCTTCTGTCGACGACACATTGGAACTCTCAATGAAAGCACCAATGTCGGTGTCAAAACCGTCGGATCTCGGGTAGGGGGTCCCGAACTATGCGTCTGAGGATTGATGGTAACAGGAGACTGGGGACACGATGTTTACCCTGGTTCAGGCCCTCTCGATCGAGGTAATACCCTACTTCCTGCATGATTGATCTTAATGAATATGAGTTACAAGAGTTGATCTACCTCGAGATCGTAATGGTTAAAACCCTAGGAGTCTAGCCTATGTAATTGTGATTGTTGTCTCTACGGACTAAACCCTCCAGTTTATATATGTACCGAAGGGACCTAGGGTTGTACATGACCATCTTGTAGAGGAAGGAAAGTATTACACCCGGACTCTAAACTTGCTATTTTACACATATGGGAGTCCTATCCAGATATGGGAGATAGTCTTTAGCAATAATCTTCACGGCCCACCAGTCCGGCCCATAACAAGCAATCCGACCACCTGAGGACCCCTTAATCCAGGACTCCCTCACTTGGTGAGGCCAATGATATCATTGAGTCACACGAGGATACTATCTCCAAAATGGAGGGGCATAGTCATCACTATGCTGATGAGATTACAGATCTTTCAATTTCTCTTGAGAAAGAGCAAGGTCTTCGCTTAGCTCTTGAGGAGTCACACAACATTGATCTTTCTAAACTTCAAAAGGATCTTGATCATGATATCGTTCTTACTCGTGTTCTTAAATCCGAGAAGGTTGCACTTGGGGTTGGCCATGATAGACTCAAGGCAGAGTTTGACACACTTGACAAGGCCCACAAGGTCTTGAAGGGTGCATATGCCCTCCTCAAGGAGTCTCATGATCAACTCCAAGTAAAGCTAACTAAGGAAATTGCTACTTGTCCCCCTTTTGTTCTTATTGATAATGCACATTGTTGGGGAACGTAGCAGAATTCAAAAAAATTCTACGTTTTCACCAAGATCAATCTAAGGAGTCATCTAGCAACGAGCATAAAGTAGTGCATCTACATACCCTTTGTAGATCGCGAGTGGAAGCGTTCGAAGGAACGTGGATGAAGTAGTCGTACTCTTCGCGTTCTTCGTCACCGATGATCCTAGCGCCAAACGGACGGCACGTCCGCGTTCAACACACGTACGGTGCAGCAACGTCACCTCCTTCTTGATCCAGCAAGGGGGGAGGAGAGGTCGTCGGAGATCCAGCAGCACGACGGCGTGGTGGTGGATGCAGCAGGAAATCCTGCAGGGCTTCGCCGGCGCCCTGCGGAGGAGTAGGAAGTGTGACGGGAGGGGGGAGAGGCGCCAGAAGCTTGGGGTGCGGTTTCCCTCTCCTCCCCACTATATATAGGGGCCAGGGGGGCGCCGGCCCTGGGAGATCAGATCTCCAGGTGGGGCGGCGGCCAAGGGGGGGAACTTGCCCCCCAAGGCATAGGGGGCGCCCCCTCCCCCTAGGGTTTCAACCCTAGGCGCATGGAGGGAGGGCCCAAGTGGTGCGCCAGCCCACCAGGGGCTGGCCCCTTCCTCCTTGCGGCCTAGGGGACCCACCGGGATGGGTGGCCCCACCCGGTGGACCCCCGGGACCCCTCCGGTGGTCCCGGGACACTCCCGGTGACCCCCGGAGTTCACCCGATGGCCGAAACTGGACTTCCTATATATCATTCTTTACCTCCGGACCCTTCCGGAACTCCTCGTGATGTCCGTGATCTCATCCGGGACTCCGAACAGCATTCGGGTTTCCATGTGCATGTATCTCTACAACCCTAGCGTTACCGAACCTTAAGTGTGTAGACCCTACGGGTTCGGGAGACACGCATACATGACCGAGACGACTCTCCGGTCAATAACCAACAGCGGGATCTGGATACCCATGTTGGTTCCCACGTGTTCCTCGATGATCTTCATCGAATGAACCACTGTGTCAAGGATTCACTCAATCCCGTATGTTATTCCCTTTGTCTATCGGTACGGTACTTACCCGAGATTCGATCGTCGATATTCCCGATACCTTGTTCAATCTTGTCATGGCAAGTCTCTTTACTCGTTCCGTAATCCATCATCCCGTGACTAACTCCTTAGTCACTTTGAGCTCATTATGGTGATGTCTTACCGAGTGGGCCCAAAGGTACCTCTCTGTCACACGGAGTGACAATATCCCAGTCTCGGTTCGTACCAACTCAACAGACACTTTCGGGGAAACCCGTTGCGTACCTTTATAGCCACCCAGTTATGTTGTGACGTTTGGCACACCCAAAGTATTCCTACGGCATCCGGGAGTTGCACAACCTCATGGTCTAAGGAATAAATACTTGACACCGAAAAGCTTATGCATTACGAACTATACGATCTCGTGCTAGGATCAGAATTGGGTCTTGTCCATCACATCATTCTCCTAATGATGTGATCCCGTTATCACTGACATCCTATGTCCATGGTCAGGAAACCGTGACCATCTGTTGATCAACAAGCTAGTAACTAGAGGCTTACCAGGGACTCATTGTGGTCTATATATTCACAAATGTATCGCTGTTTCCGTACAATACAATTCAAGCATGAATAACACACAATTATCATGAACAAGGAAATATAATATTAATACTTTTATTATTGCCTCTAGGGCATATTTCCAATAGTCTCCCACTTGCACTAGAGTCAATAATCTAGTTACATTGTGATGAATCGAACACCCATATAGTTCTGGTGTTGATCATGTTTAGCCCGTGGAAGAGGTTTAGTCAACGGGTCTGCAACATTCAGATCCGTATGCACTTTACAAATATCTATGTCTCCATCTTGAACATAATTCCGGATGGAGTTGAAACGGCGCTTGATGTGCTTGGTCTTATTGTGAAACCTGGGCTCCTTGGTAATGGCAATAGCACCAGTGTTGTCACAGAAGAGAGTCATTGGGCTTGACGCGCTTGGAATGACTCCTAGGTCGGTGATGAACTCCTTCATCCAGACTCCTTCTTGCGCTGCTTCGCAAGCAGCTATGTACTCCGATTCACATGTAGAATGTGCCACGACGCTCTGCTTGCAACTGCACTAGCTGACTGCTCCACCATTCAAAATATACACGTATCCGGTTTGTGACTTTGAGTCATCCAGATCTGTGTCGAAGCTAGCATCGACGTAACCCTTTACGACGAGCTCTTCGTCACCTCCATAAATGAGAAACATATCCTTAGTCCTTTTCAGGTACTTCAGGATGTTCTTGACCGTTGTCCAGTGTTCCATACCGGGATCACTTTGGTACCTCCCTACCAAACTTATGGCAAGGTTCACATCAGGTCTGGTACACAGCATGGCATACATGATAGAACCTATGGCCGAGGCATAGGGAATGACACTCATCTTTTCTCTATCTTCTGCCGTGGTCGGCGGCTGAGTCTTGCTCAATCTCATACCTTGCAAAACAGGCAAGAACCCCTTCTTGGACTGATCCATATTGAACTTCTTCAATATCTTGTCAAGGTATGTGCTTTGTGAAAGACCAATGAGGCGTCTTGATCTATCTCTATAGATTTTGATGCCTAATATGTAAACAGCTTCTCCAAGGTCCTTCATTGAAAAACTCTTATTCAAGTAGGCCTTTATACTTTCCAAGAATTCTATATCATTTCCCATCAGCAATATGTCATCCACATATAATATGAGAAATGCTACAGAGCTCCCACTCACTTTCTTGTAGATACAGGCTTCTCCATAAGTCTGTATAAAGCCAAACTCTTTGATCACATCATTAAAGCGAATATTCCAACTCCGAGATGCTTGCACCAGCCCGTAAATCGAGCGCTGGAGCTTGCACACCTTGTTAGCATTCTCTGGATCGACAAAACCTTCCGGCTGCATCATATACAACTCTTCCTTGAGGAAGCCATTAACGAATGCGGTTTTGACGTCTATTTGCCATATTTCATAATCATAGAATGCGGCAATTGCTAACATGATTCTGACTAACTTCAGCATCGCTATGGGCGAGAAAGTCTCATCGTAGTCAATCCCTTGAACTTGTCGATAACCCTTAGCGACAAGTCGAGCCTTATAGATGGTCACGTTACCATCCGCGTCTGTCTTCTTCTTAAATATCCATTTATTTTCTATGGCATGCCTATCATCGGGCAAGTCCACCAAAGTCCATACTTTGTTTTCATACATGGATTCTATCTCGGATTTCATGGCTCCAAGCCATTTATTGGAATCCGGGCCCGCCATCGCTTCTTCATAGTTTGTAGGTTCACCGTTGTCTAACAACATGATTTCCAAGACAGGGTTGCCGTACCACTCTGGTGCGGAACGTGCCCTTGTGGACCTTCGAAGCTCAGTAGTAACTTGATCTGTTTCTTCATGATCATCATCATTGGCTTCCTCCCTTCTCGGTGCAGGCACCTCAGGAACATTTTCCTGCGCTGCGCTACTTTCCGGTTCAGGAGGGATGATTGTCACCTCATCAAGTTCTACTTTCCTCCCACTCACTTCTTTCGAGAGAAACTCTTTCTCCAGAAAGGATCCATTCTTTGCAACAAAGATTTTACCTTTGGATCTGTGGTATAAGGTGTACCCAATCGTTTCCTTTGGGTATCCTATGAAGACGCATTTTTCCGATTTGGGTTCGAGCTTTTCAGGTTGAAGTTTCTTGACATAAGCATCGCAACCCCAAACTTTTAGAAACGACAACTTAGGTTTCTTGCCAAACCAAAGTTCATACGGTGTCGTCTCAACGGATTTCGATGGAGCCCTATTTAAAGTGAATGCGGCAGTCTCTAAAGCAAATCCCCAAAAAGATAGCGGTAAGTTGGTGAGAGACATCATAGATCGCACCATGTCCAACAGAGTACGATTTCGACGTTCGGACACACCGTTACGCTGAGGTGTTCCGGGCGGTGTCAATTGTGAAACAATTCCACAGTTCCTAAGGTGTGTGCCAAATTCATGACTTAAATATTCTCCCCCACGATCCGATCGTAAGAACTTTATTTTTCTGTCCCGTTGATTCTCAACCTCATTCTAAAATTCCTTGAACTTTTCAAAAGTCTCAGACTTGTGCTTCATCAAATAGATATACCCATATCTACTCAAGTCATCTGTGAGGGTGAGAACATAACGATAGCCTCCGCGAGCCTCAACACTCATTGGACCGCACACATTGGTATGTATGATTTCCAACAAGTTGGTTGCTCGCTCCATTGTTCCGGAGAACGGAGTCTTGGTCATCTTGCCCAAAAGGCATGGTTCGCACGTGTCAAATGATTCATAATCAAGAGACTCCAGAAGTCCATCAGCATGAAGCTTCTTCATACGTTTGACACCAATATGACCAAGGCGGCAATGCCACAAGTATGTGGGACTATCATTATCAACTTTACATCTCTTGGCATTCACACTATGAATATGTGTATCATTATGATTGAGATTCATCAAAAATAAACCATTGACCAGTGGGGCATGACCATAAAACATATCTCTCAAATAAAAAGAACAACCATTATTCTCAGATTTAAATGAGTAGCCATCTCGCATAAGACGAGATCCAGATACAATGTTCATGCTCAAAGCTGGTACTAAATAACAATCATTAAGGTTTAAAACTAATCCCGAGGGTAGATGTAGAGGCAGAGTGCCGACGGCGATCACATCGACCTTGGAACCATTCCCGACGCGCATCGTCACCTCGTCCTTCGCCAGCCTCCGCTTATTCCGCAGCTCGTGCTTTGAGTTACAAATGTGAGCAACTGCACCGGTATCAAATACCCAGGAGCTACTACGAGCGCTGGTAAGGTACACATCAATAACATGTATATCATATATACCTTTGACGTTGCCGGCCTTCTTGTCTGCTAAGTATTTGGGGCAGTTCCGCTTCCATTGACCCGTTCCCTTGCAATGAAAACACTCAGTTTCCGGCTTGGGTCCATTCTTTGGCTTCTTCCCGGCAACTGGCTTACCGGGCGCGAAAACTCCTTTGTCGTCCTTCTTGAAGTTCTTCTTACCCTTGCCTTTCTTGAACTTAGTGGTTTTATTGACCATCAACACTTGATGTTCTTTCTTGATATCCACCTCCGCTGATTTCAGCATTGAATACACCTCGGGAATGGACCTCTCCATCCCCTGCATATTGAAGTTTAACATGAAGCTCTTGTAGCTAGGTGGGAGCGACTGGAGGATTCTGTCAACGACCGCTTCGTCTGGGAGATTCATTCCCAACTGAGACAAGCGGTTGTGCAACCCAGACAACTTGAGTATGTGCTCGCTGACAGAACTGTTCTCCTCCATCTTACAGCTCTAGAATGCGTCGGAGACGTCATATCTCTCGACTCGGGCATGAGCTTGGAAAACCATTTTCAGCTCTTGGAACATCTCATATGCTCCGTGGTGCTCAAAACGCTTTTGGAGCCCCGACTCTAAACTGTAAAGCATGCCGCACTGAACCAGTGAGTAATCATCACAACGCGACTGCCAGGCGTTCATAACGTCTTGGGTCGCTGGGAGAACGGGTGCATCACCTAGCGGTGCTTCAAGGACATATGATCTCTTGGCAGCTATGAGGATAATCCTCAGGTTACGGACCCAATCCGTATAGTTGCTACCATCGTCTTTCAGCTTGGTTTTCTCTAGGAACGCGTTGAAGTTGAGGGCAACTTGAGCGTGGGCCATTTGATCTACAAGACATATTGTAAAGATTTTTAGACTAAGTTCATGATAATTAAATTCATCTAATCAAATTTTAATGAACTCCCACTTAGATTGACATCTCCCTAGTCATCTAAGTGACACATGATCCGAATCGACTAGCCAGTGTCCGATCATCACGTGAGACGGACTAGTCATCAACGGTGAACATCTTCATGTTGATCTAATCTTCTATACGACTCATGTTCGACCTTTCGGTCTAACGTGCTCCGAGGCCATGTCTGTAAATGCTAGGCTCGTCAAGTGAACCCTAAATGTATTGCGTGTGTAAATCTGGCTTACACATGTTGTATGCGAACGTTAGAGCCTATCACACCCGATCATCACATGGTGCTTCGGAACAACGATCCTTAGCAACGGTGCACAGTTAGGGGGAACACAATTCTTGAAATTTTTAGTGAGAGATCATCTTATTTACTACCGTCGTTCTAAGTAAACAAGATGCATAAACATGATAAACATCACATGCAATCAAATAAAGTGACATGATATGGCCAATATCATCTTGCTCCTTCGATCTCCATCTTCGGGGCACCATGATCATCTTTGTCACCGGCTCGACACCATGATCTCCATCATCGTGTCTTCATGAAGTCGTCACACCAACCATTACTTCTACTACTATGGCTAACGTTTAGCAATAAAGTAAAGTAATTACATGGCGTTATTCAGTGACACGCAGGTCATACAATAATTAAGACAACTCCTATGGCTCCTTCCGGTTGTCATTATCATCGACATGCAAGTCGTGATTCCCTATTACAAGAACATGATCAATCTCATACATCACATATATCATTCATCACATCTTCTTGGCCATACCACATCACGTAGCACATGCTGCAAGAACAAGTTAGACGACCTCTAATTGTTGTTGCAAGTTTTACGTGGCTTCTAAAGGTTTTCTAGCAAGAACGTTTCTTACCTACGCAAAAGCCACAACGTGATTTGTCAATTTCTGTTTACCCTTCATAAGGACCATGTTCATCGAATCCGATCCGACTAAAGTGGGAGATACAGACACCCGCCAGCCACCTTATGCAACTAATGCATGTCTGTCGATGGAACCAGTCTCACGTAAGCGTACGTGTAAGGTCGGTCTGGGCCGCTTCATCCCACGATGCCGCCGAATCAAGATTGGACTAGTGACGGTAAGAAAATTGAGCAAACTCAATGCCCACAACTTGTTTGTGTTCTACTCGTGCAAGATGCTACGCAAAAGACCTAGCTCAGATGCCACTGTTGGGGAGCGTAGCAGAATTCAAAAAAATTCTACGCTTTAACCAAGATCAATCTAAGGAGTCATCTAGCAACGAGCATAAAGTAGTGCATCTACATACCCTTTGTAGATTGCAAGCGGAAGCGTTCGAAGGAACGTGGATGAAGTAGTCGTACTCTTCGCGTTCTTCGTCACCGATGATCCTAGCGCCGAACGGACGGCACCTCCGCATTCAACACACGTACGGTGCAGCAACGTCACCTCCTTCTTGATACAACAAGGGGAGAGGAGAGGTCGTCGGAGATCCAGCAGCACGACGGCGTGGTGGTGGATGGAGGAGGAGATCCTGCAGGGCTTCGCCGGCGCCCTGCGGAGGAGTAGGAAGTGTGACGGGAGGGGGAGAGGCGCCAGAAGCTTGTGGTGCGGCTGTCCTCTCCCCCCCCCCCACTATATATAGGGGCCAGGGGGGCGCCGGTCCTGGGAGATCAGATCTCCAGGGTGGGGCGGCGGCCAAGGGGGGGAACTTGCCCCCCAAGGCATAGGGGGCGCCCCCTCCCCCTAGGGTTTCAACCCTAGGCGCATGGAGGGGGGCCCAAGTGGCGCGCCAGCCCACCAAGGGCTGGCCCCTTCCCCCTTGCGGCCTAGGGGACCCACCGGGATGGGTGGCCCCACCCGATGGACCCCCGGGACCCCTCCGGTGGTCCCAGGACACTCCCGGTGACCCCCGGAGTTCACCCGATGGCCGAAACTGGACTTCCTATATATCATTCTTTACCTCCGGACCATTCCGGAACTCCTCGTGACATCCGGGATCTCATCCGGGACTCCGCACAACATTCGGGTTTCCATGTGCATGTATCTCTACAACCCTAGCGTTACCGAACCTTAAGTGTGTAGACCCTACGGGTTCGGGAGACACGCAGACATGACCGAGACGACTCTCCGGTCAATAACCAACAGCGGGATCTGGATACCCATGTTGGTTCCCACGTGTTCCTCGATGATCTTCATCGGATGAACCACTGTGTCATGGATTCACTCAATCCCGTATGTTATTCCCTTTGTCTATCGGTACGGTACTTGCCCGAGATTCGATCGTCGGTATTCCCGATACCTTGTTCAATCTCGTCATGGCAAGTCTCTTTACTCGTTCCATAATCCATCATCCCGTGACTAACTCCTTATTCACTTTGAGCTCATTATGATGATGTCTTACCGAGTGGGCCCAGGGGTACCTCTCCGTCACACGGAGTGACAATATCCCAGTCTTGGTTCGTACCAACTCAACAGACACTTTCGGAGATACCCGTTGCGTACCTTTATAGCCACCCAGTTACGTTGTGACGTTTGGCACACCCAAAGTATTCCTACGGCATCCGGGAGTTGCACAACCTCATCGTCTAAGGAATAAATACTTGACACCGAAAATCTTATGCATTACGAACTATATGATCTCGTGCTAGGCTCAGAATTGGGTCTTGTCCATCACATCATTCTCCTAATGATGTGATCCCGTTATCACTGACATCCTATGTCCATGGTCAGGAAACCGTGACCATCTGTTGATCGACGAGCTAGTAACTAGAGGCTTACCAGGGCTCACTGTGGTCTATATATTCACACATGTATCGCTGTTTCCGTACAATACAATTCAAGCATGAATAACAGACAATTATCATGAACAAGGAAATATAATAATAATAATTTTATTATTGCCTCTAGGGCATATTTCCAACACACATGCTAATAACCCGTGTTGTGAGCATGCTAATCTCGTGGAGGAGAATGTCAAGCTAAAAGAGCAACTTGAAAAGGCCCTTGTGACTTGTATACAAGGCGAGAAGAACCTCAATGACCTCTTGAGTAATCAAAAGGTGGTTGTAGCAAAGGAGGGAATTGGGTTTGCGGCCAAGTCCAAGAAGAAGAAGAAGAAGAAGAAGAAGAAGAAGAAGAAGAAGAAGAAGAAGAAGAAGAAGAAGAAGAAGAGCAAGACCAAACAACCTCTCCCTCGCAAGGAGGTCTTTATCAAAGATGGATAGGGTGCTCATGTGGAGAAGAAGAACAAGGTGACGAGTGAAAATGGCAAGAAGGCAAAGCCATCCCTCCCAAGAACCCTAGTGACTTTAACCCTTCTTATGTCTTATGATGTGCTAGTGATGGGCATGTTTATGCAAAATTTGTTGGTTCTCCATATGAGTACATTAAATGGTCTATTTGGGTTCCTAAGACCCTTGTTGCTAACATAAGGGACCCAATAGTCAATGGATGGGTACCTAAAACAAAGCATTAATCTATTGTAGGTGTTTGCTTCCAGTGGAGTGTGATGGTTGCTTGATAGCGGAGCAACAAATCATATGACCGGAAGCAAGGACTTGGTGATGGACATGCATCCAAATACATCTATGCCCACCCATGTCCAATTTGGTGATGCCTCAACATCTAAGGTATTGGGACTTGGCAAGGTGGTCATCTCACAAGATCTATCTATTGAGAAGGTCATGCTTGTTGAGTCCCTTGCGTGCAGTTTTCTTTCCGTTTGTCAACTTGCACTTATGGGTTTTTCAACTTTATTTGATCTTCATACTATGGCCCTTTCTTGGAGCAGGATGATACGTCTCCATCGTATCTATAATTTTTGATTGTTCCATGACAATATTATACAACTTTCATATACTTTTGCCAACTTTTTATACTATTTTTGGGACTAACATATTGATCCAGTGCCCAGTGCCAGTTCTTGTTTGTTGCATTTTTTTGTTTCGCAGAATATCCATATCAAATGGAGTCCAAACGGGGTAAAAACGGACGGAGAATTTTTTTTGGAATATATGTGAATTTTGGGAAGTGGAATCAACATGAGACGATGCCCGAGTGGCCCACGAGGGTGAGGGCGCGCACCAGGGGGTCAGGCGCGCCCTGGAACCTCGTGGCCACTCCGTAAGGCGGTTGGTGCCCTTATTTCACCACAAGAAAGCCAATATCTGGATAAAAATCGTGTCAAAAATTCAGCACAATTGGAGTTAGGGATCTCCGGGAATATAAGAAATGGTGAAAGGCCAAAATCTAGGAACACAGAAACAGAGAGAGACGGAGAGACAGATCCAATCTCGAAGGGGCTCTCGCCGCCCCTCCGCCGCCATGGAGGCCATGGACCAGAGAGGAAACCCTTCTCCCATCTAGGGAGAAGGTCAAGGAAGAAGAAGAAGGAGGGGGGCTCTCTCCCCCTCGCTTCCGGTGGCACCAGAGTGCCACCGGG
Organism: Secale cereale; assembly: GCA_902687465.1. Lineage (NCBI taxonomy): Eukaryota > Viridiplantae > Streptophyta > Magnoliopsida > Poales > Poaceae > Secale > Secale cereale. The sequence continues at coordinate 664,130,268 of LR738715.1, read as the reverse complement.
GCCATCATCGTGTCACATCGATCTACACCAACACCTCCGTCATCTTCACCAACATCTTCATCACCTTCCCCCATCTATCTACAGCGGTCCACGCTCCCGCAACCCATTGTACCTTCTACTTGACCATGGTGCTTTATGCTTCATATTATTATCCAATGATGTGTGATGTCTGAGTAGATTTTTGTTGTCCTATCGGTGATTGGTCAATTGCTATGATTGATTTAATTTTCTTGTGGTTATGTTGTTGTCCTTTGGTGCCCATCATATGAGCGCGTGTGTGGATCACACCATAGGGTTAGTTGTATGTTGATAGGACTACGTATTGGAGGGTAAGAGTGACAGAAGCTTCAACCTAGCGTAGAAATTGATGCATACAGGATTGAAGGGGGCCAATATATCTTAATGCTATGGTTGGGTTTTACCTTAATGAACGTTAGTAGTTGCGGATGCTTGCTAATAGTTCCAATCATAAGTGCATAGAATTCCAAGTCAGGGATGACATGCTAGCAGTGGCCTCTCACACATAAAACTTGCTATCAGTCTAGTAACGTAGTCAATTGCTTAGGGGCAATTTCGCAACTCCTACCACCACTTTTCCACACTCGCTATCAATAAATTTATTGCTCCTTTACCTAAACAGCCCCTAGTTTATATTTACGTGATCTTTATATTCTTGCAAACCTATCCCGCAACACCTACAAAGTACTTCTAGTTTTATACTTGTTCTAGGTAAAGCGAACGTCAAGCGTGCGTAGAGTTATATCGGTGGTCGATAGAACTTGAGGGAATATTTGTTCTACCTTTAGCTCCTCGTTGGGTTCGACACTCTTACTTATCTAAAGAGGCTACAACTGATCCCCTATACTTGTGGGTTATCAAGACCTTTTTCTGGCGCCGTTGCCGGGGAGCAATAGCGTGGGGTGAATATTCTCGTGTGTGCTAGTTTGCTTTATCACTAAGTAGATTTTATTTGTTGTTCTAAGTTTTTTTCTATCTTTAGTTATGGGTAGGAAATGCAAAATACCAAAAAAAAATAGTGGTACCTGCTGAACCAATGGTTGAAGAACCACTCAAAATCTATCACACTCCTAAAACTTTTTACTTGGATCATCTTCGATCCCTATGTGCTCGTGCTGAAACCCCAACTAGCTTAGTTGAGGGCAAATCTTTAGATGAGCATGCTTGTTATGTGCGACACCGCTTATCTTAAGATGGGAAACTTTTACTGGATCAAATTCATCGTTTGCTATGATATGCTTGGAATTTATGTGAAATATATGATTTTACTTGTTGTTCTGAAGACCCTAAGAAACACATTCCCTACCAATGTGAGTTTAGTGATAATGGAATCGTATCTTCGTATGCTAAGTGTGTTTATAGTTACTATGATGTTCAACAAATTGAAGAATTTGTTGCTTTTAAGGGTGCTTATGAAATTGCTTCTTTGATTGAAAAGTATGATGCTACTCTTTACAAATCTAATTTTTTTTCCATATTTAAATATTGTTATGATAATTATGCTTCTAATGCCTATGTTAAACCATATATTGAGGACTCCTCCACTGTCCAAGAAGAGACTAATATTTTGCAGGAGCCTATGGAAGAAGAAATTAGTGACATTGTGAGCTCATTGGATGAAAAAGATGAGGAGGAGAGCGAAGAACAAAAGGAGGAAGAGCAGATTGATCACCCGTGCCCACCTACTAATGAGAGTAACTCTTTATCTCATACATTGTTTAATTTCCCTTCATGCGTACCGAAGGATGAATGCAATGATGATTGTTATGATCCCGTTGATTCTTTTGAAATATCCCTTTTTTTTATGATGCTTGCTATGCTTGTGGCCAAGATGTCAATATGAATTATGCCTATGGAGATGAACTTGCTATAGTTCCTTATGTTAAACATGAGATAGTTGCTATTGCACCCACACATGATAGTCCTATTATATTTTTGAATTCTCCAAACTACACTAAATCGGAGAAGTTTGCACTTATTAAGGATTATATTGATGGGTTGCCTTTTTGCGTTACACATGATGATTTTGATGAGTATAATATGAATGTTCTTGCTGCTCCTACTTGCAATTATTATGAGAGAGGAACTATATCCCCGCCTCTCTATGTTTCCAACACGGTAAAATTGCAAGAAACTGCTTATACTATGCATTGGCCTTTACTGATGTGCATGAATTGTTCTTGTATGACATGCCAATGCATAGGAAGAGAGTTAGACTTTGTTTTTGCATGACACATATCACTTTGTGCTCACTACTAAATGCCAAATCATTGTTAATTAAAATTGGCTTTGAAATACCTTGGGATCCGGGTGGATCCATTACTTGAGCACCATATGCCCAGCTTAATGGCTTTAAAGAAAGCGCTGCCAGGGAGACAACCTAGAAGTTTTAGAGGGTCATTTATTTCTGTTGTGTGCTTTTATAAAGTTTAAAAACAAAAAAATAAAGATGGGAACCTAAAACTTTTCCAAAAAGAAAAGTGAAAGTAAGAAGGACGAGCATCGTTGAAATGGGGGAGCTCCTTGAACTTTGTTCATGCCCGTGGAAACTTTGCAAATCTTAAATTACAGAAACTTTTCAACAAAAATAATTATCCCCTTGTACAATTCCATTGTATTATAAATATAATGTGCCAAGAGTTTCCTTTAGGATGATTAAACTACTTGTTGGTTTGTGCGGTGCAAAAACAGAAACTTTGGTTGTAGTGCGCGATTTTAATTTTTTTTACTGGAACGTCGAAAGGATCTGAAACTTGTTGCAAAGTCTTTCTATACAAATTGTTGATTTTTCCTAATTTTTCAAGAATTTTTAGAGTTACGGAAGTATGGTTAATGTTCAGATTACTACAGCATGTCCTGTTTTCATAGATTGATGTTATAGCTTCATTATTTGCATATGTTTGAATTCTTGTTGAAGCCTCCTTGACTTGGGGCCATAGAATTGTGATAGCATACGGTGGGTAATGTTTGTTCATAATTATACAATAATGTTAGAGTAGTATATGATGGGATTTCATTGATCATATGCACTAACCCCGCCACTAAAAGTTCGGTTAAGTTTTGTGTGGATGAAGTGTTCGAAGATCGAGGAGGTCTCGATATGAGGAGAAGGAGGAGAGAAAAGAGCTCAAGCTTGGGGATTCCCAAGGCACCCCAAGTAAATATTTAAGGAGACTCAAGCGTCTAAGCTTGGGGATGCCCCGGAAGGCATCCCATCTTTCTTCCACAAATATTGGTATGTTTTCGGATTCGTTTCGTTCACATGATATGCGTAAACTCTTGGAGTGTCATGTGCTTTTTAATTTTCTTTTAATAAATGCACCATGCTGGTATGAGATAATCCTTGGTTGATTTATAGAATGCTCTTTGCACTTCACTTATATCTTTTCAGTATGGCTTTATAGAGTGCTTCATGTACTTCACTTATATCATTTGAAGTTTGGATTGCCTGTTTCTCCTCACATAGAAAACCACCATTTGAAGAATGCTCTTTTGCTTAACTTATATTTGGTAGAGCGTGGGCATTTCTTTTGTAGAAAGAATTAAACTCTCTTGCTTCACTTATATCTATTTAGAGAGTTGACATGAATTGGTAATTCACATGGTTAGTCATAAAATCCTACATAAACTTGTAGATCGCTGAATATGATATGTTTGATTCCTTGCAATAGTTTTGCAATATAGAGATGCTAATATGTGGGAGGAACTAGTGAATGATTTTGGGTTAGTAAAAATATTGGTGTTAAGGTTTGTGATTCCCGAAGCATGCACGTATGGTCTCCTAACTATGTAACCAAATTGGCGCGCATTGTATTTTGATTGTTTATCTTTGCGTGAAAGTCGGGGGCGCGCGATGGTTAACTCCTATCAACCTCCCCCCCTAGGGGCATGCATCGTAGTATTTTGCTTCGAGGGCTAATAGATTTTTCGTAATAAGTATTTGAGTTATTTATGACTAATGTTGAGTCCATGGATTATACACACTCTCACCCTTCCACCTTTCTAGCCACTCTAGTATCGCGCAACTTTTTTCCACACTTGTGCTTCATGATAGAGAGTCTCCTATGTTGTCACTTCCATATACTAGTGGGAATTTTCATTATAGAACTTGTCTTGTATATTTCAACGATGGGCTTCCTCAAATGCCCTAGGTCTTCATGAGCAAGCAAGTTGATGCACACCCACTAGTTTTCTTTTGAGCTTTCATACACTTATAGCTCTAGTGCATCCGTTACATGGCAATCCCTACTCACTCACATTGATATCTATTGATGGGCATCTCCATAGCCCATTGATACGCCTAGTCGATGTGAGACTTTCTTCCTGCTTTTGTCTACTACCACCTTCTATTCCACCCATAGTGCTATGTCCATGGCTCACGCTCATGTATTGCGTGAAGAGTTGAAAAAGTTCAAAAAACTAAAGTATGAAAACAATTGCTTGGCTGACACCGGGATGGGCATGAGGGGTACCTTGTGTTAAGAAAAGGGAGCATGAAAGACTATATGATTTTGTAGGGATAACGTTCTTTAGCATTGATATTTTGAAACACTTGATTGTTTGTTAGGATGCCCGAGTATTAAATTCTTTTATGTCAAATGATAGACTATTGCTTTGAATCACTCGTATCTTAATATTCATGCCATGATTAGATTACATGATCAAGATTATGCTAGGTAGCATTCCACATCAAAAATAATCTTTTTTATCATTTACCTACTCGAGGACGAGAAGGAATTAACCTTGGGGATGCTGATACGTCTCTGTCATATCTATAATTTTTGATTGTTCCGTGCCAATATTATACAACTTTCATGTACTTTTGCCACCTTTTATACTATTTTCGGGATTAACATATTGATCCGGTGCCCAGTGCCAGTTCCTGTTTGTTGCATGTTTTTTGTTTCGCAGAATATCCATATCAAATGGAGTCCAAACGGGATAAAAACGGACGGAGATTTTTTTTGGAATATATATGAATTTTGGGAAGTGGAATCGACGTGCGACGATGCCCGAGTGGCCCACGAGGGTGACGGGTGCCCCAAGGGGGTCAGGCGCGCCCTGGGCCCTCATGGCCACTCCGTAAGGCGGTTGGTGCCCTTATTTTGCCGCAAGAAAGCTAATATACGGATAAAAATCATGTCAAAAATTAAGCCCAATCAGAGTTACGGATCTCCACAATTAAGAGAACTACATTGAAAATTATGTTGGTTAGAATTCCACATCAAAAATTCTGTTTTTATCATTTACCTACTCGGGGACAAGCAGGAATTAAGCTTGGGGATGCTTGATACGTCTCCAACGCATCTATAATTTTTTATTGTTCCATGCTATTATTTATGATGTTTTGGATGTTTAATGGGCGTTGTTATACACTTTTATATTATTTTTGGGACTAACCTATTAACCCAGAGGCCTAGTCCAGATTGTTGTTTTTTGCCTATTTCAGGGTTTTACATTAAAGGAATATCAAACAGAGTCCAAACGGAATGAAACTTCGGGAGAGATATTTTTAGAGCAAAATACGCACAAGAGACTTGAGAACCACGGATAAGGGCTTACGTGGTGTCCACGAGGGTGGGGGCACCCCCCCCCTACAGGGCGCGCCCCCTGCCTCGTGGGCCCCACGTCTGGCCCCCGGTGCCCTCCTTCCTCCTATATATACCTATGTACCCCGAAACCATCAGAACAACAGAAAAAACCCTAGTTCCACAGCCGCAACCTTCTATTCTCGTGAGATCCCATCTTGGGGCCTGTTCCGGAGCTCCGCCAGGGGGGATCTACCACGGAGTGCTTCTACATCATCATCATCGCCTCACCATGAGTTGTGAGTAGTTTGCCATAGACCTTCAGGTCCATAGTTAGTATCTAGATGGCTTTTTCTCTCTCTTTGGATCTCAATACCAAGTTCTCCTCGGTCTTCGAGGAGATCTATTCGATGTAATCTCTTTTTGCGGTGTGTTTGTCAAGATCCGGTGAATTGTGGGTTTATGATCAAGATTATGTATGAGAAATATTTGGTTCTTTTCTGAACTCTTTATGTATGATTATAATATCCCTGCAAGTCTCTTTGAATTATTGGTTTGGTTTGGCCTACTAGATCTATAGTGCTTGCAATGGGAGAAGTGCTTGGCTTTGGGTTCAATCTTGCAGTGTCATTTCCCAGTGAAAGTAGGGGCAGCAAGGCACGTATTGTATTTTTGCCATCGAGGGTAAAAAGATGGGGTTTATATCATGTTATTTGAGTTTATCCCTCTACATCATGTCATCTTGCTTAAGGCGTTACTCTGTTCTTATGAACTTAATACTCTAGATGCATGCTGGATAGCGGTCGATGTGTGGAGTAATAGTAGTAGATGCAGAATCGTTTCGGTCTACTTGTCTCGGACGTGATGCCTATATATAATGATCATGCCTAGATAGTCTCATAATTAGTCGCCTTTATATCAATTTCTCAACAGTAATTCGTTCACCCACCGTAGAATTATGCCATCATGATATAAGCCACTAGAGAAACCTATGGCCCCCGGGTCTATTCTCAACATATCAATCTACAATCTACTTTACTTTTCTGTTTTTACTTTCTGTTCTTATATCCAAAAATACAAAAAATATCAAACTATCATCTCTATCAGATCTCACTTTCATAAGTGACCGTAAAGGGATTGACAACCCCTTATCGCGTTGGCTGCGAAGTTCTTATTTGTTTGTGCAGGTGCGAGGGACTCGTACATGGTCTCCTACTGGATAGATACCTTGGTTCTCAAAAACTAAGGTAAATACTTACGCTACTGTGCTGCATCACCCTTTCCTCTTCGAGGGAATACAACGCAAGCTCGAGAAGTAGCAAGAAGAATTTGGCGCCGTTGCCGGGGAGGCTTACGCAAAATTCATATACCAAGTACCTATCACAAACCCTTATCCTTCGCATTACATTTATTTGCCTCTCGTTTTCCTCTCCCCCACTTCACCCTTGCCGTTTTATTTGCCCTTCTTTTTTCCGTGTGTTTTACCGTTCGCCTTTCTGTTTGCTTGTATTGCTATGTGCTCTCTATTAGCTTACATCTTCGCTTGCTAAATTATGGATCCTCATCCACTTGCTAATCCTTTTAAGAGATCCAATTATGTTGAACCTATTGCTAGTGAGTTGAGTGCTCTAGATTATCTTTATGGGGTTTTGCTTGAAATTCGTGAATCTGAAAATTGTGAGGAATTGTTAAAAGAAAAAGTGATTCACGATAGCTCCTTAAGTAAAAAAAGCATGATTGCAATGATGTTATTATAAATTCTATGAATAACAATTGCGCTCGCTAGAATAGTCACCAGATTTTACTGGAGTGTGCTATTTAGTTAAGTCTTTTTGCAGATGATTAATAGACAAATTCCTCACGTTTACCAATCTATTTCAATTTTTTTGGAGTTACAGAAGTATGCGAAAGTTACAGATTACTACAGACTATTCTGTTTTTGACAGATTCTGTTTTTCGTGTGTTGTTTGCTTATTTTGATGAATATATGAGTAGTATTGGAGGATATGAATCATAGGGAAGTTGGAATACATTAGGTTTAACACCAATATAAACAAAGAATGAGTTCATTACAGTACTTTTGAGTGGTGGTTTGTTTTCTTATACTAACGGAGCTTACGAGATTTTTGTCTAAGTTGTGTGTTGTGATGTTTTCAAGTTTTGAGTATTGCTTTGATGGACTATGGAACAAAGAGTGGCAAGAGCCTAAGCTTGGGGATGCCCAAGGCACCCCAAGGTAAAATTCAAGGACAACCAAAAGCCTAAGCTTGGGGATGCCCCGGGAAGGCATCCCCTCTTTCGTCTTCATCTATCGGTAACTATACTCGGGACTGTATTTTTATTCACCACATGATATGTGTTTTACTTGGAGCGTCATGTATTATTTGAGTCTTTGCTTGTTAGTTTGCCACAATCATCCTTGCTGGACACACCTTTTTGAGAGAGATAAATATCTTTTAGAGAACGGTGGTGATTTTATTTGGTAGAAATTGTTGGTCTCTCATGCTTCACTTATATCCTTTTGAGAGTCTATTAGAACAGCATGGTAATGTACTTTGGCTATAAAACTAGCCTTAACATGATAGGCATCCAAGATGAATGTAGTAAGAACTTTCATACTAAGTGCATTGAATATGATGAGAAGTTGGATGCTTGATAATTGTTTTGAGATATGAGGATAGTGATATTGTATTCATGCTAGTGGAGTTATTATGAAATTGAGAAATACTTGTGTTAAAGTTATTGATTCCTGTAGCATGCACGTATGGTGAACCGCTATGTGACGAAGTTAGACCATGAGGTTTTTGTAGAGTGTCCTCCTTTGTGTGGAGGTCGGGGGCGCGCGATTGTTAACTCCTACCAACCTCCCGCCTAGGAGCATGCGTTGATTGCTTTGTTTTGATGACTCATAAATTTTTTCAATAAGTATATGAGTTCTTATGACTAATGTTGAGTCCATGGATTATACGCACTCTCACTCTTCCACAGTTGCTAGCCTCTCTTGTACTGCGCAACTTTCGCCGGTACCATACACCCACTATATATCTTCCTCAAAACAACCACCATATATCTTCCTCAAAACATTCACCATATCTACCTATCATGGCATTTCCATAGCCATTCCGAGATATATTGCCATGCAACTTTCCACCATTTCGTTCATATGACACGCTTCATATTGTCATATTGCAATGCAGGATCATGCAGTTGACATCGTATTTGTGGCAAAGCCACCATGCATAATTTTTCATACATGTCACTCTTGATTCATTGCACATCCCGGTACACCACCAGGGGCATTCATATAGAGTCATACTTTGTTCTAGTATTGAGTTGTAATTCAATATAAGTCTGATGATCATCATTATTAGAGCTTTGTCCCATGTGAGGAAAGGCCAAACAAAAGAAAAGGCCCCTCCAAAAAAAGGGACAATTGCTACTATAATTTTTCCACACTTGTGCTTCAAAGTAGCACCATGTTCTTCATGATAGAGAGTCTCATGTTTAGTCACTTTCATATACTAGTGGGAATTTTCATTATAGAACTTGGCTTGTATATTCCAACGATGGGCTTCCTCAAATGCCCTAGGTCTTCGTGATCAAGAAAGTTGGATGCACACCCACTTAGTTTCTTTTGTTGAGATTTCATACATATTTAGCTCTAGTGCATCCGTTGCATGGAAATCCCTACTCACTCACATTGATATCTATTGATGGGCATCTCCATAGCCCATTGATACGCCTAGTCGATGTGAGACTATCTCCCTCCTTTTTGAATTCTCCACAACCACCACTCTATTCCACATAGTGATATATCCATGGCTCACGCTCATGTATTGCGTGAAAGTTCAAAGGTTTGAAAGAATAGAGTATGAAAACAAAAGTGCTTGGCTGAAACCGGGGTTGTGCATGATATGAATATTTTGTGTGATGAAGAGGGAGCATAGCCAGACTATATGATTTTGTACGGATAACTTTCTTTAGCCATAGTATTTTGAGTAGACATGATTGCTTTGTTAGTATGCTTGAAGTATTATCATTTCTTATGTCAATATAGACTTTCATCTTGAATCTTTCAGATCTGATCATTCATGCCACAATTAAGAGAACTACATTAAAAATTATGTTGGTTAGCATTCCACATCAAAAATTCTTTTTTTTTATCATTCACCTACTCGAGGACGAGCAGGAATTAAGCTTGGGGATGCTTGATACGTCTCCAACGCATCAATATTTTTTTATTGTTCCATGCTATTATTTATGATGTTTTGGATGTTTAATGGGCTTTGTTATACATGTCTATATTATTTCTGGGACTAACCTATTAACCTAGAGGCCCAGTCCAGATTGTTGTTTTTTGCCTATTTCAGGGTTTTACAGAAAAGGAATATCAAATGGAGTCCAAACGGAATGAAACTTCAGGAGAGATATTTTTGGAGCAAAATACGCACGGGAGACTTGTGAACCACGGAGTAGGGCTTACGTGGCGTCCACGAGGGTGGGCCCCGCCTACAGGGCGCCCCCTGTCTCGTGGGCACAACGTCTGGCCCTCGGTGCCCTCCTTCCTCCTATATATACCTACGTACCCCGAAACCATTAGAACAACAGAAAATACCCTAGTTCCACCAGCGCAACCTTCTGTTCCCGTGAGATCCCATCTTGGGGCCTGTTCTGGAGCTCCGTCGGAGGGGGGATCTACCATGGAGTGCTTCTACATCATCATCATCGCCTTACCATGATTTGTGAGTAGTTTACCACAGACCTTCGGGTCCATAGTTAGTAACTAGATGGCTTCCTCTCTCTCTCTCTCTCTCTCTCTTTGGATCTCAATACCAAGTTCTCCTCAGGCTTCGAGGAGATCTATTCGATGTAATCTCTTTTTGCGGTGTGTTTGTCGAGATCCGATGAATTGTGGGTTTATGGTCAAGATTGTCTATGAGAAATATTTGGTTCTTTTCTGAACTCTTTATGTATGATTATAATATCCCTGCAAGTCTCTTCGAATTATTGGTTTGGTTTGGCCTACTAGATCTATAGTTCTTGCAATGGGAGAAGTGCTTGGCTTTGGGTTCAATCTTGCGGTGTCCTTTCCCAGTGACAGTAGGGGCAGCAAGGCACGTATTGTATTGTTGCCATCGAGGATAAAAATATGGGGTTTATATCATGTTATTTGAGTTTATCTCTCTACATCATGTCATCTTGCTTAAGGCGTTACTCTGTTCTTATGAACTTAATACACTAGATGCATGCTGGATAGCGGTCGATGTGTGGAGCAATAGTAGTAGATGCAGAATCGTTTCGGTCTTCTTGTCTCGGAAGTGATGCCTATATATAATGATCATGCCTTGATAGTCTCATAATTAGTCGCTTTTATACCAATTGCTAGACAGTAATTCGTTCACCCACCATAGAATTATGCTATCATGAGAGAAGCCACTAGAGAAACCTATGCCCCCCGGGTCTATTCTCAACATATCAATCTACAATCTACTTTACTTTTCCGTTTTTACTTTTTGTTCTTATATCCAAAAATACCAAAAATATCAAATTATAATCTCTATCAGATCTCACTTTCGTAAGTGACCGTAAATGGATTGACAACCCCTTATCGCGTTGGCTGCGAAGTTCTTATTTGTTTGTGCAGGTGTGAGGGACTCGCGCGTGGTCTCCTACTGGATTGATACCTTGGTTCTCAAAAACTGAGGGAAATACTTACGCTACTGTGCTGCATCACCCTTTCCTCTTCAAGGGAATACAATGCAAGCTCGAGAAGTAGCAAACACCGTCCTTGGTTTCCCAGCCTTGGCAAAGTTCATGGCGGCGACTCACCCGGGCTACAACGCCGTCAAGATACCCGGGAGCAGCGGCCGCCCTTCAGGTCCTCGGGCGCGCTTACGGGGCTGCAGCCGCGGACCATTCAGGTACGGAGGGGGCTCCGGAGACGTCGAAAGCCACGCCAGCCAAGAAGAAGCAGCTCTTCTCTCAGGACCCAGCCGAGACGAAGCAGGTGCCTGCTGACGAGGAGGGCTCAGGAGCCACCTTCACCATCGGCACGGGCATGGACCCAGAGCAAGAGGCGGCGTTGGTTAGCTTCCTTAGGGATAACAAGGATGTATTCGCTTGGAAGGCCGCTCACTTGGTCGGGGTGCCTAGGCGCATCATCAAGCACCACCTTACGGTGTGCCCCAACGCGCACCCTATCAAGGAAATAGCACGCAGGAAGGCCCCGGAGAAGCAGGCCTTCATCGTTCAGGAGATTCGGAAGCTAGAGGAAGCAGGCGTCGTACGGGAGGTACGACACCCTGAGTGGCTGGCCAACCCTGTCATCGTCCCAAAGAAAGGAGGCAAGGAGCGCATGTGCGTCGACTTCACGTGCCTTAACAATTTCTTCCCTCAGGACCCGTTCCTTGTCCCGCGCATCGACCAGATCGTGGATTCGACGGCTGAGTGCGACCTGCTCTGCTTCCTCGACGCCTTCTTGGGATACCACCAGATCAAGAGGGCGGTGGAGGATGTGGAGAAGACGGCGTTCCTGACCCCTTGCGGTGTCTACTGCTACACTTGCATGCCTTTCGGGCTGAGAAATGCGGGCGCCACCTTTCAGCGCCTGATGCACATCACCCTCGGCCCTCAGCTCGGGAGGAACACGGAGGCCTACGTCGATGACATCGTGGTCAAGTCCAGATTGGCAAAGACTCTCATCTAGGACCTGGAAGAAACATTCGCCAACCTGCGCAAAGTGAAGCTGTGCCTCAACCCGGAGAAGCGCGTGTTTGGCGTACCCTCCCGCAAGTTGCTAGGGTTCCTAGTTTCGCACCGGGGCATTGAAGCTAATCCGGAGAAAATCAAAGCCATCGAAAGAATGAAGCCACCTTCGACCCTGAAGGAGATGAAGAAGCTTGCGGGATGCGTGACGTCCCTGGGGCGCTTCATCTCTAAGCTTGGCGAATGCGCCCTCCCGTTCTTCAAGCTCATGAAGATGAAGGGGCCCTTCTAGTGGACTCCGGAGGCTGACACTGCCTTCCGGGGTCTCCAGGAATACCTCACCAGCTTGCCGGTTATGGTGGCGCCAAGACCGCTGGAGCCCATGATTCTCTATCTCGCCGCTACGCCTCACTCCGCCAGTGTGGCGTTGGTGGTGGAGCGCGAGGAGAGGCCCCGAAGCACGAGGCTGCGGGGCTAGTCGTCATCCTCAGGAGCTCCGTCGCCCCCCAATGTAACTCCGGAGGTAGATTCGACAACGGTTGCTGATGACCCCGCCATCCAGCAAGAAGCACCCAAGACTCCTGAAGTGCCTGAAGATCCTACAGCGCCGGCCCTCGTGGAACACCCTGTGTACTTTGTCAGCACCTTACTACGCAACGCTCGCTCGCGTTACCTGATGCCTCAAAAGCTGCTCCTAGCGCTCCTTGTTGCCTCCAGGCAGCGGCGCCATTACTTCCAGGGCCACCCCATCAAGGTTGTCTTGTCGTACCCTCTCGAGAAGGTGCGCCGGGGCCCGAACGTCGTCGGGAGGGTCGTTGAGTGGAACATCGAGCTACAGGCGTTCCAGTTGGAGTTCAGCACCACGCGAGCGATCAAAGGAGCGGCTCAGGCAGACTTTGTGGTAGAATGGACCGGCACGCCGGAACAGGGGGCTGGCGAGGATCGCTCGCTGGCCCCCAGTTATGAAGCCCCAGACAGATGGGTGGTGTACTTCGACGGCGCCTTCTAGCGCCTTGGTGTAGGAGCTGGCGTCGTATTAGTATCTCCCACTCAGGACAAGTTGTACTATGTCATGCAGCTTTGCTTCCAGCAAGGCGAGAAGGTCTCCAACAACATAGCAGAGTATGAGGGTTTGATTGCTGGGCTCAAGGCCGCAGCTGCACTGGGGGTCAAGCGCCTCACCATTAAAGGCGACTCGCAACTCCTCGTCAACTTCTCCAACAAGAAATACAAGCCCAAGGACGAGCACATGGAGGCATATCTGGAGGAGGTGCGTAAGATGGAAAAGCGGTTCCAAGGACTGGAACTACAGCACGTGCCAAGGGGCACGAACAAGGAGGCGGACAACATTGCCAAACGAGCCTCCAGGTGGGAACCCCAGAAGTCGGGCGTCTTTGAGGAGTGGTTGCTCAGGCCGTCGGCCGCACCACCCGTTCCTGAGCCAGCATCCTCTCGGGAGGGGCTCCCTGCGGCACCCGTGGCCGGAGCTCCGCCCTGCGGACCGACCTCCTGAGCCTGCCTACTACTCGCCGCGGAGCCCGAGGAGGGTTGCTGGACCAAAGAGCTCAAGATGTACCTGCTACACGACACCTTGCCAGACAAGGAGGAAGACGCGGAGCGCGTGGCTCGGCAGGCCTCGGCTTACTGCATCCAAGAGGCGAGCTCTACAGGAGAAGCCCCAATAACGTCTCACTAAAGTGCATCTTGAGGAAGCAAGGACGCGAGCTGTTGGCCGACATCCACGGTGGAGACTGCGGCCATCATTCTTCGTCCCGCACCCATGTGGGCAAGGCCTTCCGCAGCGGCTTTTACTGGACCACAACACTCAGCGACGCCACGGAGCTTGTGCGGGCTTGTGAGGCATGCCAGTTTCACGCCAAGAAGATCCACCAACCAGCGCAGGGCCTCGAGACGATCCCGCTCTCCTGGACCTTCGCGGTCTGGGGATTGGACATCCTGGGTCCATTTCCCCGGGCGGCGGGGGGCTACCGCTTCCTGTACGTCGCCATCGAGAAGTTCACCAAGTGGGCGGAGGTGGAACATGTTCGTGCGATCTCTGCCGGGTCGGCGGTCAAGTTCATCAAGGGCCTCGTGAGGCGATTCGGGGTCCCCAACCGCATCATCACGGATAACGGTTCGCAGTTTACAAACAATCTCTTCAGGTCATATTGTGCTAGCCTTGGAACGCAGATCTGCTACGCCTTGGTGGCTCACCCCAGGAGAAACAGTCAGGCCGAACGCACCAACGCAGAAGTCCTGCGTGGCCTCAAGACGCGCAGCTTTAAGAAAAAGCTCGCGGCTTGTGGCAGGGGCTGGATCGACGAGCTCTAGTCCGTGATGTGGTCAATCCGTACCACCGCAACCAAACCCATGGGAGAAACACCTTTCTTCCTCGTTTACGGGGCGGAGGTGGTCCTCCCTCATGAGGTCAAGCATCGCTCCCCACGGGTCTTGGCTTTCAATGAGGAACGCCAAGACGCCGCCTGCCGGATGGACCTCATGCTCGGCGAGGAGGGCTGCCACCGAGCTGCGCTCAGAGCAACGCGATACCAGCAGGCGCTGCGGCGGTACCACTACCGCAGCGTCCGCGCAAGAACACTTGAAGTTGGTGACTTGGTCCTGAGGTGGGTCCTCTCCAGGGAGGGGTTACATAAGCTCTCGCCCATGTGGGAGGGCCCGTTCAGAATTGCCCGTGTCTCTAGGCCTGGTGTTGTGCGCCTAGAGACGCAGGATGGGGTACCTATCCAGAATTCCTGAAACATTCGGCACCTCAGGAGGTTCTATCCGTAATCAAGGCTCCATGCCCGTGAAGGTCTCCACTCGTGACACTCTCACGTAATAATGAGTTGGGGTTGTACACGCCTCGGAGTCTCCTGAGCGTTGCCTGTGGGCCATCAGACGGGGCTCCCACCCACGTCCCAGTGGCAGTCCTGAGCTCCGCGCTAGGAAGAAGACGTAGTGTACAGGTCCGACATGACCTTTTTCCTTTTTTGTCTTGGAGTTTGGCTGTCAGCCTATTCTACTTCCTTGGCTATCAGCCCTTCCTCTACCCCGTGCTATGAAGTTCTCGTGTTTATTGCGTTTGGCTGGGAGTCTTGCTTGGAGTTTTTCTCACCGATTTTAAGTTCAGCTTTTCAGGCAGGGGCTGCGCTGCTTGTTCTCCTTCGTGCGCCTCGCGCGCGGGGGCTGGGACACAGTCGGTCTCGGCTCGTGATCTCGTGACCTCACCTAACCAAGCCTGCTTAGGCTCTGGCATCGGGCTTCTCAGTCCACACGACCTATTCTGCCGAGCCTGCTCAGGCCTTGCACTTCAACCCACGCTCGGCACTCTCAAGCAAGCCCAAGGCCGAAAGCCCTTGGCAGCCCGCAGCGGCTCACTCGTACTCGGGGGCTTTGCAGGTCAGGACCCCTCGAACTCAACCACCCTCATGACCCGTTGGGGGCTCATGATGCCGATGAGTCAGGAGCATTTCGCCACAAGACGTCGCAACACCCAAGCTAAGTAATCTCATCCAGACCAAGAACATAATAGCAAGTTCACGTTTCATACATATGCCATAGTCCATTACACGCCTTCTCGAGGCAACCTAAAATTTCGATACAGGAGGGAAATGAAGGGAAAAGAAGAAGCAGAGGTTGACCCGCTAAGCCGCAGCTCGGCGCCGCTGCCCCCACTCAGTCGGAGTCTTCCAGCTCCTCCCGCTTCACCGAGGCGTGGCGGCATGACGACTCTTCCCCCTCACCAAGCCGAGCTCGGCGGCGCGGTGGCCGCTGCTGAAGGAGCTGCTGCTCCCATAGAGGGGGGGACCTGCGGCGCTCACCAAGACCGAGCTTTTCTCCAGACAAAGAGCTGCTCCTCCGGATGTCGTCGCCACCCTCCTCGTCGTCATAGGCCTCGGGACAGCACCCAAGGCACCTCCCTTCCTCCGAGAAGACCCTGATGAACAAAGTTGAGACACCGTGATACCTGAAGTGGAGCGTGCACCACCCCTGCAGTCGGCGCGCGCGCGCAAACGACTGCCAGTCGCGCTCGAGGAACACGTTGCTTGAGGGGGCAACGTCGACCTCCACCCAGGAAGCACCACTACAGCAGCCATCGGTCTGCAGCCACAGGCCGCCGGGGCCTTCGGCTGGCAGCACGTTGCCGAATGAGCGGGGGAGCCGGAGCCACAAGTCGCCAGGCTTCTCCGCCCACACCACGAACTCCGACGACACATTGAAGGACTGGAGCCGTGGGCGCGGAGAATGCACAACCGCCAGATGGCGTCCCGCTCCCCCTCGCCCACCGCGGCCACGACCGCCTCCGCCGTGAGAAGAGGCGTCGCGCCTCTCGCCGGCGACCGCGTCGGAACCCGGAAGGCCGCGCCCGCTTCCCCGAGGAGCCTCCACGGGCGTAGCGGCGTACTTGCGGGGGCGGCCACGGCCCCTCTTCGGTGGCGGCGAGGCCAGCTCCTTCGAGGCCTTCCCCTTCTTCGCGGCGGACGACTTCGTGAGTGGCGCCATGGAGACCTTGCAGCGAGAAGAAGAGCAGGGGGCAAACAAGAAAGCAGATGGCGCTAGCTTGAAGATGGCTTGGGGGCTCCCCCCCCTAGTCCCATTTATAGGGCGGAGGAGCCCAACCGCCTGTCACTGGCGTCACAGCCATAGTGACCCCGACATTCACGCCAGTGAGTTGTCAAGTCGCATGATCACCTAAGCTGCCTGGGGAAGCGGAGACGCCACGTCCCATCCAACCTTCATGCGTCGGCCTGGCCCGCAGTCCTTTGGGGCCCGCGGCGCTTCGTCCTTGACTAAGGCTTCGCCCCGAAGCCAACTCCATGCGCGCCTTGGGCCCGGGGGATACTGTCGGCGTCCTAGGAACCAGGGTACCCAGACTTGCCTACCTGCGGGCCACGACGCGCTCCTACTACGGCCTGGTACGGCCCAGCTGATCGACCAGCTGCCCAAGACCCTCACGAGGGGGCTAGGCCTCGTGAGGAGAATGACACCAAGACCCCCTCAGGAGCGGCCTCGGCTAAGCTGCTCCGGAGGGGCGGAGAATCCAAGGCCAAGCCTACCTCAGGAGGAGGCACTGATGCGAGCAGTGACGCGCCGCACCAGCGGGTGCCAGCGTGTGCCAGAGGTGCAGTTGCCATTTTGGTGCAAAGGAGACAGCGCAGGCGCAGGTTCCCGAGGGGCGAGACAAAGGTTTCCCCTTCGGTGCAACAAGACCGAAGACCGCAAGGACGATATGGAGGATTTCACCACCGAGCCCACCACCGCGTCATCGTCTGATCTCTTTGTAGGCGAAGACCGCTTTTGTCAGGATAGGAGCGTCCTTGTGTTCCCACTCAAAATGGCCGTTGTGGGATCCCTTCCCGCCTAAACATTTCGGGGGAAGAGGACCCTGGCCACCTATATAAGTAGCTAGGATTCCCACTGTGGGCGAGGATGGACCTCATCTCGAACACCCCACCCATGCATCAAGGAGCAAGAACACTTGCCTCTTGACCCTCTTGGGCTCTCCTCCTGAGCTCAAGACCCACTGTACTTGTTCATACTCAAGCCCTTTCGAGGCTAATCCACCCAAGCAGGACGTAGGGTTTTACACCGCAAGGTGGCCTGAACCTGGGTAAACTTGTGTGTGCTTTTACTTGTTGCTTGCTTGAATCTCATCATCGGGCGAGGGTATGGCGCTAGGTAAACGTGAGTGGGAGAGATCTTCGTTCACGCCCCTGTGTTCAAACTTCTTGGGTTTGCGGAGCCCGTAATCCGATAGATGCATACAGGATTGAAGGGGGACCAATATATCTTAATGCTATGGTTAGGTTTTACCTTAATGAACGTTAGTAGTTGCGATTGGTTGCTAATAGTTCCAATCATAAGTTCATAGAATTCCAAGTCAGGGATGGCATGCTAGCAGTGGCCTCTCCCACATAAAACTTGTTATTGGTCTAGTAACGTAGTCAATTGCTTAGGGGCAATTTCGCAACTCCTACCACCACTTTTCCACACTCGCTATCACTAACTTTATTGCTCCTTTACCTAAACAGCCCCTAGTTTATATTTGCGTGCTCTTTATATTCTTGTAAACCTATCCCGCAACACCTACAAAGTACTTCTAGTTTTATACTTGTTCTAGGTAAAGCGAACGTCAAGCGTGCATAGAGTTGTATCGGTGGTCGATAGAACTTGAGGGAATATTTGTTCTACCTTTAGCTCCTCTTGGGTTCGACACTCTTAATTATCGAAAGAGGCTACAACTGATCCCCTAATCACAGTACTCTTAAAGTAGCCTTTGTTGGGCATGTCAAGAACGGTCTCTACATGGTGAAATTTTCGGAGTGACCCACTAAGACTGCAACTTGCCTAATGGCTAAGGTTCATGTGGGATGGCTTTGGCATCGCCGGCTAGCCCATGTCAATATGAGATCTTTGCAAAGTCTGCTCAAAGAGGAGCATGTTCGTGGACTAACAAATGTGAGTTTTGCCAAAGATCGTGCTTGCAACGTTTGTATTGAAGGGAAGCTTCATGAAACGTCTCACTGTCCCATGGCTGTGATCTACTCGAAGAGACCCTTGGAGCTCCTCCACATGGATCTCTTTGGTCCTCCATCCTTTGATAGTATTGGGGGAAGAAAGTACTGCTTGGTGATTGTGGATGACTATTCGAGATACTCTTGGGTATATTTCTTCAAGAGGAAGAACGAGACCCAACAATCCGTCATCAACTTTGCTAATGAAGCACAATCTCAACTTGAAGCAAAGGTTTTGACTATTAGAAGTGACAACGCCACTGATTTCAAGAACTACACCTTGGATGAGTTTCTTAGTGATGAGGGGATCAAGCACCAATATGTCGCACCTTATACCCCTCAACAAAATGGTGTAGCGGAGAGGAAGAACCGGACGTTGATGGACACGGCAAGGACCATGATGGCGGAATTCAAATCTCCGTACAAATTTTGGGCCGAAGCCATCAACACCGCATGTCATGCATCCAATAGTCTCTACCTCTGCAAAGGCTTGAACAAGACTCCATATGAGATATATACCGGTAACAAGCCCAACCTCAAGTACTTCCGGGTGTTCGGTTGTAAGTGTTTCATTCTAAAGAAAGGTGTTCGTTTGTCTAAATTCAAACCTCGGGCTCAAGAGGGCATATTTATTGGTTATGCTACAAACTCTCATGCTTACCGTGTCCTTAACAAGTCCACCAGACTCATTGAGGAGACGTGTAACGTGGAGTTTAATGAAAATAATGGCTCCCAAGTGGAGCAAAGTGGTCTTTGTGATGTAGGTGATGAAATTCCTCCTCAAGCCATAAGAAGAATGGGGATTGGTCAAACTCTCCCCATTGAGGAACCTCTTGTGGCCAAAGGAGAAGGACAATGATGTACTCAAGTGGAGCCATCACCTATGCTTGTCGACGTTCTAGGAACCAAGGTACCCAGACTTGCATGCCTGCGGCCCGTGGGTGTGGCTTCACAAGTGGCCTGGTACGGCCCATCTGCAGCACCAACAAGACAAGACCCTCGCGAGGGGCCAAGCCTTGCGAGGCGAACGATGCCAAGACCTCCTAAGGGACCGGCCGCCCCTGGGCTACTCCTGAGGAGCGGAGATTCCTATGCAAGCGCCCAGCCTTATGAGGTTGGGGTGATGCAAGCAATGATGACCAAGGCCAGGCGGGCGCCAGCGGGCACAGAGGAGCATGTTTCCTCTTTGGTGCTAAGGAAGCAAGCGCATGCGCGGGGTCCCAAGGAATCAGCCAAAGGTTTCCATTCCCGTGCAACAAGACCAAGACCGCCAGGACGGATGTCATCGCCGAGCCCACCACAACATCACGACCAGAAGCTTTGCAGGCGAAGACTAACTTTTTGTCAGGATAAGTTGTACTACTTGCCCCCTATCAAATTGGCCGTTGTGCAATCCCTTCCCGCCTACATTTCGGGGGAAGAGGACCAAGGCCATTATAAATATAGGATAGCCACCACCAAGCAAGGGGACGGATGAAAACCACACCAGAGCAGACCTCCTGAGGTTGTTCTTCCCTTGTATTAGTTCTTCCTCAGCCCCTCATGAGGCAAGTCCACCACAAAGCAGGAGTAGGGTCTTACACCGCAAGGTGGCCCGAACTTGGGTAAACTAGCGTGTTCATCTTCTTACTTGTTCATTGAGCTAGGCCGTAGGAGCGACGAACCAGTGAGCCGGGGAGTTGAGTTCTTCATACACGCATCAGAGTTCGAAACTATCTTGGGTCTGCGGAGCCCTGAATCCGACAACGCTTGACCCACACGCTTCCGAAGAAAAAAGTGAAGGACCTCAACCCAATGAGTAAGGTCAAGGGCAATATCAACCCCATGAATATGGTGATGCACCAAACGATGCACATGATTAAGTTTATACATGTGAGCTCGCTCAATATCAAGAGCTAGCTCAGGATCAAGAGCAAGCTCAAGATGGTGCTCAAGATCAAGAGCTAACTCAAGACGGTGCTCAAGATCTGCAAGATGATCCTCAAATTACCATTGAGTAACTTTTGGAGCGTCGTGCCGCTAAGGTGGCTTCCAAGTTCGAGCGTCAACATGTCAAGGAGAATGTGCTTGGAAGCTTGAGAAAAGGGGTAACTACTCATAAACAATTGTCATTTTTTTGTGAGCATCACGCGTTTGTTTCGTGTGTTGAACCCCAAAAGGTACATGAGTTGCTCGATGATGAGGATTGGCTTGAAGCAATGCACGATGAACTCAACAACTTTGAGCGCAATCAAGTTTGGGAATTAGTGCCATGGCCAACAGAGGAACATAATGTCATCAGGACCAAATGGATCATCAATAATAAGCAAGATGTGAACGGAGTGGTTGTGCGTAACAAGGCAAGATTGGTGGCACAAGGCTACTCCCAAGTCGAGGGTATCGACTACGGTGAAACATGTGCCCCCGTTGCTCGTCTTGAATATATTCGCTTGTTGCTTGCATATGCATCTCATCATGATTTTAAGTTGCAACAAATGGATGTGAAAAGTGCATTTCTAAATGGTCCTTTGACTGAGTTGGTATATGTCAAACAACCTCCCGGATTCGAGGATCCCAAGTTCCCCACTCATGTATACAAACTCAGAAAGGTGCTCTATGGCCTTAAACAAGCCCCACGTGCGTGGTATGAGCACCTTACCGAGTTGTTGCAAGATCGTGGGTTTGAAATTGGGAAAATAGATCTCACTCTTTTTACTAAGAGGGTCAAAGGGGATTTGTTCATATGCCAACTATATGTTGATGACATTATTTTTGGTTCTCCTAACAAATCTTTTAATGATGAGTTTGCTGCACTAATGATTGAGAAGTTTGACATGTCTATGATGGGAGAGTTGAAGTTCTTTCTTGGCTTCGAAGTCAAGCAAAGTAGAGAGGGAACGTTCATCAACCAAGCCAAGTATACTCAAGACATGCTCAAAAGATTCTAGCTAGATGATTTCAAACCGGTCAAGTTTCCAATGCCCACCAAACGCAAGCTTGACTATGATCCCAATGGTAAAGCCATGGATCAAAAGGTATATCGTTCCATGACAGGATCCTTGCTTTACCTTTATGCATCTAGACCGGATATCATGTTGAGTGTGGGATTTTGTGCATGGTTTCAAGCCGCACCTAAGGAAAGCCACTATGTGGCGGTCCAGCGAATCTTTCGATATTTGGCTCATACCCCAAAACTTTGGCTTATGGTACCCCAAAGGAGCAAGCTTCGATCTCATGGGTTACTCAGACTCAGATTGGGCGGGAGATTTTATGGGGAGGAAGTCAACTTCCGGAGGGTGCCAATTCCTTGGTTGCTCTTTGGTGAGTTGGTCTTCGAAGAAGCAAAATTTTATATATCTCTCGTCCACCGAGGCCGAGTATGTAGTCGCCGCAAGTTGTTGTGCACAATTTCTATGGATGAGACAAACCTTAAAGGATTACGGTGTCACTTGTGACAAAGTGCCTCTTCTATGTGACAATGAAAGTGCTATCAAGATTTCTCTCAATCCCGTGCAACATAGCAAGACGAAGCATATTGAGATTCGTCATCATGTCATTAGAGATCACATCAAGCCAGGAGATATTGATATCATCTACATCAACACTCAAGAGCAACTTGCGGATATCTTCACGAAGCCTCTAGATGAAAAAAGATTACGCGAGTTAAGGCATGAGCTAAATATCATTGATTTGAGCAATGTGTCTTAAATCTAGGCAGATCCCACCACACTCATCACTATACCTTGTTCTATATGTAGGCATGGACATAGGGGGGTGTTGTTCTCTCAATGAACTCTCCCTCCTCCCATTATGCATAAATCTATCACGTCTTTCACATTAGCCATTTTGATGGTACTTGTGCTTCAAAGATGAATTTAGGTCATGGACCCAAGGATAATTCTCCACGGTGCCATACCAGTTGACTCAAACATAGGTGGCTTCGGCCACCGCCCTCTCTTCATGAGAGGAATTGTTTCGGTGTTTGGTCTTCATTTCTCTTGTCGAATCTTTTTGGACCTTGATCTTGTTTGATTTGCTTCATTTGTCCTCTCTTGTTTGAGTCCTTTTTCTTGAAGCTTATTTGATTTGTCACTGTGTCCTTGCATCTTCAAAATCTGTTCAAAAAAATTTGCAAAGGCCTTCTTTCTTTCTCTCCCGAACCAGCATTTCCTTGGCAACGTGGTACTACCGTGGATCGCCACAGTACTACCGCTCGAGAGGGGTTACTAATGCATTTGTGCGTCAGCAGCCCCGGCACGGTACTACCTCATCTAGCAAGGCAATAAGTGTTTACTCCCACTGGAAGAGCGGTACTACCGCCCAGCGAGCGGCATTAACTTTTTACTGCCGCTAGATGTGCGGTACTACCGCGATGACGTGCGGTACTACCGTGCCGTCGGGACCGCGAGGGGGTTATGGATGGGAAGGGGGTTTCCATCTCCCCCATACCCATTCTTTCCTTATCCTCTCGTGTCTCTCTCTCCCCTCTCAAAGAACGGCCACGGAGGACCTCGCCGGATCTCCTTCTCCGACCACTCTCCTCCCATTCTGACCACGGTGTCACTTGTGACAAAGTGCCTCTTCTATGCGACAATGAAAGTGCTATCAAGATTACTGTCAATCCCGCGCAACATAGAAAGATGAAGCATATTGAGATTCGTCATCATGTCATTAAAGATCACATCAAGCCAGGAGATATCGATATCATCTACATCAACACTCAAGAGCAACTTGCGGATATCTTCACGAAGCCTCTAGATGAAAAAAGATTTCGTGAGTTAGGGCATGAGCTAAATATCATTGATTTGAGCAATGTGGCTTAAATCTAGGCACATCCCACCACACTCATCACTATACCTTGTTCTAGATGTAGGCATTGACATAGGGGGAGTGTTGTTCTCTCAATGAACTCTCCCTCCCCCCATTATGCATAAATCAATCACGTCTTTCACATTAGCCATTTTGATGGTACTTGTGCTTCAAAGATGAATTTAGGTCATGGACCCAAGGATAATTCTCCGCGGTGCCATACCAGTTGACTCAAACATAGGTGGCTTCGGCCACCGCCCTCTCTTCATTAGAGGAATTATTTCGGTGTTTGGTCCTCATTTCTCTTGTCAAATCATTTTGGACCTTGTTCTTGTTTGATTTGCTTCATTTGTCCTCACTCGTGTGAGTCCTTTTGCTTGAAGCTTATTTGATTTGTCATTGTGTCCTTGCGTCTTCAAAATCTGTTCGAAATAAATTGCAAAGGCCTACTTTCTTTCTCTCCCGAACCAGCCTTTCCTTGGCAACGTGGTACTACCGTGGATCGCCACGGTACTACCGCTCGAGAGGGGTTACTAATGCATTTGTCCATCAGCAGCCCCGGCACGGTACTACCTCATCCAGCAAGGCAATAATTGTTTACTCCCACTAGAAGAGCGGTACTACAGCCCAGCGAGCGACATTAAAGTCTTACTGCCTCTAGATGTGCGGTACTACCGTGCCGTCGGGACCACGAGGGAGTTAAGGATGGGCAGGGGGTTTCCATCTCCCCCATACCCACTCTTTCCTTATCCTCTCGTGTGTGTCTCTCCTCTCAAGGAACGGCGCCGGAGGACCTCGCCGGATCTCCTTATCCGGCCACTCTCCTCCCATTCTGACCAGTGGGATTGTTCCCCAACCCTCCCTCGTGCTATGGAACCCGGTATTGCCCCTAGTTCTTCTCTCCTTGCTCCTTTATTTTTAAATCTAGGTTTGGGGGCCATATGAGTTGGTTTCATTTTTTTGTGTTGACTAAATCATTGCATGAGTTTATGGTTGGAGAGTGCTTGTGCGGTAGAAATGTCATTTGGTAGGATATAACCTGGTAGTTTTGATGCGCGATAGTACCGATCTGAAATTTTGGTTGTACAGATCTGCGCTTCTTGTGTATTCCGACCCATGCGGTACTACCACACCTGATGGAGCGGTACTATCGTGGTAGTAAAATTTTACTACTGCACGTCCTGCGGTACTACCGCACCTCCTGGAGTGGTACTACCGCTTGCTCTAAAATTGCCCTGTTTTGTCCTACCAATTCTCATTTCTATGTGGTTCTCTTGTTTGCCTTGGCTTTTGCAATGACTTCTTTGCTATTCTCTTGTGTTTGCATTGTGTGTCATAGGTGGTAGCTCTGGTTCTGGTTCCAGATGCTCAAATCCCTCTCGTGATAGAAGTTCCAAGCGCCTTCACAATCAAGATGTACCTGAGGGTCCAATGCTCCGAATCGCAACTTCAAGACGACCGCAACCAAGATCAAGGAGCCCACTGTCCATTGGAATGGGATGCCTCAAGCGGAGTTTAAGGTTCGCCGCAAGATCAACCCATATGTGAACCCTAGGGCTCATATCAAGGGCAGTGACTTATTCTAGACCAAGCAACAGACTCTCATCTTTCTAGATGTGATCAAGGCAAAGAAAAACATCTATGTACATGTTCAGTGAATTGACATGGGTCATCTAAGGAAGGACCAGGCATATTTTGGTGAACCACTGGACATGGTGGAGCAGCTTAACCTCGAGGGAATCATCTCTTTTCATCTTGACTATAATCCAGAGATTGTGGCTCAGTTCTTTGCCTCCGTCCACTTCCACATTGATGAGGGGAGGACAATGACTTGGATAACCAATGGTGATAGGATGTCTGCTACCTGGAAGGACTTCATGGCTCTTTTGCACATTCGCGATGAGGGGCTTGAGAAGCCCATTGGTTTTCGCCTGCACGAGAAAAATCAAGTTGCCCCCAAGGAGAAGTTGATGTCATACCTTGTTGAGACGGTGACTGCCACTGGCGAGGTGTCTCATGTGTTGAACCCGTTTCTTGATGTCATGCACGGAATCTTTCGCAACACTCTTTTTCCTCGTATGGGCAACAAGGACAGGTGCATTCCTATTTGGTGGATATGCTTCTCTTCTGTGAGAAAGGGCGGGTTCGCAATCCTGGACCACTTGATATTTCCCACATCATGTGGAGTGAGCTTCAGTTGGCTGTGTTTCACCGAAAGGTCCTAATCTATGGACCTTACTTGTTCTACTTGATCCGGGAGAAGTGGTCGGAGACCTTTCCTGGTGAGGATTTTCAGGCTCCCAACTGGATCCATCATGAGCCCATCCAGCTTCGTCTCAAGCACAAGTAGGCTAACACTACCACTAAGCCTGTTGCTGCCAACATGGATGTTGATGAGGATGAGTTTGAGGATGAGGACTGTCCCGGGATGTCTGAGCCTCCCTCTGATGAGCCATCTTGGGCCGCGAAGCTCAAGGACAAGATGAAGACCCTATTTTGCATGCAGGCTAAGGGGCAGTATCTAACACATGTTGCTCGGGAGGAGAGTCGTCAGTGTGACAAGCTGATTCTGAGGAAGCTTGGCGAGACCATCTCGAGTGGGTCTGAGAAGAACATTACACCTGAAGCTGCTTGGATGAAGAAGAAGAACTTTCAGTGGGTTGACTCTGATGATGAGGAGTTCGATGGATGATCTATCTACAGTGGGAGCTACCACCTGGGCCTTAGGTGTCCTCTCTTCCTTTTTGGTGTCTCGTTGCCAAAGAGGGAGAGAGAGTAGGATTTGTGGATTTGTGAGTGATTTCGTTCTCGTTGTCTCCTTGCTTTCATTGAACCTTCCTCGTTGCTTTGGTTGGTTTTATTTGTGTGTGATACCAGGAGACTTATTTTACCATATGGTGTGAGACATATGCTATCACTCTTATATCATTATTGTCCGGTATGTTTAGTAGCTTGTGAGTCTATTTGTTATGTGCCCTTATGTTCATGCTCACATGCTATGCATTGCTTCCATGCTTAGTGTCATTTAGTTTGTTGCAAGGAATGCCTCGTCTATAAAATTTAGGGGGAGTGTTGATCCTAGGTTGTGTGCTTTGTAGTCCAAAGCATATCTAAAGAATGCACACATCTAAGGGGGAGCCTGCCTATATTTTATAGACTTTGGGTTTGCAGTTGTTAAAATACATATACTTATGTGCAAATCTCGTATTGTCATCAATCCACCAAAAAGGGGGAGATTGTTATGGCATATTTCTCCCGGAGTAGTTTTGGTGATTGATAACAATGCTTTTGCAGACTAATTGTGTGCATTGAGCATTTCAAATATCTGATGTCTAGGCACATGATGATTCGGTGCCCCTCGGAGTCTATCGAAGACGATTGCTTTTCTACGTTTCTTTTTGGAGGATTTGAGTCATAGGAAAGTCGTACTATTAAGAGGGGGTCTGCTTCGAAAAGGTCGGGCTGGAATCACACGTACACATCTATTCTTTTGCACCACCTTTCCTTCGCTTCATTGCAGCTCCAGTTCGTTTTCCATGTCAGGGCATATTGAAGGCAGCAAGGTGCATGTTTTTAGTGACTAGTGGTAGTACCGCACAAGGGAGCGGTAGTACCACAGGTGCCAGCCGTAGCGGTAGTACAGCTGTCACCAACACCAGTTGCGTGCGTCTACGGTAGTAGATACGGATATAGTTTTTTACTACCGCTCTCGAGCGGTAGTATTGCAAACTGCATCCGTTACTACCGTGCCGGATTGCTGCTCAGTCTGCTTCAGGGGAGGTAGACACGGAAGTAACTTTTTACATGTGTACCTCATGTGGCCGTTGGAAACTACCTACGGTAGTAACATAAGGGCCTGCAGTAGTACCGCTCCGGCGGTTCTACCGCATGTTGCCTCATGCAGTAGTCCTTCCTCGGGTCACTTTCGTGCTTGCAGTAGTACCACCCCAGGCAGTGGTAGTACCACAACCTCTTGAGGCAGTACCGCGACGTGGTGTGGTAGTACCACAGTGCATGGGCTGAAAGTGGGGGTAACGGGTGGATTCTTTCCCTCGCTATATAAAGGGGGTCTTCTTCCCCAAGAAGACCACCTCTTCTAATACCAAACTTCTTTGTTGCTCCAAAGCTCATTTTCGTCCGACCTCTCTCCCTAGCCAATGAAACTTGTTGATTTTCTAGGGATTGGTTGAGAAGGCCCCAATCTACACTTCCACCAAGAGAAATTTGATCCCCCCACTAATCCCTTGCAGATCTTGTTACTCTTGGGTGTTCGAGCACCCTAGACGGTTGAGGTCCCCCCGGAGCCACATTCCATTGTGGTGAAGCTCTGTGGTGTTGTTGGGAGCCTCCAAGCTTGTCGTGGAGATTGCCCCAACCTTGTTTGTAAAGGTCCAGTCGCCGCCTTCAAGGGCACCACTAGTGGATTCACGACATCTTGCATTGTGCGAGGGTGTGAGGAGAATATGGTGGCCCTAGTGGCTTCTTGGGGAGCATTGTGCCTCCACACTGCTCTAACAGAGATGTACTTCCCCTCAAAGGGGATGAACTTCGGTAACACATCATCGTCTTCACCGGCTCCTGTCGGGGAAACTGATCCACGAGCACCTATGGGGACCGAGCCCCTTTCGGTTCGGCGGGGGGCGGAGATCGCACGAAGAGAAGATCGAGGCGAGGCACACGAACAGTTTACCCAGGTTCGGGCCGCACGGATGCGTAAAACCCTACTCCTTCTTTGTGGTTTGTATTGAGTTCTTGCTCGGGAGCGCTGAGTGCTACAGTACACTTCAGCAGCTGATGAGACCGAGCATGAGAGTTCTTCTGCTTCGAACCCCCCTCTACGTTGCGCATGGGCCTCCTTTTATATGCTCAAGGGGTCACCGACAGGTGGCAACGTAGACAAGGGTAAAAATGGAAAGGTGTTGTAGTTGGTACAACTACCTGTATAGTGCATAATACCTAACCCTGACGGCAGGGGACAAGGGAATTAAATGCCCATCGGTGTCGCCCAAACAGTGTAAAAAGGGACCGTCAGGGACGCCACCATTCGCCACGACGGCAACCTTGTCAGCGCCGCTTGCCACCGCGCGCCGCTGGCTGCACAGCCTCCCGCCACGTACGCCAGGAAGGGTCCTAGAGCGACACTTTGGCAGGTGTGCTGGAGCATGGGTACAGAGTGGTAGCTTGCCGCGGCAAGCGCCTTGCCGCGGTCGTTGTCTTGTCGCGTTCGGGAGCTTGTCGCTCACCGGGCCTTGCCAGGACGCATGGCGCGTCGCGGCAAGTTCCTTGAGATGCCTTGGTTGGCCTTCCCGGCAAGTTCCTTTCGCCGGGGTCTTGTGCCTTGAGTGGCCTTCCCGGCAAGCTCCTCTTCCCGGGGCCTTGTCTTCTTGGCTCGAATACTTTGTTCTTGAATGGCTCCAAAGGAACCACGGAGGACCTTGGCGGTCACCCGGCAAGCCTTGCCGCGGGGTGCTGCGACTGCACGTGCACAAGTTCGGGATACTAAGGGTACCCCTACTCTAGTACACCGACAGGAGCCCCCGGACCTGGGCCATACACGGTGCCGAGCACTGTTGGGCCAGGCCCAAAACAGGGCACGGGCACGCGCGGCCTGGGTTGCGCCGTATCTTACTCCGTATCCACCGCGCCCTCCCCGAACGGCACGCGTTGATTGCGGCGTAGTGGGAGAGATCGTGGGTGGTTTCTTTATTCGGAAAGGCGGAACATCCGCCCCCTCCCTCCTTATAAGCAGGGGAAACAGGGGTAGTTCGCCTATCCGCCAGTTGCTACTCCAACCTCGAAAACCTCCGCCGCTCCCCTTCTTCCCAAAGCTGAAAAAGAGCAGCGCTCCGCCCCCCATCGCCACCAGCACCACCAACGCCGTCGACCTCCTTCACCACTTCCGCCATGGCTCCGAAAACCGACAAGGGGAAGGGCGCGAAGTCGGCCGAGGTGCAGCGGCTCGCGGCGCTATAAAAGGAGCGGGTTGTCTTCCCCCCCCAAGCTTGCCGCGAGGGAGCTGAGGGAGTGCTACTACCTCTTCTGGTCGGGGGAGACGCGGGCGCACCCGCGCACGAAGGTACTTCCAGCCGTTGCTTGGAAAACGGCTCCAACTGGATACCCTTTCTTCGCCTTGTTCTTCTACTGCGGGCTCTGCCCGCCTTTCTCTGAATTTTTCTGCGATATCATGAACACCTACGGGTTCCGCCTCCTTGACTTCACCCTCGATGTTGTTCTGACCATGGCAGTTTTCGCACATCTCTGCGAAAACTTTGTCGGAGTCTATCCCAATGTAGCCCTTTTTCGCCACTTCTTTATGCCCCGAGTTGAGAGAGGAGAGCCTTTATCTGGCGGAGTCTCCTGGATCTCGAGGGCCGGCAAGAAGGACACTTATCTGGAGGGAGAGCTCCGCAGCAAGTGGGAGGAGTGGAGAGCAAACTGGTGCTGGATTGTCGAGGAGAACCCGCAGCCATTTACCGCTTGGCGCCAAACCCCAGTAGTGCACGGCAGCGACTGGAGCAACGTGGCCCCGTAAGACGATAGGCTGAAGATTGCCGTCGCCCGGATCCAACGCCTCAGGCTTGCCGGGCTCACTGTAGGCGCAGTTGGCGCAGATTTCCTTCGCCGCCGCATCGCCCCCCTGCAGGAGAGGAAGAGACCCGCCTGGGAGTTCGAGAATGCGGCGGACATCATGAGGCTGCGCCCGGGCCTCAACTTCAACTTCACTGTCCTGGAGCTCAACGCGATGCTCCAGGAGCTGTTTAAGTATGACCCTCGGCATCCCGAAGTGTTCAGGTTGCCGAGGGGTGTCGTTCCGCTGTGAAACAACTCCGCGCTCAGCAGCATCCGTGCAATGATGCCGCTGTGCGACTCGCATGGGATTGACCCAACATGGCAAGAGCCAGCCGATGACGCCGTGCAGGAGTTCTTTGACGGCTTGGAAGAAGTGCCGATTCGCTCCTAAGAAAAGAAAGGCATCACTCGCGACACCACTGATACGGAGCTGAAGCGCATCGCCACTAGGCTGGAAGAGGCAGCGGCAGCCGCAGCCGCGGGCGAGTTTGGATTCACCGTGGAGGAGGCAGAGGCAGCGGAGGCGGCAAGCCTTGCCGAGCGAGAGGAGTTTGCCGGCAAGGGAGAGCTTGTCGGGCATGACGTCGAGTCGAGCGAGCCCGCCGAGCAGGGTGTCAAGTCGAGCGAGCCTGCCGAGGATACGAGCGGCTCGTTGGAGATCGACTCCTCTTCCTCCTCATCTTCAGGCAGCTCGCCGCTAGCAGAGCCCCCGGCTCCACCAAGAAGGCGTCTCCGCAAGGCCGGGGACGTAGCAGAGCGGCAGACGAGCCAACAGCCGCCGCGCCGCGCGACACGCTCCACCGCGGCAAGTACTGTTGCCGCGGGAGCACCTCGCGCTGCTGCGGCAACTGGAGCGGTGTCTTCCCGGACCACCGCTTCTGCTCCTGCTGCTTCCCACGCCACGGCGACAGCCGGAGCGTGGTCGTCTCAGACCACCACCACTGCTCCCGCCAAGCGGCCAAGGGAGCCTACTCCTCCGCCTCCTCGCGCCGGGCGTGAGCCGGACTTCGACTTCTCCGCGCTCAACTCCGATGAGGAAGAAGAAGAGTAAGATCCTTGTTGTTCTTCTATTTCTTCAAAAAAAATTGTTGTTCTGTCTTCTATCTCATTTGCTTTATTCCGGACTTCTTACTTTTAAGGACTCTGGCCCAGAGAGCGGCAAAGAGAGCCAAGGTCCCGGCGAGGAGAGAGGAGGTGATCATCATCGAGGACGAACCCACCGAGACCACCTTGCCGGACCCAGCAACTAATCTTCAGAGCAGCCCCCAGCGTAAGTGTATGGTTCACTTACCACTGTTAGGCGCGCGTGGGTGTTCTTTCTTTGCCGACATTTGTTTATTGATTTTTGTAGGAGCAGAACAGCCCCGCCGGGAGCGCTCGGAGACTGCCCCCGACATGCCATCTGCTTCGACTACGCCGCCAAGGGAGAGTTCTCCGGCAAGGGAGAGTCCTCCGGCGAGGGGGAGCTCTCCGGCAAGGGGGAGTTCTCCTGAAGGAAATATGCCCTATAGGCAATAATAAATTTATTATTTATTTCCTTATATCATGATAAATGTTTATTATTCATGCTAGAATTGTATTAACCGGAAACTTAATACATGTGTGAATACATAGACAAATCAGTATGTCCCTAGTATGCCTCTACTAGACTAGCTCATTGATCAAAGATGGTTATGTTTCCTAGCCATAGACATGAGTTGTCATTTGATCAACGGGATCACATCATTAGGAGAATGATGTGATGGACAAGACCCATCCGTTAGCATAGCACTATGATCGTTTAGTTTAACTGCTATTGCTTTCTTCATGACTTATACATGTTCCTATGACTATGAGATTATGCAACTCCCGAATACCGTAGGAACACCTTGTGTGCTATCAAACGTCACAACGTAACTGGGTGATCATAAAGATGCTCTACAGGTGTCTCCGAAAGTATTCGTGGTGTTGGCATAGATCAAGATTAGGATTTGTCACTCCGAGTGTCGGAGAGGTATCTCTGGGCCCTCTCGGTAACACACATCATAATAAGCCTTGCAAGCAAAAGACTAATGAGTTAGTAACGAGATGATGTGTTACGGAACGAGTAAAGAGACTTGCCAGTAAACGAGATTGAACTAGGTATAAAGATACCGACGATCGAATCTCGGGCAAGTAACATACCGTTTGACAAAAGGAACAACGTATGTTGTTATGCGGTTCTGACCGATAAAAGATCTTCGTAGAATATGTAGGAGCCAATATGAACATCCAGGTTCCGCTATTGGTTATTGACCGGAGATGAGTCTCGGTCATGTCTACATAGTTCTCGAACCCGTAGGGTCCGCACGCTTAACGTTTGATGACGATCGGTATTATGAGTTTTTGAGTATTGATGTACCGAAGGTAGTTCGGAGTCCCGGATGAGATCACGGACATGACGAGGAGTCTCGGAATGTCCGAGACATAAAGATTGATATATTGGACGGCTATATTCGGACACCGGAAGTATACCGGAAAAGTTTCGGATTTATCGGGAATGCCGGAAGGGGTTACCGAAACCCCCTACGAGAGGGGATGGTCCATAGTGGGCCTAAAGGGAAAGAGAGAGGCAGCCCATAGGGCTGGCCAGCGCCCCCACCTAGGATTCCGAGTTGGACTAGGATTGGGGGGGGGGCCACCTCTCCTATTCCTTTCCCCCTTCTTCCTTTTGGTGAATCCTACTAGGAATAGGATTGCAATCCTATTCCTAGTAGGACTCCTTCCCTAGCCGCACCAGGAGGAGTTGGTCGGCCTCCCTCCCTTGCCCCTTTATATACGGGGGCAGGGGGGCACCCAAAGACACACAAGTTGAATTGTTTTAGCCATGTGCGGTGCCCCCCTCCACAGAATCACACCTCGGTCATACCGTCGCGGAGCTTAGGCGAAGCCCTGCGCCGGTGAACACATCATATCCGTCACCACGCCGTCGTGCTGACGAAACTCTCCCATGAAGCTCAACTGGATCAAGAGCTCGTGGGACGTCATCAAGCTGAACAGGTGCTTGATCGGTTGGATGGCGAAGAAGTTCGACAACATCAACCGCGTCACGTGACGCTTCCGCTCCCGGTCTACGAGGGTACGTAGACACACTATTCCCTCTCGTTGCTATGCATCTGGTAGATAGATCTTGCGTGATCGTAGGAAAATTTTAAAATACTGCGTTCCCCAACAGTGGTATCAGAGCCAGGTCTATGCGTAGATGATATGCACGAGTAGAACACAATGAGATTGCGGACGATACTAGTCATACTGCTTACCAGCATGTCATACTTTGCTTCGGCGGTATTGTGAGATGAAGCGGCCCGGACCGACATTACGCGTACGCTTACGCGAGACTGGTTTCACCGTTACGAGCACTCGTTGCTTAAAGGTGACTGGCGGGTGTCTGTCTCTCTCACTTTAGCTGAATCAAGTGTGGCTACGCCCGGTCCTTGTGAAGGTTAAAACAGCACATACTTGACGAAACATCGTTGTGGTTTTGTATGCGTAGGTAAGAACGGTTCTTGCTAAGCCCGTAGCAGCCACGTAAAACTTGCAACAAACAAAGTAGAGGACGTCTAACTTGTTTTTGCAGGGCATGTTGTGATGTGATATGGTCAAGACATGATGAGTTATACGGTTTTGTATGAGATGATCATGTTTTGTAAAGTTATTGGCAACTGGCAGGAACCATATGGTTGTCGCATTATTGTATGAAATGCAATCGCCATGTAATTGCTTTACTTTATCACTAAGCGGTAGCGAT
The DNA here is from genome assembly GCA_902687465.1 of Secale cereale. Taxonomy (NCBI): domain Eukaryota; kingdom Viridiplantae; phylum Streptophyta; class Magnoliopsida; order Poales; family Poaceae; genus Secale; species Secale cereale. The sequence continues at coordinate 664,096,378 of LR738715.1, read as the reverse complement.
AGTCGTGGAAGCAATAGTTGGCGAGACGACAACGATGCTACGATGAAGATCAAGGTGTCAAGCCGGTGACGAAGGTGATCATGACGGTGCTTTGAAGATGGAGATCAAAAGCACAAGATGATGATGGCCATATCATGTCACATATTTTGATTGCATGTGATGTTTATCTTATTATGCTTCTTATTTTGCTGAGGACGACGGTAGCATTATAAGATGATCCCTTACTAAATTTCAAGGTATAAGTGTTCTCCCTGAGTATGCACCGTTGCGAAAGTTCGTCGTGCCGAGACACCACGTGATGATCGGGTGTGATAAGCTCTACGTTCAAATACAACGGGTGTAAGTCAATTTTGCACACGCAGAATACTCGGGTTAAACTTGACGAGCCTAGCATATACAGATATGGCCTCGGAACACTGGAGACCGAAAGGTCGAGCGTGAATCATATAGTAGATATGATCAACATAAGATGTTCACCATTGAAACTACTCCATCTCACGTGATGATCGGACATGGTTTAGTTGATTTGGATCACGTGATCATTTAGATGACCGGAGGGATGTCTATCTAAGTGGGAGTTCTTAAGTAATATGATTAATTGAACTTTAATTTATCATGAACTTAGTCCTGGTAGTATTAGCATATCTATGTTGTAGATCAATAGCTCGCGATGTTGCTCCCCGTTTGTTTTTCATATGTTCCTAGAGAAAACCAAGTTGAAAGATGTTAGTAGCAATGATGCGGAATTGTTCCGTGATCTGAGGATTATCCTCATTGATGCACAGAAGAATTATGTCCTTGACGCACCGCTAGGTGACAGACCTATTGTAGGAGCAGATGCAGACGTTATGAACATTTTGACAAAAGCTCGATATGATGACTACTTGATATTTTAGTGCACCATACTTTACGGCTTAGAATCGGGACTTCAAAAACGTTTTGAACGCCACGGAACATATAAGATGTTCCAAGAGTTGAAATTAGTATTTCATACTCATGCCCGTGTCGAGAGGTATAAGACCTCTGACAGTACTTTGCCTACAAGATGGAGGAGAATAGCTCAACCAGTGAGCATGTACTCAGATTGTCTGGGTACTACAATTACTTTAATCAAGTGGGAGTTAATCTTCCAGATAAGATAGTAATTGACAAAGTTCTCTAGTCACTATCACCAAGTTAGTAGAACTTCGTGATGAACTATAAATATGCAAGGGATGACGAAAGGAATTCCCAGCTCTTCGCGATACTGAAGTAGGCGAAGGTAGAAATCATGAAAAAGCATCAAGTGTTGATGGTTAACAAGACCACTTGTTTCAAGTAAAGGGCAAAGGGATAAAAGGGGAACTTCAAGAAGAATGACAAGCAAGTTGTCACTCCCGTGAAGAAACCCAAAGCTAAACTCAAGCCTGAAACAAGTGCTTATACTGCAAAGGAAATGGTCACTAAAAGTGGAACTGCCCTAGATACTTGGCGGATAAGGTGGATGGCAAAGTGAACAATGGTATATTTGATATACAGATTATTAATGTGTATTTTACTAGTGTTCATAGCAACCCCTCGGTATTTGATATTGGTTCAGTTGCTAAAGAGTAGTAACTCGAAATGGGAGTTGCATAATGAACAGAAATTAGTTAAAGGATGAAGTGACGATGTATATTGGAAGCAGTTCCAAGATTGATATGATCATCATCGCACACTCCCTATACTTTCGGTATTAGTGTTGAACCTAAATAACTGTTATTTGGTGTTTGTGTTGAGCATGAATGTGATTTGATCATGTTTATTGCAATACGATTATTCATGTAAGTTAGAGAATAATTGTTGTTCTGTTTACATGAATAAAAACCTTCTATGGTCATACACCCAATGAAAATAGTTTATTGGATCTCGATCGTGTGATACACATATTCATAATATTGAAGCCAAAAGATGCAAGGTTAATAATGATAGTGCAACTTATTTGTGGCACTGCCGTTTAAGTCATATTGGTGTAAAACGCATGAAGAAACTCCATAATGATGGACTTTTGGAATCACTTGATTATGAATCACTTGGTGCTTGCGAACCATGCCTCATGGGCAAGATGATTAAAACTCCGTTCTCCGGAACCGTGGAGCGAGCAACAGAGTTGTTGGAAATCATACATACTGATGTATGCGGACCAATGATTGTTGAAGCTCGCGGCAGGTATCGTTATTTTCTGACCTTCACTGATGATTTGAGCAGATATGGGTATATCTACTTAATGAAGCACAAGTCTGAAACATTTGAAAAGTTCAAAGAACTTCAGAGTGAAGTAGAGAATCATCGTAACAAGAAAATAAAGTTTCTACGATCTGATCGTGGAGGAGAATATTTGAGTTACGAGTATGGTCTTCATTTTGAAACAATGTGGAATAGTTTCACAACTCACGCCACCTAGAACACCACAGCGTAATGGTGTGTCCGAACGTCGTAACCGTACTTTACTGGATATGGTGCGATCTATGATGTCTCTTACCGATTTACCACTATCATTTTGGGTCATGCATTAGAGACAGCTGCATTCACGTTAAATAAGGGCACCATCTAAATCCGTTGATACGACACCTTATGAACTATGGTTTGGCAAGAAACCAAAGTTGTCGTTTCTTAAAATTTGGGGTTGTGATGCTTATGTGAAAACACTTCAACCTGATAAGCTCGATCCCAAGTCGTAAAAATGTGTCTTCATAGGATACCCAAAAGAGACTGTTGGGTACACCTTCTATCACAGATCCGAAGGCAAAATATTCGTTGCTAAGAACGGATCCTTTCTAGAAAAAGAGTTTCTCTCGAAAGAAGTGAGTGGGAGGAAAGTAGAACTTGATGAGGTAATTGTACCTTCTCCCAGATTGGAAAGTAGTACATCACAGGAAATTGTTCCAGTGATTCCTACACCAATTAGTGAGGAAGTTAATGATAATGATCATGAAACTTCGGATCAAGTTTCTGCTGAACGTCGTAGATCAACCAGAGTACGTTCCGCACCAGAGTGGTATGGCAACCCAGTTCTGGAAATCATGTTACTAGACCATGATGAACCTACGAACTATGAGGAAGCGATGATGAGCCCAGATTCCACAAAATGGCTTGAGCCATGAAATCTGAGATGGGATCCATATATGAAAACAAAGTATGGACTTTGGTTGACTTGCCCGATGATCGGCAAGCCATCGAAAATAAATGGATCTTCAAGAGGAAGACCGACGCTGACGGTAATATTACTGTTTACTAAGCTCGACTTGTTGCGAAAGGTTTTCGACAAGTTCAAGGAGTTGACTACGATGAGACTTTCTCATCCGTAGCGATGCTTAAGTCTGTCCGAATCATGTTAGCAATTGCCACATTTTATGAAATCTGGCAAATGGATAACAAAACTGCATTCTTTAATGATTTTATTAAAGAAAAATTGCATATGCTGCAATCCGAAGGTTTTTGTCAATCCTAAAGGTGCTAACAAAAATGTGCAAGCTCCAGCGATCCATCTATGGACTGGTGCAAGCATCTCGGAGTTGGAATATACGCTTTGATAAGTTGATCAAAGCATATAGATTTATACAGACTTACGGTGAAGCCTGTATTTACAAGAAGTGAGTGGGAGCACTACAACCTTTCTGATAAGTATATGTGAATGACATATTGTCGATCGGAAATGATGTAGAATTTTCTGGAAAGCATAAAGGAGTATTCTGAAAGGAATTTTTCAAAGAAAGACCTCGGTGAAGCTGCTTACATATTGAGCATCAAGATCTATATAGATAGATCAAGACGCTTGATAAGACTTTCGATGAGTACATACCTTGATAAGATTTTGAAGTAGTTCAAAATGGATCAGTCAAAGAAGAAGTTCTTGCCTGACTTGTAAGGTGTGAAGTTGAGTAAGACTCAAAGCCAGACCACGGCAGAAAAATATAGAGAGAATGAAAGTCATTCCCTATGCCTCAGCCATAGGTTCTATAAAGTATGCCATGATGTGTACAAAACACGTTGTGTACCTTGCCAAGAGTTTGACAGGGATGTACAACAGTGATCCAGGAGTAGATCACTGTACAGCGGTCAAAATTATCCTTAGTAATTGGATGACTAAGTAAATATTTCTCGATTATGGAGGTGATAAAGAGTTCGTCGTAAAGGGTTACGCCGATGCAAGCTTTGACACTAAATCCAGATGACTCTAATTATCAATCTGGATGCGTATTGAAAGTGGGAGCAATTAGCTAGAGTAGCTCCATGCAGAGCATTGTAGACATAGAAATTTGCGAAATACATAGGGATCTGTATATGACAGACCCGTTGACTAAACTTCTCTCACAAGCAAAACATGATCACACCTTATTACTCTTGGGTATTAATCACATAGCGATGTGAACTAGATTATTGACTCTAGTAAACCCTTTGGGTGTTGGTCACATAACGATGTGAACTATCGGTATTAAATCACATGGCGATGTGAGCTAGATTATTGACTCTAATGCAAGTGGGAGACTGAAGGAAATATGCCCTAGAGGCAATAATAAAGTTATTATTTATTTCCTTATATCATGATAAATGTTTATTATTCATGCTAGAATTGTATTAACCGGAAACTTAATACATGTGTGAATACATAGACAAATCAGTATGTCCCTAGTATGCCTCTACTAGACTAGCTCATTGATCAAAGATGGTTATGTTTCCTAGCCATAGACATGAGTTGTCATTTGATCAACGGGATCACATCATTAGGAGAATGATGTGATGGACAAGACCCATCCGTTAGCATAGCACTATGATCGTTTAGTTTAACTGCTATTGCTTTCTTCATGACTTATACATGTTCCTATGACTATGAGATTATGCAACTCCCGAATACCGTAGGAACACCTTGTGTGCTATCAAACGTCACAACGTAACTGGGTGATCATAAAGATGCTCTACAGGTGTCTCCGAAAGTATTCGTGGTGTTGGCATAGATCAAGATTAGGATTTGTCACTCCGAGTGTCGGAGAGGTATCTCTGGGCCCTCTCGGTAACACACATCATAATAAGCCTTGCAAGCAAAAGACTAATGAGTTAGTCACGAGATGATGTGTTACGGAACGAGTAAAGAGACTTGCTGGTAACGAGATTGAACTAGGTATAAAGATACCGACGATCGAATCTCGGGCAAGTAACATACCGTTTGACAAAAGGAACAACGTATGTTGTTATGCGGTTCTGACCGATAAAAGATCTTCGTAGAATATGTAGGAGCCAATATGAACATCCAAGTTTCGCTATTGGTTATTGACCGGAGATGAGTCTCGGTCATGTTTACATAGTTCTCGAACCCGTAGGGTCCGCACGCTTAACGTTTGATGACGATCAGTATTATGAGTTTTTGAGTATTGATGTACCGAAGGTAGTTCGGAGTCCCGGATGAGATCACGGACATGACGAGGAGTCTCGGAATGTCCGAGACATAAAGATTGATATATTGGACGGCTATATTCGGACACCGGAAGTATACCGGAAAAGTTTCGGATTTATCGGGAATGCCGGAAGGGGTTACCGGAACCCCCTACGAGAGGGGATGGTCCATAGTGGGCCTAAAGGGAAAGAGAGAGGCAGCCCATAGGGCTAGCCGGCGCCCCTACCTAGGATTCCTAGTTGGACTAGGATTGGGGGGGCGCCACCTCTCCTATTCCTTTCCCCCTTCTTCCTTTTGGTGAATCCTACTAGGAATAGGATTGCAATCCTATTCCTAGTAGGACTCCTTCCCTAGCCGCACCAGGAGGAGTTGGCCGGCCTCCCTCCCTTGCTCCTTTATATACGGGGGCAGGGGGGCACCCAAAGACACACAAGTTGAATTGTTTTAGCCGTGTGCGGTGCCCCCCTCCACAGAATCACACATCGGTCATACCGTCGCGGAGCTTAGGCGAAGCCCTGCGCCGGTGAACACATCATATCCGTCACCACGCCGTCGTGCTGACGAAACTCTCCCGTGAAGCTCAACTGGATCAAGAGCTCATGGGACGTCATCAAGCTGAACGTGTGCTGAACGCGGAGGTGCCGTACGTTCGGTGCTTGATCGGTTGGATCGCGAAGAAGTTCGACAACATCAACCGCGTCACTTGACGCTTCCGCTCCCGGTCTACGAGGGTACGTAGACACACTCTTCCCTCTCGTTGCTATGCATCTGGTAGATAGATCTTGCGTGATCGTAGGAAAATTTTAAAATACTGCGTTCCCCAACATCTCCGGCAAGGGAGAGTCCTCCGGCAAGGGGGAGCTCTCCGGCGAGGGACAGCACCAGCGGCCCTCCGTCGGCGGAGACCATGACTACGCCGCCAAGGGAGAGTTCTCCGCCAAGGGACCCTGCCGAGGAGCCGGCTCGCGCAGGTAATCCTCTTGCTTCAAAACTTCCCTTGGGTTCTTCTTCTTTTGATCTTTTTTTTATATTTTCTTGACTTTTCTCCCCATTCCGGCCGTCAGATCCATCTGCTGCGTAGCCGATGGAGACGGAGGTTGCTGGCGAAGAGAACACGCACGGCAACACCGGCGACGCCGCTGCCACCGAAGAGCGGCCGACGCTGACGATCCCGCCGGCGATGAGGCCGCCAAGGCTGCCGCCACAGCAGCTGGCGAGGGGTCCGGCGATCGCACTGACGGCCCTGAGGCTGCAGGAGCATCAGGCGCTACGCCGACCGCCGATCCCTCCGCTGCTGCCGCAGCGCCAGGCTCCGAAGAGCCCCAGCCAGGCGTCTACCTGAAGGCCGGCGATGGCATCTTCATCAACCTCCCCAGGGCGTCAATGTCCAGGGCGCCGGTCGAAGGAGAGAGCTTTGACGGAGAAGTGCTCGCCTCCGCTGGGCTGACGCTAGTGGACGCGCCGAGCAGCAGCAGCGGCGAGCCCGAGGAGGAGCAGCTGCTGCGGAAGCTGTTGTCGCTCTACTGCGCTCGGCAAGCCAAGCTGGAGTCCCGCGAGGCGCTTGCCGCGAAGGCGGGAGCTGACATCGAGAAACGCGCGGAGGAGCTCCGGGGTCTCAACCAGGCAGCTCTCCGGTCCCTGACAGAGGAGCGGGAGCAACTTGCCGAGGAGCAGCAGGCCTTCTTCCTCGAGAAGGCTGAAGTCGAAGAACAGCAGTGGCTTGTCGCTGAGAAACTGTTCGCGCGGGAGGGCGAGCTGGCGCAGCGGAAGGTCAATCTTGACAGCCACGAGGAGGAGCTTGCCGCACGCGAGCAATCACTTGGTGGAGCCCTCAAGCAAGAAGAGGACACTGCCGTAGCTGCCGAGGCCGCCAAGAAGGAGCTGGAGACGAAGGTGGCGCAGCTGGAGGCCTATCTCAAGGCGAGCGGTGAGGAGATTGCCGCGCTCAAGCGTGAGCGGGAGAAGGACGCCCACAGCAACTCAGAGCTGCAGGTTCGCCTCGCCGAGAAGGGCAAGGAGCTCGCCACCGCCAAGGACTCCAACGCGGATCTTGAGTTGAAGCTGACCACTTTGACCAAGACGCTAGACGGCGCCAGGGAGCGGGAGGCGGCCTTGAAGGAGGAGATCAAGGCTGAGAAGGCGCTGCTGGCGAGTGCTGCTACCGTCCAGAACACTTTCAGGGAGACCGTCGAGCACTGGACGGAGGGTCTCGTGAACGCTGCCGCGGATATTGACAGGGAGCTGGCGCAGCTGGGGATGGAGGATCTCGGGTATCCCTCCGATGAGAGCCTCCAGCCCAGCGCCAAGCTCACTTTGTTCTTCAAAGGCGTGGCGACGGCCCTCCAGCGACTCCGGGAGAGGATCCCAAAGCAGCTGGCCGACGAGTCGCGCAAGCTCTGCGTGGGAGCTCTTCAAAAGGTGTTGGTGAAGGTGGCCTTCCGCAACCCGGGCCTCAACTTCACCAACGTCCTCAAGTCCCTGCCGCAGGATGCTGATCTGGAGGCGCTCAAGGCCCTTGTCGCACCCATTGTGGACAAGGTGAGCGGGATCAAGAGGGTTGAGGGCGATCGCGTAGATTAGGCCGCCCGTTTTATTCTTTTCTTGTCGCTGCTAGTCATGTTACGAGAACAATCTGTTAGAGCTGCGACAAGCTACCTTGTAATATAACTCTATTTTGGGTAGTGATTGCAACGTTATTTCCTTTACTTGATTCCTTCCTTTGTATGTCTTTGCCCTACGCTTTTAGGGAACTTGCCAGTGTAGGCACCTTAGCCGCGAGCGCTGAGTGCGGGACGTCAGCAGCCTGCTGGCGGTGCCGTTACCAACAAGAAACCTCGTCGCAACTAGTCGCAGCTCACTTAAGTTGTTGAGCGAACTCGAAACAAAGTTGTTGAGCGGACTCGAAACAAAGTTGTTGAGCTGGCTCGAAACAAAGTTAAGGGCGCAACTAGCTACGAGTTGGTTCCTCCGCGCACAGGTTTTCCATACAAAGCATGGTCGTTCAAGGAAGATAACTTAAAATTTTAAAAATCTGATTGCTCAAGCTTTGGCGACTTAGCTTTTCTGTTGTTTGCTTCCCGGCAAGGCGAAACTTTCTTGAACGACGCCTGGTCCATACCACTATCTTCTCCTTTCCCCCCCGGCAAACTTGTGGGCGAGGGAACCTTCCTTTCCTTGAGAAAAAGAAAGAAGAGAAAATAACGATATGGAGCCTTACGGCTCGTTATTGCTTACCGGGGGTAGGTGCTGCACGAAGTGTCAGATAACACATGCAAAATATAAAAAGCATGACATCGACAAGATGTGCAGAGCACATGAGCTTTACTTATGCACGGGGTCTGCGCCCGGCTTTGTACAAAGGATTACATGCAACAGCGGCAAGACTTGTACAAAAGGTGGTTGCCGGAACGGGTTCCGGCAACCGCGCCTTACGGGTAAAACTTACGAAGATGCTCAATGTTCCAGGAGTTGCTCATCAGAATGCCATCTTCGGTCTCAAGGCGGACAGCGCCAGGCCTAGTGACTCGTTTCACCCGGTAAGGGCCTTCCCACTTCGGCGTCAACTTGTTGGAATTCTTGGCGGACTGAACGCGCCGAAGAGCAAGGTCGCCTTCCTCGAGACTTCTGGCGTTAACTTTGCGGCTATGGTAGCGGCGCAAAGCTTGCTGGTAGCGAGCAGCTCGTACAGCAGCCTGAAGACGTCCTCCTGAAGGAGCAGCGCGTCATCTTGTCGCAGCTGCTCTTGCTCGAGCTCATCATAAGCGAGCACTCGAGGTGACCCGTATACGAGTTCCGTGGGGAGAACTGCCTCTTCTCCATAGACTAGAGTGAAAGGTGTCTGTCCAGTGGCTCGATTTGGCGTTGTCCTGATCGACCAAAGAACTGCCGGCAGCTCCTCGATCCAGTTTCTTCCGCACTTGTGCAGCCTGTCGAAAGTCCTGGTCTTGAGCCCACGCAGCACTTCAACATTTGCCCTCTCCGCTTGACCGTTGCTTCTCGGGTGAGCAACAGAAGCGAAGCAGACCTTGACGCCAAGATCTTGGACGTACTGCATGAAGGTGCGGCTCGTGAATTGCGTACCGTTGTCGGTGATGATCTTGTTAGGGATCCCGAAGCGGCAAACAATCGACCTAAAGAACTTGACTGCTGACTGTGCGGTCACCTTCCTCACTGCTTCCACTTCCGGCCACTTTGTGAACTTGTCGATTGCAACGAACAAGTACTCAAAGCCCCCGACTGCGCGGGGAAAGGGGCCGAGGATGTCGAGCCCCTAGACTGAAAATGGCCAGGATAAAGGGATCGTCTGGAGAGCTTGAGCTGGCTAGTGTATCTGCTTGGAATGGAACTGGCACGCTTCACACTTGGTTACTTGTGCAGTTGCATCCTGGAGGGCTGTCGGCCAAAAGAAACCTTGCCGGAATGCTTTGCCGGCAAGTGCTCTTGCGCCAATGTGGTGACCACATATGCCTCCATGTAACTCTACCAACAGCTTTTGTCCGTCTTCCCGGCGAATACACTTCAATTTCACACCGTTGAGTCTTCTTCTGTACAGTGTGTTGTCGACAAACTGGTACATAGTTGACTGTCGGGCTACTCTTTCCGCTTCTTCTTGCTCTTCGGGAAGTTCTCCTGTCTGAAGGAAACGGACAATCTGCTGTGCCCATGCTGGAGCTTGTGGCTCGACAACAAGGACTAAAGGCACATCTGCTGCTGCGGGAACATCCGCTTCTACGGCGAGAACCTGCGGCTCAGCCAGAGCTTGATGTTCCCCGGCAAGCTTGCTGGAGCAAAACTTGTCGGGAGCGTCTGCTTCAACGGAACAAACCCTAGGGCTCGCCGGAGCAGACTGCTCCTCAACGCTCTTGGTGTTGATCTTGAGGACCTTCTTGGCGGCGGCTTTGGGGAGCTCTGCCGGAAAATAGTCACCAGGAATCAACTTTCTCTTCTTGCTCTGTCCATTTGATGGTGTTACAGACGGTTGAGTCAGCTTGAGCACAAAGATCCCTGGTTCCACAGGTAACTTAAGTGCGGCGCACTTTGACAGGCCATCAGCGATGTCGTTCTGAGATCTTGGAACATGTTCCATCTGTAGGCCGTCAAAGTGCTCTTCTAGCTTTCTCACTTCATCAACGTAGGCTTCCATCAACGGACTCTGATAATTCTTGTTTACTTGGCGGACGACAAGCTACGAGTCACCCCTGACAATGAGCTTCTTGATCCCAAGGTCTGCCGCGATCCTGAGACCGGCAAGCAAACCTTCATACTCTGCGGTATTGTTTGTTGCTTGCTCCTTGGGAAAATGCATCTGGACTACGTACTTGAGGTGCTCTCCGGTGGGTGCGACAAGCAGCACGCCAGCACCGGCGCCTTGCAGCGAGAAAGCACCATCAAAGTACATCAGCCACTCTTTGCTTGCTTCCTTGACGAGGATGCTTGTTTCTGGAATTTCTTCATCTGGTGTCGGCGTCCACTCTGCTATGAATTCTACCAATGCTCTGCTTTGGATAGTTGAAGTGCTCTCAAACTTGAGGCCAAAGCTTGACAGTTCCAGTGCCCACTCAACAATCCTGCCTGTTGCTTCTGGATTCTGCAGTATCCTTTTCAGCGGAAAGCGAGTGACAACTGTGATCTCATGTGCTTGGAAGTAATGGCGCAGCTTTCTCGAGGCCATGAGAAGGCCGAAAAGCAATTTCTGCACACCAGAGTACCTCGACCTAGCCCCCTGCAGGAGGGAACTGACAAAGTAAACTGGGTGCTGCACCATTCTCTTCCGTATCTCCTCTTGCGCCTGCGCAGATCCATCCTTGTCGGGACCAGAGCTTGTCGGGGAAGCCCCCTGCTTGTCGCTGGATGCGCCTGCCGTGGTTGCTGGCTCATCATCTGCCTCCCTCTCTGCTACTAACTCAGCACTAACCACTTGATTGGTTGCCGCTAGATACAGCAGCAACTTCTCTTGTGGCTTAGGTGCGACAAGTATTGGAGTGGAGGACAGGTATCTCTTCAAGTCTTGCAGCGCAGCCTCCGCTTCCGGAGTCCATTTCATTGGACCTACCTTTTTCAATATTTTGAAAAATGGCAGGGCGCGCTCAGCAGACTTGGAGATAAACCTGCTGAGAGCAGCCACGCAACCGGCAAGTCTTCGTACATCCTTGACGCGCTTTGGTGCTTCAATCTGCTCAATGGCCTCGATCTTGTCGGGATTGGCTTCAATTCCTCTCTGAGACACGAAGAACCCGAGAAGCTTGCCGGAAGGGACTCCAAACACGCACTTCTCGGGGTTGAGCTTGAGGCTGATCTTGCGCAGATTTGCAAAGGTCTCGTCTAAATCTTGAATCAGGGTTGCTTTGTCTTTGCTCTTGACCACTATGTCATCCATGTAGGCTTCCACATTTCTGTGTATTTGTGGCTCAAAAGCATAATGGACTACCCTTGCAAATGTTGAACCAGCATTCTTCAAACCGAAAGGCATCCGTATGAAACAGTACGTGCCGCATGGAGTGATGAATGCGGTCTTCTCCTCATCCTCTTCTGCCATGAAGATTTGATGGTATCGTGAGTATGCGTCAAGAAATGAAAGCAGGTCACATCCGGCCGTGGAGTCAACAATCTGGTCAATGCGCGGCAAGGGAAATGGGTCTTTGGGACAAGCTTTATTCACATCGGTGAAGTCGATACAAAGCCTCCATTTCCCGTTTGCCTTGCGCACGACTACAGGATTGGCCAACCACGTAGGATGGAGCACTAATCTGACAAGGCCTGCTGCTTCCAACTTCTTGATCTCTTCTGCGATGAATTCTTGGCGCTCCACTGCTTGTTTCCTGACTTTCTGCTTGACGGGCCGCGCATGAGGACAGACGGCAAGATGGTGCTCAATTACTTTCCTGGGAACACCGGGGATGTCAGACGGTTGCCACGCAAACACGTCGACGTTCGCCCGCAGGAAAGCAATGAGCGCGCTTTCCTATTTAGGGTCAAGAGTGGCACTGATGGTGAAGGTACCACCAGTGCCGTCCTCCTTGGCGGACACCTTCTTGGTCTCTGGCGGAGCTGCCATTGTTTTCTTACACTTGCCGGTGGAGCTCGATGGTGCGTCCTCGACGGTAGCGCAGCACTCCGAAGAGGTGCGCTTGCCGGAGTGGGCATAAGAGCTCTTGCCGGACTTGGTCTTCTTCTTCCCCCCGGGAGCTTCAGCGGAAAGTGACTCGCTATCTGTTGCGGCTGCTGCTTCCCGGTAGATCTTGTCGGTGCAGATAAGAGCATCCTTCTTATCGCCAGGGACAGAGATGACACTTATCGGGCCTGGCATCTTCAGCATGTTGTATGCGTAGTGAGAGGCTGCCATGAATTTGGCGAGTGCTGGACGGCCGAGTATCCCATTGTAAGGCAATGGAAAATCGGCAACGTCAAAGGTGACCCTCTCAGTCCTGAAGTTCAACTCGCCGCCAAACGTCACTGGCAACGTGATCTTCCCCTACCTGGCGCGCCAAAGATGTCGGGGAAACTGATCCACGAGCACCTATGGGGACCGAGCCCCTTTCGGTTCGGCGGGGGGCGGAGATCGCACGAAGAGCAGATCGAGGCGAGGCACACGAGCAGTTTACCCAGGTTCGGGCCGCACGGATGCGTAAAACCCTACTCCTGCTTTGTGGTTTGTATCGAGTTCTTGCTCGGGAGCGCTGAGTGCTACAGTACACTTCAGCAGCTGATGAGACCGAGCGTGAGAGTTCTTCTGCTTCGAACCCCCCTCTACGTTGCGCATGGGCCTCCTTTTATATGCTCAAGGGGTAATCGACAGGTGGCAACGTAGACAAGGGTAAAAATGGAAAGGTGTTGTAGTTAGTACAACTACCTGTACAGTGCATCATACCTAACCCTGACGGCAGGGGACAAGGGCATTAAATGCCCATCGGCGTCGCCCAAATAGTGTAAAAGGGGACCGTCAGGGACGCCACCGTTCGCCACGACGGCAACCTTGTCAGCGCCGCTTGCCACCGCGCACTGCTGGCTGCACAGCCTCCCACCACATACGCCTGGAAGGCTCCTAGAGCGACACGTTGGCGGGTGTGCTGGAGCGTGGGTACAGAGTGGTAGCTTGCCGCGGCAAGCGCCTTGCCGCGGTCGTTGTCTTGTCGCGTCCGGGAGCTTGTCGCTCACCGGGCCTTGCCGGGACGCGTGGCACGTCGCGGCAAGTTCCTTGAGATGCCTTGGTTGGCCTTCCCGGCAAGTTCCTTTCGCCGGGGTCTTGTGCCTTGAGTGGCCTTCCCGGCAAGCTCCTCTTGCCGGGGCCTTGTCTTCATGGCTCGAATACTTTGTTCTTGAATGGCTCCAAAGGAACCACGGAGGACCTTGGCGGTCACCCGGCAAGCCTTGCCGCGGGGTGCTGCGACTGCCCGTGCACAAGTTCGGGATACTAAGGGTACCCCTACTCTAGTACACCGACAACTCCACTTGTGGTTATTTCTACCTTTACTTTGTGCTAGCTTTTGTTGTTTTATATTCTTTACTTACTTGTGTTGCTTGTTGTGCTAGCATCATATAGGTTGTTCACCTAGTTGCATATCTAGACAACTTATTTGTTGCTAATCTTAATTTGTGTAAGAAAGCCTAAAAATTGGTAGTTTCCTATTCACCCCCCCCCCCTCTAGTCAACCATATCTATCCTTTCAGCCGCCCCTGACCCCTTCGAATGTCGCCACCACGTTCGTCGCCGCCCCCGTCGCCCTGCCGCCGTTCTGCCTCACCAGAACTCCCCGAGGCCTCACCGCCCCATTCCCCGGCACCGGGGGTGAGCTCCTGCGCCCCACTTCCCCCTTTCCCCTCGTCCCGATGCCATATGTCGCTGCCCCCACGCCGCCCAAGATTCGGCTAGTGGCTACGGTCACCACGACCGTGACTAGGCACAGCCCCTGTCCAGCCCGTGTTGTGGGCTCCACTGTCGTGCTCCATGTGTTAGCACCTGCGCCTTGCCATGCGCCCGGCCCCGCCTCCATGCGTGTGCCCTGGCCTCGCCCCGTCGATGCTTGATGCGCTGCCACCACCGCTGCTCGCCCCTACTTGTCCTGCACGCTGCCTGTTGCTCGCACGCAGCCGCGTCTACCGCTTCCGACCAGCCTCACCACGGCCCGCACCCTGCCCGGCGCCGCCCGCTGTCGCTCGTCCGACTCGCCTCCACCTAGCCTCTTCGACCGCGCTCGCTAGGGCCGCCACCACCCGGGGCCTCGCCCTGCTCCTCGCCCCCTATCGCTGCCGAGCGAGGCCGTTGGCGCCTTGTGCCCGCGCGAGCCCAGCCGGCCTCTCCTATTGACTTAGCGCTAATTAACCCCCCTAATCCAGGCACTGACAACGGGCCCCACTGGCACTAATTAACCTCGGCTCGAAATAAACACAAATATCTAAAATAGAGAATGACATGTGGGCCCGTTGTACTGTTTAACTGGTTAAACTCTGATAAAAGAACAGTCTATGACATGTGGGACCAAGTGGTCAGTTTACTAGTCAAAGTCCAGAGTTGACTACTGACTGTGCAGTCAACTGGGCCCCATAGTCAGCCATATGTGTGCATTGTTGGGTATACTCTTTGTGTACCCATAGCATTTAGGACTTCGAATTAATATAGTTTCATAAATTCCAAAAAATGTTTAAATCATTGAAAAAACATATAAAATAATCCATAACTCGGATGAAAATAATTTATATATGAAAGTTGCTAAAAAAAGTGACGACTCTGAATACAAACTATGTTCGTCTTTCACGTGCTCCTAGCATAACGAACATGAAATCGTCCCCCTCTATTTCATGTGTCCGAATATCCCTAACACCGGGAATACTTTCCCAGATGTTTTCCCCCTTTGCCAGTATCACTGTTAGGGTACACCTAGCACCGCTTATTGTCATGTCGTGCATCTATGTTGCATCTGTTTGCTTTATATTTATTGTTTCTTCCCCCTCATCTCTCGGGTAGACCCCGAGACAGATGTTGCCCCTATGATCAACTACATCACTAACGACCCTTCTTCTATTTCAGCCGAGTTTCCAGGCAAGCCCCCCCTCTGATCATTCTGATATCGCCCAATCCGTTATCTTTCATGCTTGCATTAGATTTCGCTACAATAATTGTTTGCTCCTATTCTGATGCGTACCATGCTTTTGTAACCTGATATTGTTACTTACCTACTTATCCTAAACTGCTTAGTATAGGTTGGTTGGTGATCCACCAGTGACCCCACCTTGTCCTTGTTGCCCCCACTTCATGACCGATGACTCGATCGACGTGATCGACAACCAAAGACTGACACATCACCTCACACCCCTTAGTTTTACGACTCTGCAGAGTTACTATCGAGTGCCGAGGGTGATACCTCATATAGCACATCTGATGAGATCTCTGTAGTGTAGCTAATCGGTCGTGGTCTACGGAGGGTGATTTCTCCTTCACCACTCCCGATAACGACTCTGTCGTGCAACCCGTCAAGTGTGAGCACAATCAACATGGCATCCAAGCAAGAACACAACACAAAATAATGACGGTATTGGTCTTGGGCTGTTATAGCCTCCCTGTTTAGCCCAGGCAAACGGGGTTGTTGAACGAAAAAATTGGACTCTAGCTAACCGATTTGGTTAACGCCATGTTAGATACATCATGTTTATCAAAGGCATGGTGGGGAGGCTATATTCACATCATGTCATGTCCTGAATAAAGTTTGGACAAAGGATAATGATGTCATTCCCTATGAGCAATGGGAGAAGAGAAGGATGTCAGTCTTGTATTTGCGTACTTGGGGTTGTCTGGCAAAAGTCAACGTGTCGATCCCCAAAAGGCGTAATCTTGGACCAAAGACCATGAACTGTGTTAATTTGGACTATGCTAAGAATAGCGTTATCTATAGATTTCTAGTAGTGAAATCTGAGGTATGAGACATGAGGTTGGTACAATTATGGAGTCTAAGGATTCTACATTCTTTGAGGGTATTTTCCTATGAGAGATATGCAAAGCACTTCTAGACAGGAATCTGAGGATTCTCCTGAGCCTGCCATTCCTATGGAATATTATGAACAAACACATGATGAAGATCCTGATGAGGAAAACAAGGAAACCCTTGGTAGGTGCAAGAGATAATGGACTAGGAAAGACCTTTGGTGATGATTTCCTCATGTACCTCGTGGAAGATACTCCCACTTCTATTTTGAAAGCGTATGCATCTCTAGATGTTGACTACGGAAAGATGCGGTCCGTAGCGAGATGGATTCCATCTTGCCTAACGAGACATGGTAAATCACTAAATGTCCCTATGGTTGTAAACCGTTGGGATGTAAGTGGGTGTTCAAAAAGAAGCTTAGGACTGACAGTTCGATTGAAAAGTACAAGGCTAGACTTGTGGCCAAGTCTTATTCCCTGAAAGTAGAAGAAGATTTCTTCGATACTTATTCACATGTGGCCAGACTAACCACTATTTGAGTATTACTCTTGTTGGTGGACTCACATGTTATTCTCGTCCACTAGATGGATGTTAAGATGACTTTCCTGAATGGAGAGCTAGACGAGGAAATCTACACGCAACAGTTAGATGGCTTTTTAATAGATGGCTAGGAAGGAAAGGTGTGTAAGTTGCTGAAATCTTTATATGGCACGGGACAGCACCTAAGCAATGGAATGAGAAGTTTAATAAAACATTGACATCCGCCGGCTTCGTTGCTAATGAACCTAACAAATGTGTATATTATCTCCATGTTGGGGGCGAAGGATTTATATTGTGCTTGTATGTTGATGACATACTGATATTTGGAACCAACCTGACAAATATGATTCTAGTGTGTGATTCAAAATTTCAAAGGCACAACTAAAGATCAATTGAGATACTCTCAATTTATTGCTTAACTCATGTATCTAGGGATCACAACGAGGCGTGACATCACGTTTGCTATGAGCAAACTAAGTCAGTTTGTTTCCAATCCGGGTGATGTACATTGGCATGTTGTTGAAAGAATTATGCGCTATCTGAAAGGTACTATGAACTATGGACTTCACTATACCGGATACCTGTCGATACTTGAAGGATATCGTGATGCGAATTGGATCTTTGATGTTGATGAGATGAAGGCCACAATTGGGTATATGTTTACACCTGGAGGTGGTGATGTTTCCTAGAAGTCTTGCAAGCAAACGATCTTAACGAGGTCGACACTGGAAGCTGAACTAATGATATGCCTCCGTCATATCTATAATTTTTGATTGTTTCATGCCAATATTATAAAATTTTCACATACTTTTGGCAACCATTTATATGATTTATTGGATTAACCTATTGATCTAGTGCCCACTGCCAGTTCCTCTTTGTTGCATGTTTTTGTTTCGCAGAATATCCATATCAAACAAAGTCCAAACGCGATAAAAATTTACGGAGAATTATTTTGGAATATCTGTGATTTTTCGAAGTTGGAATCAACGCAAAAGGAGGCCCATAGCCCCCACAGTACACCAGGGCACGCCCAAGGGCCCAGGGGTGCTGTGGTGGGTTGTGGTTACCTCGTAAGGCGGTTGCTGCTCTACTTCGGGTGCAAGGAAACTTATATCCGGAAAAATCATCTTAAAATCTCAGTACAATCGGAGTTACGGATCTCTAGATATTTAAGAAATGGTTTTCGGACAGATCTGGGGGACACGAACCAGAAGAGAAACAAAGAGGGGGTGCAATCTCGAAGGGGTTCCCGCCCCTCCGCCACCATGGAGGCCATGGACCAGAAGGGGAACTCTCCTCCCATCTAGGGGCGGGGGAGGAAGAAGAAGGGGGAGAGGGCTCTCTCCCGGTGGCGCCGGAGTGCCGCCGGGGCAAGGATCCTGACGGCGATTGTCGGTGTCAAAATCGGCAGACCTTGGGATAGGGGGTCCCGAGCTGTGGATCTAGGATCGATGGTTAACAAGGGACGATGAACACAGTGTTTGCCCAGGTTCGGACCCTCTCGAAGAGGTAAAGCCCTACGTCATGCTTGATTGTAATGATTGTATATCGTGGTTTACAGAGTTGATCTACCTCGAGATCATTATGAGCTAACCCCAGGCTACAGGGGTGAAGATAGCTCTCCCTCTCATGACTACAACCCTCGGTTTATATAGACACCGATAGGGTTAGGGTTACCAAAGACAGATTATGAATAAGGATAAAAGAGATCCTACGCCTTCTTGACTTCGAGGGCACACCACCACTTCATAGATCTTCTGTCGTAGTACGGCTCCACCAGTCCGACCCATGCATAGTGGGTCGTCGCCTCGAGGACCCCTTAGTCCATGACTCCCTCAGTAGCCCCCAAACTTGCCTCCAATGCCGAGACTTGTATCTGATATCCATCTGTCCGACCAGTATTCAGTTTGCGGAGCGAGTTCCTCAGCAAGTCTCCCCTCTGTTCGGTACCAAGTGATGTCTAGAGTCCGAAACAACTGTGTTTCTTAACCCCGAAGGTAATAATAAAAACATTGCTCGAACACCAATAGTGCCTTTATCTGAGAACTTTATCTTCTTCGGCGAAGGGTCACTTACGGCCATAACGCTAAGCAGTTACTATTCCTCGAAGCGCGGCTCGAGGCTAACGCCACACTTGACACGTCCTCTCGAGGTGGATATCGTGTCCCGCCTTTCGGGGGATATGGTTAATGATTTTGATTCCCCTCCCCGCTCATAACGTTGCGGAGATATTGGGAAGTGGAGAAGCCAACGGCATGAAAGAAGGGATCTCTGGCCTGCCCACAGGCTATAAAGGGCGGCCGCTATAGTCTACATCCCACGCCTTCTCCTTTCTTCCGCACTCGTAGTTTTCAGAGCTCCAGCACCCATAGCCAATCCCACTTCACCTTCTTCGACCTTGGCCAGATCCGGTGCCAACGGGAAGTGGGAGGCCTCCTTTGTCACCAACGAGGAGATCATGAAGCTGAAGGAGGCCAGTTACTTGCCGGCCAATGTCACCCATCGAGCCCCGGAAAAGGGCCAGACCATCCCTACTCCCGAGCCGAGCGAGAGGGTAGTTTTTGTTCCTCATTTCCTTAAAGGGCTAGGATTTCCCCTGCACCCCTTTGTGCAGGGGCTAATGTTCTTCTATGGGCTGGATTTCCATGACTTAGCCCCCAACTCCCTCCTCCACATTTCGACCTTTATCGTCGTCTGCGAGGCGCTCCTCCGGGTCCAGCCGCACATCAGCTTATGGCTGAAGGTGTTCAACGTGAAACCCAAGGTGGTCAGCGGCGAGCACGCGGACTGCAGAGGGGCCATGGTCAGCAAAATGACATGGGTCCACAAGCTGGAGGGCCATTTCGTTGAAACCGTTCGGATGTGCCAGAAGGAGTGGTTCTACATCACCGAACCGATGGAAGCCGCATGGGGAGCGGACGCCGCATTCTGGTCTGGACCCCTCACCAGATTGGCCTCCTAGACCAACAAGGGTTCGGACTGGGGTCGCGTCACCGATAACAAAGCGCTACAAAAGCCCGTCGGTAGCGTAATAGAGACCGGCACGAAGCTGGTCAACGTGTTTCAGATCATGCTCCATCGTGGGTTCCTCCCTTGCCAGGAGAGGGCCATACCCATGTGGGAATATGAGCCCGAAGATCCGGCCACTGTGCGGCACCACTTTGGCACACTCCTGATAAGATATGGGGCCAACTATTCCAGCCCCAGGAGGAGTGGTCGGTCGAGGGGAAGGACATTGGTCTTGACGCCGCGAATCCACCAATGGAGGTGACTGGCATGCTTCCTCAAAGAGTGTCCAGATATTCACATTACGTGAGATTCGATCTAACCTTGTTACGTGGATTCTACAGGACTGGCTCGCGAAGGCGAAGAAGATCAGCGGCCCAGCGCCACTTCCGAAGGAGCCCCGATCAGAGCAGATGGAGAAGATGCTGGTGGTGGTGCCTTATAAGGCGCCTGCCAAGAAGGGCAAGGAGCAAGAAGCCTTAGATACCAGGAAGGGCCTCCGCCGCAGGATCCGTCCGGGTAACCAGTCCGGAGAGGCTGCGGCCTCATCCGTATAGGATGGGGGCGAGGAGGAGGACAACAAAGAGGAAAGTGTCTCTTCGCACTCCAAGAAGAGGCCGGCGTCCGAGGACGCCGAGGAGGTCCAACCTTCCCCGGTCCCGAAGAGACGACACCGGCCTAAGCTGGTGATACCTGACAGCTCAGATGACGAGAAGTCCGAGGCATCCGAGGAGGTTCCTAAGAATGGATCCAGGGTCAAGCCCCCTGCTAGTAGGTAAGGTGTCTGCATTTTCATCTATCATGTTTTGAGTAGTTTGTTTTAGTTCAAGGTTAACCCCTAAGAATTGTAGTCCCCCACGTGAACGCCCCCACCGAGCAAGCCTTGGAAGGGACGTCCCTGCCCGCTGATCTAGTGGATAGTGGGTCTATGGCGCACTCCGCGCCTCCTTTGGCCGCTGAAGAGGCTGAGGAGGTGTGTTCCCGAAGAACTCCTCCTCCTCCGAACACCGAGTGGGAGGTAGATGTTGTGATGGCCGAGGTTAACACCTCGGTCACCGAAAACCAGGAGAGGGGCATCCCTCCTGGCCGACGAAGGAAAAGAGTCCGGGCCATCCGGACCCCCTCCGTCGACCGCTCCCGAGCCCTCGATGCCTTTGACGGTATAAGTTCCTCCCAATGGGAAGGGGCCGGGGAGCCAACGTCGGCGCTGAACACCTCTGCAAGGGCGGCGTCTGGCTGGCCAGACACGTTGAAGGAGTTGGTGAGCAACTCCGTCATCGTTGAGGGACACCGGGTGCAGTTATGCAGAGTGTCCGGACCGTCCAATCCGGACTGAACGACGCTGTCCAAGGCCTTCTAACAAGCTTTGAGGTAAGTCAAGTAATGATATTTCCTCGTAATGCGGTTATAGTTGTTAGTTTAGGTAGGTCGCATACATAGCAGCCCCGAGACTCTGCTAGGACCTCGAAGAGACATGTAGAGGATCAAATTCGGTAGGTCGATTAACAATGTCAACATTTCTAGTGCTAACGCAGGCATCTTGCATTATCGCGGCTGCTAATGCTATGGCGTTAGAGGAGATGGATCGGAAGCTCAAGCTTTCCGGTCAAGAGCTGGATCTTGTCAACAAACGGCTTGACAAGGCGCAAGATGAGCTCTATAGAAAGATGTGTACTTGCCGGATAATGACTGGTCAGACCATTTACTAATCTTAATGTTAATGATCTTGTAGTTGTTGCCGCCGAGGTCAAGGGCTTAAAGGAGGCCCTGAAGAAAGCTAAGGTTGAAGTGGCCAAAAAGAGGACATCCGCTGAGAAGGCGGTGTCTGATCTTGAGCAGGCGAAGCGTGCTGCTAAGCAGCACGAGTCTCGGGTCACCGAAGTGCAAGGGGAGCTGCAGGATGCCGTGGAGAAGCTTGAGGCCCTTGAAAAGGGGCAGGAGGAGCAATCCTCCCGTCTATCCAAGATGGATAAGGAGTTCTAGGAGGTGAGGAGTGATGCCCGAGGTGTCCGAGAGGAGCTTTGGCAAGCCACACAAATTGCCAATGGTAAGAAATATTTACTGTAGAGTGTGTTTAGGGGCGACAGGTTTGCCCTGCTGACGAGGGTCTGTCGCTCTGCAGGCGTTTTCGTCGAACTCCTGAAGAATGCGGCGGCCACGGCGAGGCACTATGCCACTCGCGAGGAGAACTCCACGCAGTGGCTCTTTTGGTCAAAGTTTCCGGACTCCGAGCGTCCTCACCTACTCAGCAAATCAAATGAAGCAATTGATGGAGATGCATCACACGTCTGAGCTAGCCTTGACGGACCTCTGTGTCAGCTTGTGGCCAGCCGCGCCATTCCGGACACATACTTTGGCGTTGTGTAGAGGCTGCAGGAGGCGTCGCTCCGGATTGACGCTGTAAAGCGATCGGCGTTCCTTCAGGGGGCAAGGCTCGCGTTTGCAAAGACCATGGTCCATTGACCAAGAATTAATCCAATGGAGATGGCCACTGGTCCCCCGCCCCAAGGAAAGGAGCAACGCCACCCCGGGCAGTACTTCGCGCAGGTGATGGCCAGAGCTTCGGCGGTAGAGGGCCTGTGTTCGAAAAGTGTAATGCTTGAGTAGTTATAGCAAGTTTGTATCAAGTGGGATTTATGCTTTATTATGCGCCCGGTGAACTTATTTAATATTATAGTGATTAAATTTTGACTCCTGTGTGGACGTATGTTTAGTTCAGAAAGCTACCATTCGTCGGCTTCAGCCCCCAAGTGAATATCACGAAGGGTGTTCTGTT
The DNA here is from genome assembly GCA_902687465.1 of Secale cereale. Taxonomy (NCBI): domain Eukaryota; kingdom Viridiplantae; phylum Streptophyta; class Magnoliopsida; order Poales; family Poaceae; genus Secale; species Secale cereale. The sequence continues at coordinate 664,073,730 of LR738715.1, read as the reverse complement.
TCCGCAGTATTACCCTTAGCAAACGTCTTGGTGCCCAGTAGGCGGTAGTGCGGGGATGAAACCAAGAAATCAGACTATTCGGTTTTTGCTGCTTTCACTTAGCCTTAGGAGCTTGACGGTGGGGACTAGGGACTAGCCCCAGGTGTGTTTGTGATGTACTTGGAGGTCAAAGCCTGCCCTTTCCGATGACATGGTTTGTGTTAAGACGAACCCTTCATGTGACACGGTGAAACCGCCAACGATTTTTGGAGTCAAACCCCATCATCGGATCGCGGATCCGTTCATGCTTACTATGACGGTCAGTTTTTGGCTTTTTCTTCCTGAGGTACTTGACCGGGCGAACCAGAAGTACAATCGCAGGGGTTCTCCCTTTGCCTTCTTAGCCAAACATGCGGAACATAAGAGGCAAGCACATGAGCCGGCAACCCAACTATTGACCCAAGACATAGTTCGGAACGAATGCATATAGTGCAATATCCGAGATGCCGAACACCTAGTGGAAAGCGAGGTCGGACTTGAAGATGTTGAGCTGATGTATGAATCGAACTATTGACAAATTAATGTACTTTGATGCCGGGTTGTTCGAAGAGCGAGTGGGGAATCCGGAAAGAAACATAGGGGATTATGAGATGCGGATATCCGAACACCGTGAAGGGTATTTTTATTATTTCTCATGAGCTCAGGACATTTAACCGTATAATTCGAATTGTAAAGGCAGTACTTGTAAGAAGAGAAAAAGAAAAATTTATAGAGATAAAGGTTAAAGCGGGGCCTTGATGCATGAGTTGAAGCCTTCACTATGCCTTGCTGCACGTATGCGCCTTTGCTTCTGATGAGTGGGGGTAGGGACCTTCGATGAGGCCTTTATCGGCAAGGGCCCTGCATGTGGAGCTTTATGTTGTAGATTTATCCGGAATAGGTTCCCGAGTCATCCGAATACAAGATAATGCCGAAGTTTGGCTTAGCCAAATCAGTACTTCAGATTGGTGTATGCCTCACGGCTGCCCATGGTATTTTGAGTGTGAAGTTGTGCTGATGAGGCACATGGAGTGCGAAGAGTGTGGGCTTTCCTTGGGGCGCGTATGCCTATTTGCGCGAATGCATGTGGGTTCCCATGATGAGAAACAGGTTCGAACCCGTTAACTATTGTCACCAGCCTTTACGGTGGTTCGGCATCCGGGCCTGTACGGGCTGGAGTGGTCTTCGGCCGCTAGGTCCGCAGTGTGCTCTTCGGTTCGAAGCGAGCGTTCCGTGTTGCCATTTATAGTTATGACGCCCGAAGGACCAGGCATCTTCAACTTGAGGTACGCATGATGCGGAACGACATTGAATTTGGCAAACGCTATTCGCCCGAGGAGGGCATGATAGCCACTGCAAAAAGGTGCAATATCGAAGATTAAGTCATCGCTTCGGAAATTCTCTGGAGATACTTCGAGCGTTATGGTGCCCGTACAGCGGGCCTCCACTCCCGGAATGACTCCTTTGAAGGTGCTGTTACTGGGCCTAATCCTTGATGGATCGATCCCCATTTTCCTCACTGTATCCTTGTATATCAGGTTGAGGATGCTCCCTCCATCCATGAGGACTCTAGTGAGGTGGAATCCATCGATGATGGGGTCTAGCACTAGGGCTGCAAACCCTCCATGGCATATGCTTGTGGGATGATCCCTGCAATCGAACGTGATTGGGCAAGCCAACCATGGGTTGAACTTTGGTGCTACTAGCTCGACGGAGTGCACGTCCCGCATGTAGCGCTTGCTTCCTCTCCTACTTTGGTATGTGGGTTGCATAGATCATGCTTACCGTCTTGACCTCAGAAGGGAAGGGTTTTTGGCTTCCACTATTCGGCATGTGGGGCTCGTCGTCGTCTTTGCTTCGTGGGCTTTTACCCGAATCTTTGGCTGTGAGTTTGCCGGCATGTTTGATTAGCCAACAATTTCAGTTGGAGTGGTTGGCGGGCTTCTCTCGTGTGCCATGGATCTCGCAAGGCATGTCCAGAATTGTGTCTAGTCTAGACAGGTCGTCACTTTTGCCTTTAGGGGCTTTCTTTCGGGGTCCGGACTTCTGGTTTCGGAATCCTACATTCGCTACCGTATCCTCGCCATCGTCGTCATTGTGGCGACGTTTATTCTTGCTCCGTCGGGGCCATCCGTTTCCGCCCCGAACCTCTGAGGTGCCTGGTGTGTTTGGGTTTGTGTTTTTGTGAGCAAGCCAACTGTCTTCGCCCGCGCAAAAGTGGGTCATGAGGGAAGTAAGGGCTGCCATAGTTCTTGGTTTGTCCTGGCCGAGCTGTCATACAAGACATTCGTCCTTGACACTATGCTTAAAGGAAGCCAAGGCTTCGGCATCCGGACAGTCAACGACCTGATTTTTCTTGGTCAGGAATCGATTCCAAAACTGTCGGGCGGATTCTCCGGGTTTTTTGTGATGCGATTTAGGTCGTCAGCATCCGGAGGCTGGACATAGGTTCCCTGAAAGTTTGCTCGGAAAGCGCCCTCAAGCTCCTCCCGGCAGCCTATGGAGTCTTCGGAAAGGTTGTTCAAACAGTGTCCTGCTGGGCTTTTAAGCTTGAGTGGCAAATATTTGATGGCGTGGAGATCATCTCCTCACGCCATGTGGATACGGAGGAGGAAATCCTCTATCCATACGGCTAGATATGTAGTTCCGTCGTATGATTCGATGTTCACAGGCTTGAAGCCTTTTGGGAATTGATGTTGCATGACCCGCTCTGTGAAGCACAAGGGGTGTGCAACGCCGTGAACTCATGCCACGTTGCGTTGGAGTTCTTAGGCCCTCCTAATCTGTTGTTGCTCCCGGACAGGTCTTCTCTGGGTCCATAGATGGACTTGGTATGGCCTCCACGAGCATATAAGTCATGGCGGAGGTCCTTATTCGTAAGTGGATTTCACTTGAGTCGTGACGGGACGTGGGGCGGCTGGGTGTTCGGCCTCGACAGCTTCCCTGTCCCGCCCTCTAGGAGGGGGGTCCGGCTGTTCAGCGTTTGTGCACATCGGGCGTGTTGGCTCTGCAGCCTCATCATCGAATTGGGGCAATAGCCTTCGCTTGGGATAACTCCTGGTTGGCTGATTGCGGCCGAACCCCTCCTCGGCAGCTAGGACTTTAGTCCATTGATCGTTGTCATGTTCGGCCTTGATTTTGCATTTCTGTTTCTTTAGGCTACGGGCGGTGGCTAAAAGCCTCCATTTGAGCCGTTCTTGCTCCAGAGGGTCTTCGGGAACGATGAAATCGTCTTCCCCAAGATTGGCTTCCTCCTCAGAGAGTGGGAGGTAATTGCTGTCCTCGGAGTCATCGGGTTTTTCTGAATTGAGCCGGTCTTCCTGCCCTGCGGGATCATCCTGATGATGTTCAAAGGTTGCGTCTCCGGCGGGGTCCTGCATGTTATTTATGGTGTCGTTTTCCGCAGAGTCCACGTTGCTTGCATGGCTTCGACGTGGCTTTGATCGACGGAGCTGTTTTTAGCGCTTGGGGGGCTCGTCTCCGGGCTTGTCTCGGTCTTGCTCAGGAGTGTCATTGTCGTCCTTTGGGGTGTCCACCATGTAAATGCCATAGGTGGATGTGGCCGTCCAGCGGCCCGTGATGGGGGGACCAATCTCAACATTAGCGGTGGTTGCGTCCTCCTCGTCCATGTATTCGGCATTCTCCTAATTGTAGTCGAACATATCGGTTAAATCATTGATAGTCACTACCAAATTGGTTGTGGGCGGGATGCAAAATTCCCTGTCGAATACCTCGAAGGGTCGGTGGTTGAAAGCGAAGGGTAGGTTCTCCTCGATAGTCATTTTCTGAATTCGGTCTAGCGCCTCGTTCAACATATAGAGGGTTGCCATACTTGAGGGCTCTAGGCCAGATTTAGTGGTGACGGAGTGGAGGTCAGTCCGTGACTCAACCAATTCTTTGTCCTGGACGGACATATCTTCGGGGTTCGAGACCGAAACCTCGAGGGGCACCGAATTGTCCTCAGAAGCTGAGGTGGGTTTTTATCCTCCCCGTGCACCTTTCAGGCCAGGGTTTGGGGTCGAGTCATTTAGGGCCGGGGGTGACCTCTCGCCACTATTCACTAACACAGGGTGCGGGCATGAGGCCAGTAGGGAGTTGCTGGGGAGGAGTTCAGTCGAGATCGAATCATGGCCTCTGACCTCCAGTTTTGCCTCGAGGCTTGGGAATAAATCCTCCGCCAATGTAAGTTCGGTCATTGGTGGGGCAAGATCTCCTTTCTCAGGGAGTCCTTCCTGGCTTGAAGCTGTTTGGTGGACCGGGGCCGATTATTAGATCGGATCGGGCTGTACGTCGGAGCAGGTGCGGCAGGACCTGCAGAGGTGGTTGATACGTCTCTAACATATCTATAATTTTTTATTGTTCCATTCTATTATATTATAGGTTTTGTATGTTTAATGGGCTTTAATATGCACTTTTATATTATTTTTGGGACTAACCTACTAACCAAAGGCCTAGTGCAAATTGCTGTTCTTTTGCCTATTTCAGTGCTTCCCAGAAAAGGAATATCAAATGGAAACCAAACGAAAAGAAACCTTCGCGAGGATCGTTTTGGAACAAACGCAATCCAGAAGCCTGGGAGCGGACATCAAGGAAGCAACGAGGCGGCCACGAGGCAGGAGAGCACGCCCAGGGGGGTAGGCGCGCCCCCCACCCTCGTGGGCCGCTCGTAGCTCCACCGACCTACTTCTTTCGCCTATATATACTCATATAATCTGAAAACATCCAGGAGCACCACGAAACCCTATTTCCACCGCCGCAAACTTCTGCACCCGTGACATCCCATCTTGGGGCCTTTCCCGGTGCTCCGTCGGAGGAGGAATCGATCGCGGAGGGCTTCTACATCAACACCATAGCCTCTCCGATGATGTGTGAGTAGTTTACCACAGACCTTCGGGTCCATAGTTATTAGCTAGATGGCTTCACTACTAGAAAAAGGGCTATAGATGGAATTGATACTAATGGCGCACCAGGCAAGCAGTGCGCCATTAGTATATACTAATGGCGCACCACCTTCTGATACGCCATTAGAGTTCAACTACTAATGGCGCACCTGGCCCAAGGTGCGCCATTAGTATCAAAAAGTTTGTTTTTTTTGAACTAGTGTGCCTGTCCAAACATACTAATGGCGCATCCAGACACAGTGCGCCATTACTAGTTGTAACTAGTAATGGCGCACCTGTCGGAAAGTGCGCCACTAATGTTGTTTTTTTATTATATTTTTTATTCTTTTTTTTGCAAAACTACTAATGGCGCACTATTCCACAGTGCGCCATTACTAGTTTAAAGTAGTAATGGCGCACTGTGGAACAGTGCGCCATTAGTTTTTTTTTTCAAAACTACTAATGGCGCACTAACAGAAGATGCGCCATTAGTAACCTGGATTACTAATGGCGCATTTGGAGTTGGTGCGCCATTAGTAAGTGGGCAGCAACAAGATATTTTGGACAGCCTCTCCTACCCACACTCACTTTCTCCCCACTTCATTCTCTCCATCTCCTCCTTGTCTCGGGTCCCTCCTCTTTTTCACCTCATTTCCACCATAGATTCATTCAAATTAAGTGGTTAAATTACCTTGTTTTGATAGGTAAGTAAGGGGGAAGCTATATTTATGTTGTTCTCCCTACAACAATGTGCACATGCACTTTTTATGGCCTAGCTAGATCTATGTATGTTCGTGGTGTTGCATATGTTTGTTGTGTTGCATATGTGTTTGTGTTTGGAGGTGTACCTGTATTTGAAATGCGATAGTTGCCAATATTTTCCCGGAATGTTGATTCATTTCCGTTTCGGTGAGAATTTTGGCATTAAGCATTCTTTCTGGTCCTATTTTTAGGGAAAGTCATGGCAAATTTTTTCTTGGTTCTAAAATATCGTTTTGCTCTACCCCGCAGGCGACCATGGTGCGTAGATGACCGAAGGCATCGTGAATAGGTTTTTGAGGTCCGCGAAGGCCGAGATGCTTCAAAAGAACGAGACGGAGATAAGATGTCCGTGTCGAAGATGCAAGCTGAAGAGCCTTATTGCAGACCCTAATTCTGGGCAGGTGCGGGACCACCTGCTCTTGCGTGGTTTCATGGATGGCTATCGGTGGCAAGGTGATGAAGATGACTACAAAGTCGTCCATGGGGTCGGGCAAGAAATGAGGAAGGGCAGCAAGATAACCACCGCGGCTCGGGCGGGCGAGAAGACGAAGAATCACCAGGAGATGATCACGACGGTGATGCTGTACACAGTCATCATGTAGAAGATGCAGGACATGATAATGAGGAAGATGCCGGAGCAGACGACGGGCGTGATCATGAAGATGATGATGCCGGCGGAGCAGACGACGATGGACCATCGATGGGCTGGGTGCAGGACCCTCATATTCAAGAGCTGCTTCTCAAGCAGACCGATAACGCAAGAGCTGCCGCCCGAGAGAAAGCCAAGATGGATCAACTTGAGTTAGACGCGGTTAATCCATTGTATGAAGGATGCAGGCCCGAGGATACCCGCCTGAAAGTAACGCTCATGGCTCTGGAGATGAAGGTAAAACACAAAATGACCGACGCATGCTTCGACGAGAACATGTCATTCTGGCACAAAGGTCTTCCCAAGGGGAACAAGTGCCCGACCAGTTTGGAGGAGGCGAAGAAAATCGTGTGTCCTCTGGATTTACCGCACGTGAAATACCATGTGTGCATGAACAATTGCATCATTTATCGGGACGAGCACGCGGAGTCTACCATATGTCCGTTGTGCGGCGTCACTCGATACAAGAAGAGGAAGAAAGCTCCTCGAAAAGTGGTGTGGTACTTTCCGATCACTCCTCGTCTGCAGCGGTATTTCGCGGACCCTAAGGTAGCAAAGCTCCTGCGTTGGCACGCGGCTAGGGAGGAGAAGAAGCGAGAAGATGACGCAAATGATCCGGAGATAGATAAAAAAGACAAGATGCTGAGTCACCCTAAGCTGCGAGCCAGTGGCAAGCATTGAACTTCGAAGACCTAGAATTTGAGAACGATCCAAGGAACATCGTGTTGGGCGCGAGCACCGATGGAGTCAATCCGTTTGGCAGCCAGAGAAGCACACATAGCACTGGCCTGTGTTTGTGTGGATGTACAACCTTCCCCCCTGGTTGTGCATGAAGAGGAAGTACATTCACATGAGTATGCTAATTGAAGGACCGAAACAACCAGGGAACGACATCAATCTGTATCTGGGGCTGCTGAAAGAGGAGCTTGACACGCTATGGAAAACGCCAACCAATACGTGGGACGCCGCAGAGAAAGAATGTTTCCCTATGAGAGCCGTGTTGGAAATATGCCCTAGAGGCAATAATAAAAATATTATTATTATATTTCCTTGTTCATGATAATCGTCTGTTATTCTTGCTTGAATTGTATTGTACGGAAACAGCGATACATGTGTGAATATATAGACCACAATGAGTCCCTGGTAGGCCTCTAGTTACTAGCTCGTTGATCAGCAGATGGTCACGGTTTCCTGACCATGGACATAGGATGTCCGTGATAACGGGATCACATCATTAGGAGAATGATGTGATGGACAAGACCCAATCCTGAGCATAGCACGAGATCGTTTAGTTCGTAATGCATAAGCTTTTCGGTGTCAAGTATTTATTCCTTAGACCATGAGGTTGTGCAACTCCCGGATGCCGTAGGAATGCTTTGGGTGTGCCAAACGTCACAACGTAACTGGGTGGCTATAAAGGTACGCATCGGGTATCTCCGAAAGTGTCTGTTGAGTTGGTACGAACGGAGACTGGGATATTGTCACTCCGTGTGACGGAGAGGTACCTCTGGGCCCACTCGGTAAGACATCATCATAATGAGCTCAAAGTGACTAAGGAGTTAGTCATGGGATGATGGATTATGGATCAAGTAAAGAGACTTGCCATGACGAGATTGAACAAGGTATCGAGAATACCGACGATCGAATCTGAGGCAAGTACCGTACCGATGGACAAAGGGAATAACGTACGGGATTGAGTGAATCCTTGACACAGTGGTTCATCCGATGAAGATCATCGGGGAACACGTGGGAACCAACATGGGTATCCAGATCCCGCTGTTGGTTATTGATGGAGAGTGGTCTCGGTCATGTCTACGTGTCTCCCGAACACGTAGGGTCTACACACTTAAGGTTTGGTGACGCTAGAGTCGTAGAGATACATGCACGTGGAAACCTAAAAGTTGTTCGGAGTCCCGGATGAGATCTCGGACGTGACGAGGAGTTCCGGAATGGTCCGGAGGTAAAGAATGATATATAGGAAGTCCAGTTTCGGCCATCGGGTGAACTCCGGGGGTCACCGGGAGTGTCCCGGGACCGCCGAAGGGGTCCCGGGGGTCCACCGAGTGGGGCCACCCATCCCGGTGGGTCCCCTAGGCTGCAAGGGGGAAGGGGCCAGCCCCTGGTGGGCTGGCTCACCACTTGGGCCCCCATGCGCCTAGGGTTGAAAGCCTAGGGGAGGGGGCGCCCCCTATGCCTTGGGGGGCAAGTCTCCCCCCTAGGCCGTCGCCCCCCCTTGCAGATGGGATCTGCCAGGGCCGGCGCCCCCCCCCCCCTGGACCCTATATATAGTGGGGGGGAGAGGGCAGCCGCACCCAAGTCTCTGGCGCCTCTCCCCCTCCCGTCACACATCATACTCTTCACGCAGGGCGCCGGCGAAGCCCTGCAGGATTTCCCGCTGCATCCACCACCATGCCGTCGTGCTGCTGGATCTCCGACGACCTCTCCTCCCCCCTTGCTGGATCAAGAAGGAGGTGACGTTGTTGTACCGGACATGTGTTGAACACGGAGGTGCCGTCCGTTCGGCGCTAGATCATCGGTGACGAAGAACGCGAAGAGTACGACTACTTCATCCACGCTTCTTCGAAAGCTTCCGCTCGCGATCTACAAAAGGGTATGTAGATGCACTATAATATGTTTGTTTCTTGATGTCTCCTAAGATTGATCTTGGTGAAAGCGTAGAAATTTTTTGAATTCTGCTACGTTCCCCAACAGTGGCATCAGAGCTAGGTCTTTTGCGTAGCATCTTGCACGAGTAGAACACAAAGCAGTTGTGGGCGTTGAGTTTGCTCAAGTTTCTTGCCGTTACTAGTCTAATCTTGATTCGGCGGTATTGTGGGGTGAAGCGGCCCGGGCCGACCTTACACGTACACTTACGTGAGACAGGTTCCACCGACAGACATGCACTAGATGCATAAGGTGGCTGGCGGGTGTCTGTCTCTCCTACTTTAGTCGGATCCGATTCGATGAACAGGGTCCTTATGAAGGGTAAATAGAAATTGACAAATCACGTTGTGGCTTTGGCGTAGGTAAGAAACGTTCTTGCTAGAAAACCTATAGAAGCCACGTAAAACTTGCAATAACAATTAGAGGTCGTCTAACTTGTTCTTGCAGCATGTGCTATGTGATATGGTATGGCCAAGAAGATGTGATGAATGATATATGTGATGTATGAGATTGATCATGTTCTTTTAATAGGGAATCATGACTTGCATGTCGATGAATTTGACAACCGGCAGGAGCAATAGGAGTTGTCTTAATTATTGTATGACCTGCGTGTCACTGAATAACGCCATGTAATTACTTTACTTTATTGCTAAACGTTAGCCATAGTAGTAGAAGTAATAGTTGGCGTGACAACTTCATGAAGACACGATGATGGAGATCATGATGATGGAGATCATGGTGTCGAGCCGGTGAAAAAGATGATCATGGTGCCCCGAAGATGGAGATCGAAGGAGCAAGATGATATTGGCCATATCATGTCACTTTAATTGATTGCATGTGATGTTTATCATGTTTATGCATCTTGTTTACTTAGAACGACGGTAGTAAATAAGATGATCTCTCACTAAAAATTCAAGAATTGTGTTCCCCCTAACTGTGCACCGTTGTTAAGGATCGTTGTTCCGAAGCACCACGTGATGATCGGGTGTGATAGGTTCTAACGTTCGCATACAACGGGTGTAAGCCAGATTTACACACGCAACACACTTAGGGTTCACTTGACGATCCTAGCATGTACAGACATGGCCTCGGAACACGGAAGACCGAAAGGTCGAACACGAGTCGTATAGAAGATACGATCAACATGAAGATGTTCACCGTTGATGACTAGTCCGTCTCACGTGATGATCGGACACGGGCTAGTCGATTCGGATCGTGTATCACTTAGATGACTAGAGAGATGTCAATCTGAGTGGGAGTTCATTAAAATTTGATTAAGATGAACTTAATTATCATGAACTTAGTCTAAATTCTTTACAATATCTCTTGTAGATCAAATGGCCCACGCTCATGTCACCCTCAACTTCAACGCGTTCCTAGAGAAATCCAAGCTGAAAGACGATGGTAGCAACTACACGGACTGGGTCCGTAACCTGAGGATCATCCTCATAGCTGCCAAGAAAACTTTTGTCCTAGATGCACCGCTAGGTGACGCTCCCGCCCCGGCAAACCAAGATGTTATGAACGCTTGGCGGTCGCGTTGTGATGATTACTCCCTGGTTCAGTGCGGCATGCTTTACAGCTTAGAATCGGGGCTCCAAAAGCGTTTTGAGCACCACGGGGCATTTGAGATGTTCCAAGAGCTGAAAATGGTTTTTCAAGCTCATGCCCGAGTCGAGAGATATGACGTCTCCGACGCATTCTACAGCTGTAAGATGGAGGAAAACAGTTCTGTCAGTGAGCACATCCTCAAGATTTCTGGGTTGCACAACCGCTTGTCTCAGTTGGGAATGAATCTCCCAGACGAAGCAGTCGTTGACAGAATCCTCCAGTCGCTCCCACCAAGCTACAAGAGCTTCGTGTTGAACTTCAATATGCAGGGGATGGAGAAGTCCATTCTCGAGGTGTATTCAATGCTGAAATCAGCGGAGGTGGATATCAAGAAAGAACATCAAGTGATGATGGTCAATAAAACCACTAAGTTCAAGAAGGGCAAGGGTAAGAAGAACTTCAAGAAGGATGGCAAGGGAGTTGTCGTGCCCGGTAAGCTTGTTGCCGGGAAGAAGCCAAAGTATGGACCCAAGCCTGAGACAGAGTGCTTTTATTGCAAGGGAACGGGTCACTGGAAGCGGAACTGCCCCAAATACTTAGCGGACAAGAAGGCCGGCAACGTCAAAGGTATATGTTATATACATGTTATTGATGTGTACCTTACCAGCGCTCGTAGTAGCTCCTGGGTATTCGATACCGGTGTAGTTGCTCATATTTGTAACTCTAAGCAGGAGTTGCGGAATAAGCGGAGACTAGCGAAGAACGAGGTGACGATGCGCGTCGGGAATGGTTCCAAGGTCGATGTGATCGCCGTCGGCATGCTGCCTCTACATCTACCCTCGGGATTAGTTTTAAACCTCAATAATTGTTATTTAGTACCAGCTTTGAGCATGAAAATTGTATCTGGATCTCGTCTTATGCGAGATAGCTACTCATTTAAATCTGAGAATAATGGTTGTTCTATTTATTTGAGAGATATGTTTTATGGTCATGCCCCGCTGGTCAATGGTTTATTTTCGATGAATCTCAATCGTGATGATACACATATTCATAGTGTGAATGCCAAAAGATGTAAAGTTGATAATGATAGTCCCACATATTTGTGGCATTGCCGCCTTGGTCATATTGGCGTCAAACGTATGAAGAAGCTTCATGCTGATGGGCTTCTGGAGTCTCTTGATTATGAATCATTTGACACGTGCGAACCATGTCTCTTGGGCAAGATGACCAAGACTCCGTTCTCCGGAACAATGGAGCGAGCAACCAACTTATTGGAAATCATACATACCGATGTGTGCGATCCAATGAGTGTTGAGGCTCGCGGAGGCTATCGTTATGTTCTCACCCTCACGGATGACTTGAGTAGATATGGGTATATCTACTTGATGAAACACAAGTCTGAGACTTTTGAAAAGTTCAAGGAATTTCAGAATGAGGTTGAGAATCAACGAGACAAGAAATTAAAGTTCTTACGATCGGATCGTGGGGGTGAATATTTGAGTCATGAATTTGGCACGCACCTTAGGAAATGTGGAATTGTTTCACAATTGACACCGCCTGGAACACCTCAGCATAACGGTGTGTCTGAACGTCAAAATCGTACTCTGTTGGACATGGTGCGATCTATGATGTCCCTTACCGATTTACCGTTATCTTTTTGGGGTTATGCTTTAGAGACTGCCGCATTCACTTTAAATAGGGCTCCATCGAAATCCGTTGAGACGACACCGTATGAACTTTGGTTTGGCAAGAAATCGAAGCTGTCGTTTCTGAAAGTTTGGGGTTGCGATGCTTATGTCAAGAAACTTCAACCTGAAAAGCTCGAACCCAAATCGGAAAAATGCGTCTTCATAGGATACCCAAAGGAAACGATTGGGTACACCTTCCACCACAGATCCGAAGGCAAGGTCTTTGTTGCCAAGAATGGATCCTTTCTGGAGAAAGAGTTTCTCTCGAAAGAAGTGAGGAAAGTAGAACTTGATGAGGAGACAGTCACCCCTCCTGGACCGGAAAGTAGCGCAGCGCAGGAAATTGTTACTGAGGTGCCTGCACCGACAAGGGAGGAAGTTAATGATGATGATCATGAAGAAATAGATCAAGTTACTACTGAACTTCGAAGGTCCACAAGGGCACGTTCCGCACCAGTGTGGTACGGCAACCCTGTCATGAATATCATGTTGTTAGACAACGGTGAACCTTCGAACTATGAAGAAGCGATGGCGGGCCCGGATTCCAATAAATGGCTTGGAGCCATGAAATCCGAGATAGAATCCATGTATGAAAACAAAGTATGGACTTTGGTGGACTTGCCTGATGATAGGCACGCCACAGAAAATAAATGGATATTTAAGAAGAAGACAGACGCGGATGGTAATGTGACCATCTATAAGGCTCGGCTTGTCGCTAAAGGTTATCGACAAGTTCAAGGGATTGACTACGACGAGACTTTCTCTCCCGTAGCGATGCTGAAGTCAGTCTCATGTTAGCTATTGCCGCATTCTATTATTCTGAGATATGTCAAATGGACGTCAAAACGGCATTCCTTAATGGCTTCCTCAAGGAAGAGCTGTATATGATGCAGCCGGAAGGTTTTGTCGATCCAGTAAATGCTAGCAAGGTATGCAAGCTCCAGCGCTCGATCTACGGGCTGGTGCAAGCATCTCAGAGTTGGAATATTCGCTTTAATGATGTGATCAAAGCGTTTGGTTTTATACAGACTTATGGAGAAGCCTGTATCTACAAGAAAGTGAGTGGGAGCTCTGTAGCATTTCTCATATTATATGTGGATGACATATTGCTGATGGGAAATGATATAGAATTCTTGGAAACTATAAAGGCCTACTTGAATAAGAGTTTTTCAATGAAGGACCTTGGAGAAGCAGCTTACATATTAGGCATCAAAATCTATAGAGATACATCAAGACGCCTCATTGGTCTTTCACAAAGTACATACCTTGACAAGACATTGAAGAAGTTCAATATGGATCAGTCCAAGAAGGGGTTCTTGCCTGTTTTGCAAGGTATGAGATTGAGCAAGGCTCAGTCGCCGACCACGGCAGAAGATAGAGAAAAGATGAGTGTCATACCCTATGCCTCGGCCATAGGTTCTATCATGTATGCCATGCTGTGTACCAGACCTGATGTGAACCTTGCCATAAGTTTGGTGGGGAGGTACCAAAGTGATCCCGGTATGGAACACTGGACAGCGGTCAAGAACATCCTAAAGTACCTGAAGAGGACTAAGGATATGTTTCTCATTTATGGAGGTGACGAAGAGCTCGTCGTAACGGGTTACGTCGATGCTAGCTTCGACACATATCTGGAAGACTCAAAGTCACAAACCGGATACGTGTATATTTTGAATGGTGGAGCAGTCAGCTGGTGCAGTTGCAAGAAGAGCATCGTGGCGCATTCTACATGTGAAGCGGAGTACATAGCTGCTTGCAAAGCAGCACAGGAAGGAGTCTGGATGAAGGAGTTCATCACCAACCTAGGAGTCATTCCAAGCGCGTCAAGCCCGATGACTCTCTTCTGTGACAACACTGGTGCTATTGCTATTACCAAGGAGCCCACGTTTCACAAGAAGACCAAACACATCAAGCGCCGTTCCAACTCCATATGGAATTATGTTCAAGATGGAGACATAGATATTTGTAAAGTGCATACAGATCTGAATGTTGCAGACCCGTTGACTAAACCTCTTCCACGGGCAAAACATGATCAACGCCAGGACTCTATGGGTGTTCGATTCATCACAATGTAACTAGATTATTGACTCTAGTGCAAGTGGGAGACTGTTGGAAATATGCCCTAGAGGCAATAATAAAAGTAATATTATTATATTTCCTTGTTCATGATAATCGTCTGTTATTCATGCTTGAATTGTATTGTACGGAAACAGCGATACATGTGTGAATATATAGACCACAATGAGTCCCTGGTAGGCCTCTAGTTACCAGCTCGTTGATCAGCAGATGATCACGGTTTCCTGACCATGGACATAGGATGTCAGTGATAACGGGATCACAACATTAGGAGAATGATGTGATGGAAAAGACCCAATCTTGAGCATAGCACGAGATCGTTTAGTTCGTAATGCATAAGCTTTTCGGTGTCAAGTATTTATTCCTTAGACCATGAGGTTGTGCAACTCCCGGATGCCGTAGGAATGCTTTGGGTGTGCCAAACGTCACAACGTAACTGGGTGGCTATAAAGGTACGCATCGGGTATCTCCGAAAGTGTCTGTTGAGTTGGTACGAACGGAGACTGGGATATTGTCACTCCGTGTGACGGAGAGGTACCTCTGGGCCCACTCGGTAATACATCATCATAATGAGCTCAAAGTGACTGAGGAGTTAGTCATGGGATGATGGATTACGGATCGAGTAAAGAGACTTGCCATGACGAGATTGAACAAGGTATCGGGAATACCGACGATCGAATCTCAGGCAAGTACCGTACCGATGGACAAAGGGAATAACGTACGGGATTGAGTGAATCCTTGACACAGTGGTTCATCCGATGAAGATCATCGAGGAACACGTGGGAACCAACATGGGTATCCAGATCCCGCTGTTGGTTATTGACGGAGAGTGGTCTCGGTCATGTCTACGTGTCTCCCGAACCCGTAGGGTCTACACACTTAAGGTTCGGTGACGCTAGGGTCGTAGAGATACATGCACGTGGAAACCTGAAAGTTGTTCGGAGTCCCGTATGAGATCCCGGACGTGACGAGGAGTTCCGGAATGGTCCGGAGGTAAAGAAGGATATATACGAAGTCCAGTTTCGGCCATCGGGTGAACTCCGGGGGTCACCGGGAGTGTCCCGGGACCACCGGAGGGGTCCCGGGGGTCCACCGGGTGGGGCCACCCATCCCGGTGGGTCCCCTAGGCCGCAAGGGGGAAGGGGCCAGCCCCTGGTGGGCTGGCGCACCACTTGGGCCCCCCCTCCATGCGCCTAGGGTTGAAACCCTAGGGGAGGGGGCGCCCCCTATGCCTTGGGGGGCAAGTCTCCCCCTAGGCCGCCGCCCCCCCTTGCAGATGGGATCTGCCAGGGCCGGCGCCCCCTGGCCCCTATATATAGTGGGGGGGAGAGGTCAGCCGCACCCAAGTCTCTGGCGCCTCTCCCCCTTCCGTCACACCTCATACTCTTCACGCAGGGCGCAGACGAAGCCCTGCAGGATTTCCCGCTGCATCCACCACCACGCCGTCGTGCTGCTAGATCTCCGACGACCTCTCCTCCCCCCCCCCCCTTGCTGGATCAACAAGGAGGTGACGTTGCTGTACCGGACGTGTGTTGAACACGGAGGTGCCGTCCGTTCGGCGCTAGATCATCGGTGACGAAGAACACGAAGAGTACGACTACTTCATCCACGCTTCTTCGAAAGCTTCCGCTCGCGATCTACAAAAGGGTATGTAGATGCACTCTAATATGCTCGTTGCTTGATGTCTCCTAAGATTGATCTTGGTGAAAGCGTAGAATTATTTTGAATTCTGCTACGTTCCCCAACAAGCCGCGCTGCTCACGACGGTGCACGGCTATCTCGGTTACGGATATGTCGCGGGGCAGGTGGTCCACGGATTTTCTGGATGCGTCAGGTGCATGGATGACACAACGTATCGCCAGCTAGATAGAGATCCCGGGTCTTCGAAAACCGTGTTCATGGGACATCGAAGGTGGCTTCGCGACGATGACCTGTGGAGAAAACGCAAGGATCTGTTCGATGGTGAAACCGAACCCCGAGGACGCCCGCGTACGAGGAGCGGCAAGGAAATAGATGAATTGTTGAAAAATTGGAAAGATTTCCCACTGCCGGGAAAGAAGCAAAAGGCGCCAGAGCCGGGAAAGAAGCGAAAGGCGCCAGAGCCGCTGCTGAAGGTATGGAAAACAAGGTCTGTTTTCTGGGACTTGTCGTACTGGAAGATCCACCGTGTGCCTCACAGCCTTGATGTAATGCATATCACGAAGAACGTGTGCGAGAGTCTGCTTGGTACCCTGCTCAACATGCCAGAGAGGACCAAAGATGGGCCGAAAGCAAGGGTAGACTTGAAATCAATGGGCATCAGGCAGGAGAATCACGCTATATACGATGATCATGATGATGATGATGATGATGATGGTGATGATGAGGCGAAGCAGGACACGAAAATTCGTCGCAAAGGCAAAAAGGCCTAGAAGACCGGAAATGACTACCCTCCCGCGTGCTTCACTCTAAGTCAGGAGGAGATCGAGCAGTTTTTCACCTGCCTCGTAGGAGTAAAACTTCCTTACAGTTACGCGGGGAAGATAAGCAGATACCTAGACCCAGCGAAGCTGAAGTTCAGCGGGATGAAGTCTCACGACTGTCACGTGCTGATGACGCAGATACTTCCAGTTGCAATCCGTGGGATCATGGACGCGCACGTTCGTGAAACCCTATTTGGCCTATGCAACTTTTTCGACGTCATCTCTCGGAAGTCTGTTGGTGTGAGGCAACTCAGAAGGCTACAGGAAGAGATCATGGTGATACTATGCGAGCTTGAGATGTACTTCCCGCCCACATTCTTCGATGTTATGGTGCATCTGCTGGTCCATATCGTGGACCGTATCATCCAACTCGGGCCGACGTTCCTGCACAGCATGATGCCGTTCGAAAGGATGAATGGTGTCATCAAAGGATACGTTCGCAACATGTCACGTCCAGAGGGAAGCATAGACAGGGGCTTTCTGACCGAAGAGTGCATCTCCTACTGCACGAATTATCTAGGCATCGAGAACCCCGTTGGTCTGCCCATCAACAGGCACCTCGGCAGGCTCGCTGGATGGGGTCACCGTGAGGGTCGCCGCGAAATGCATGTCGACTTCGAGGGTCGACTCGCCGACTTTGAAAGAGCAAACCTAGTCGCGCTACAACACATAGACGTGGTCGATCCTTGGGTGGTAGAGCACAAAACCTTTATTGAGAAGACGTACAATGACCGAGGCCAACAGAGGACGGACGGAGATATAATCAAAGAACACAACTCATGTTTCACGCGCTGGTTCAAGCAGAAGCTTCTGTCGTACCCTTTACATGAGGATTCTTCCGCGAAAGAACAACTCATATTCGCCTTGTCACAGGGCACCGAGCACAACCTGATGACCTATGAGGCATACGATATCAACGGCTACACATTCTACACCGAGGCCAAGGACATGAAGAGCGATGGTTATCAGAACTCCGGGGTAAAGATGGAATCCTACACCGGTAATGACAAGGACAGATACTACGAAAGGATCAAGGAGATCTGGGAGCTGAGCTACGCTGGAGAGAAGGTCCCGATGTTCCGTGTCGGATGGGCCAAGAGCGTCCTAAAAGAAGACCGGTATTTCACCACCATGGTTATACCCGAAGCCAAATCCAAGACCGTGGGCGCAAACGTCACCGCGAAAAATGAGCCATGGGTACTGGCTTCCCAAGTTGACCAATGCTTCTTCATTACCGACCCGTCAAAGCCCAGTCGTGTTGTCGTGAGGAGAGGCAAAAGGAAGATCATCGGAATGGATGGAGTAGCCAATGAGCAAGACTTCGACAAGTACGGCGACCCGAGGATCGAACATGACGACGATGATGAAGTAGCAGCATACACCACAAGAAGAAGCAGGACCACCCTACCTAAAGGACGTCCGTTCCGCAGAAGAACTCCATTTGCGAAAAAGAAGGGCAAGAAGATTGTGAACAGATAGCTAGCTAAGATCGATTGTATTTAAATCGTAGCCTTCATTTCTCGATTGTATTTCATGGGCACTTTTTGAACTATCATGAATATTTTTAAATTTCATGGACACTCGATCTCGATCCCCCTCCATCTCGATCGCTATCCCCACCTCGCCAGATCCGGTCCCCCTCGCCGCCGAGCACCCCCCGGTCCACCGGCCGCCTAGTAGTGCTTCTTCTCTCTCTTTGGATCTCAATACAAAGTTCTCCTCGATCTTCTTGGAGATTTATTTGATGTAATACTTTTTGCGGTGTGTTTGTCGAGATCCGATGAATTGTGGGTTTATGATCAAGATTATCTATGAACAATATTTGGTTCTTCTCTGAATTCTTATATGCATGATTTGATATCTTTGCAAGTCCCTTCGAATTATCAGTTTGGTTTGGCCTACTAGATTGATCTTTCTTCCAATGGGAGAAGTGCTTAGCTTTGGGTTCAATCTGGCGGTGTTCGATCCAAGTGACAGAAAGGGAATCGATACGTATTGTATTATTGCCATCGAGGATAAAAAGATGGGGTTTATATCATATTGCTTGAGTTTATCCCTCTACATCATGTCATCTTGCTTAATGCATTACTCTGTTCTTATGAACTTAATACTCTAGATGCATGCTGGATAGCGGTCGATATGTGGAGTAATAGTAGTAGATGCAGAATCGTTTCGATCTACTTGTCACAGACGTGATGCCTATATACATGATCATGCCTAGATATTCTCATAACTATGCGCTTTTCTATCAATTGCTCAGCAGTAATTTGTTCACCCACCGTAAAATATCCTATCTTGAGAGAAGCCACTAGTGAAATCTATGGCCCCTGGGTCTATTTTCCATCATATTAATCTCCCGTCAACTAGATATTTTTATCGTAGTTTATTTCGCAATCTTTACTTTTCAATCTATACAACAAAAATATCAAAAATATTCATCTTATTATCTTTATCAGATCTCACTTTTGCAAGTGGCCGTGAAGGGATTGACAACCCCTTTATTGTGTTGGTTGCAAGGTTCTTAATTGTTTGTGCAGGTACTAGGGATTTACGTGTAGTCTCCTACTGGATTGATACCTTGGTTCTCAAAAACTAAGGGAAATACTTACGCTACTTTGCTACATCACCCTTTCCTCTTCAAGGGAAAACCAACACATGCTCAAGAGGTAGCAAGAAGGATTTCTGGCGCCGTTGCCGGGGAGATCTACGCACAAGTCAAGACATACCAAGTACCCATCACAAACTCTTATCCCTCGCATTATATTATTTGCCATTTGCCTCTCATTTTCCTCTCCCCGCTTCACCTTGTCATTTTATTCGCCCACTTCGATTCGCCTCTTTTCGCTTGCTTCTTGTTTGCTTGTGTGTTGGATTGATAGTTTGTCACAATGGCTCAAGACAATACTAAATTGTGTGACTTTTCCAATACCAACAACAATGATTTTATTAGCACTCCGATTGCTCCTATTGCTGATGTTGAATCTTGTGAAATTAATGTTGCTCTATTGAATCTTGTCATGAAAGATCAATTTTCTGGCCTTCCTAGTGAAGATGCTGCTACCCATCTAAATAACTTTGTTGATTTGTGCGATATGCAAAAGAAGAGAGATGTGGATAATGATATTGTTAAATTGAAGCTATTTCCGTTTTCGCTTAGAGATCGTGCTAAAACTTGGTTCTCTTCTTTGCCTAAAAATAGTATTGATTCATGGAATAAGTGCAAAGATGCTTTTATCTCTAAGTTTTTTCTCCCGCTAAGATCATCTCTCTTAGAAACGATATTATGAATTTTAAGCAACTTGATCATGAGCATGTTGCACAAGCTTGGGAAAGGATGAAATTAATGATACGTAATTGCCCTACACATGGTTTGAATTTATGGATGATATACAAAACAAATATGATGGATTGAATCTTGCTTCTAGAAATCTTTTAGATTCGGCTGCGAGAGGCATTTTCATGTAAATCACTTTAGGAGAAGCTACTAAACTCCTAGATAGTATTATGGTTAATTATTCTCAATGGCACACCGAAAGATCCACTAGTAAAAAGGTTCATGCGATTGAGATTAATGTTTTGAGTAGAAAGATGGATGAACTTATGAAACTGTTTGCTAATAAAAGTGTTTCTTTTGATCCTAATGGTATGCCTTTGTCCACTTTGATTGAGAATAATAATGAATCTATGGATGTGAATTTTGTTGGTAGGAACAATTTTGGTAACAACGCGTATAGAGGAAACTTATATTCTAGGTCGTTCCCTAGTAATTCCTCTAATAATTATGGTAATTCCTACAACCACTCTTATGGAAATTTTAATAAGATGCCCTCTGATTTTGAGACTAGTGTTAAAGAATTTATGAATTCGCAAAATAATTTCAATGCTTTGCTTGAAGAAAAATTGCTTAAGATTGATGAGTTGGCGATGAACGGGGATATAATTTCTCTTGATGTTGATTCTTTGAAACTTAGATCTATTCCACCTAAGCATGATATCAATGAGTCTCTCAAAGCCATGAGAATTTCCATTGATGAGTGCAAAGAAAGAACCGCTAGGATGCGTGCTAAAAGAGATTGCTTTGTGAAAGCGTGTTCTTCTAGTTTTCATGATAACAAATATGAAGATCTAAAAGTGATTGATCTGTCTCCTATTAAATCTTTGTTTTCCAATATGAATCTTGATAAAGATGGGACTGCAGATGAGTCAACTTTAGTTAAAAGGCGTCCCAATGATTCGGAGTTTTTAGATCTTGATGCAAAAAATTGGTAAAAGTGGGATTGAAGAGGTCAAAACTTTACATAGCAATGAACCCACTATTTTGGATTTCAAGGAATTTAATTATTATAATTGCTCTTTGGTAGATTGTATTTTCTTGTTGCAATAAGTGTTAAATTCTCCTCATGCTTATAGTCAAAATAAAGCTTTTACTAAACACATCGTTGATGCTTTAATGCAATCTTATGAAGAAAAAACTTGAATTAGAAGTTTCTATCCCTAGAAAACTTTATGATGAGTGGGAACCTACTATTAAAATTAAGATTAAAGATCATGAATGCTATTCTTTGTGTGATTTGGGTGCTAGTGTTTCCACGATTCCAAAAACTTTGTGTGATGTGTTAGATTTCCATGAACTTGATGATTGTTCTTTAAATTTGCATCTTGCGGATTCTACCATTAAGAAACCTATGGGAAGGATTAATGATGTTCTTCTTGTTGCAAATATGAAATATGTGCCCGCAAATTTCATTGTTCTTGATATAGATTGCAATCCTACATGTGCTATTATTCTTGGTAGACCTTTCCTTAGAACTATTGGTGCAATTATTGATATGAAAGAAGAAAATATTTGTCAGGACCCCGATCCTAAGTTACACCGATCTAGGTGTAACACGTCATATCACTTTGCGGCCTCACGCACGGTAACCCCACGGGTGCCACCTTACCTGGCCCGGGACCGTTTGCGCATTTTGGCACACGTATATGACAGTGTCGCTAGCATCCATATGACAGAGAACCCGGGCCGACATGGCTAGTTATAAACCAAAAGTGGCACTAGATTACAAAGACAGGCATCCATGACCCAGCAACGAACGTGTCGGTCATCAACGTATGAACCCAAGTCGTAGCAAGCTACATGGACTTAAAGGAACAACGTGTGACATTTCCCCTAAGGGGCAGACACAGGAACGAAGAAGGACACATGCCGGCCAGCCTACGTGTTCCGAGCAATAGCAAGCTACCAAGGCTCATTGGAATCACTAGGAGGCATTTCCCTGTAAGGTAGGCTACCAAAGGAAAACAACTAGGTGTCGGATCCCACACATACCAAGCATTTCAACCATACACACAATATGCTCAATATGTGCAAATATAACATTGCATCACAACAGAACTCTATGACTCAAGTACTTTATTTAAGAGGCTCCAAGAGCCATACATAACATATCCATACAGGTAGGGGTCACATGACCCAACACTCAAGTCATACAGTCATACAAGCACAAGCAGAAGCTACATGTCTGAGTACAGACAACTTAGAAAATAAAACAGGCTTGGTGTAGCCTGACTATCTACAAGGCCCTTCACAAGCTCCAGATCTCCGTCTGGGTGTCAAGCTACTCGTCGACGTCAACGTCTATGTAGAACCCATCAGCAAGGGCAGGGTTCTCCTCTGCAACAGTTATTAAGCAAACATGAGTACAAAGGTAATCAGCAAGTCTTACCACAGAACCTATCATAAATGCAACATTATCAAAGGGGATAGTGGAGTTCATAGCAGAAAGCCAGCTTTGACTCTTGGCTAACCTATACTACAACTCTCAACAGATTGCAAGAAGTTATTACGAACACGAGTCCTCTAATCACCACAACAATACACAACCGAGGATCCTCTTCCGTCATCCTACGGAAGGGCCATCCGGGGTACTCACACTTATCTTGAGGCTTTTAGTAGTATCCATCAACTTGTCTATGAACTGTAAGAGTAACCAAGTAGTCCGTACCGCGAACAACGGCTATTCGAATAGATTGATAACCCTGCAGGGGTGTACCTCTTCACACACGCTCCCACCACTTATCGCCATTTACTCGGCGTGTACTCGACAACCTTCAAGCGGAAGCCCAGCGAGGGTGTCGGCCACGACCTGACTAACTACTCAAGTCTCTCGTCCAGGTTTATCGCCTATTTGGGTTCCATCCGTGGGGAGATCCGGCCCGGGTGTCGCTCACGGCCCCAAACGATGTGTACAGGGTTCCCGAGTCACCAAACGGGCAACCGGTACACCGTGCCACGTACCTGTCGCATCACAACCCACCCCGAGGGTCAGCGTTGTGCACGACCTCCAGTAAGCTATAAACACCAGAAACTAGTTGCAACTCCTGGACAGAGATCGAGGGTAATTAGTAAGCCGAGAGGGTCAATTAAGGATCCCAATGTGTGGTAGTAGCTGTAACTTGAACCACACATACAGATCTCGGGTCCTATGGACGATTCCAATGAAACAACCCAGCATGTACTCCTACATGGCCTTTCATCGATACCTTTACCAAGCGTATTCCACACTTCCTTCTCTTTATCGGTATGATCATTTCACTCTGATCCATCACCCTGATGAACCAGACCAGACACAACTCTAAGCATAGCAGGCAACATAAACAAATAGCATGGTGGATCACACATCACATGGCTCAATCAACTCCTACACATGCTAGTGGGTTTCAACTATTTACTGTGGGAATGATAGGTCATGCAAGGGAATAGGGTTCAACTACCGCAGCAAGTAGCAGTTCACACGCTGTTGCCTTAATGCAGTAAAAGAGTGCATTATCATGTTTTAATGTATACAGCAAGTTAACTTGCTCAAACATGCATGAAACCAGTGCCATTGGAAAGATTGGATTTTTCTGATCATTTTTCATATATAAATCTTTTCCATCTGAGCTACTGTTGAATTTATATGATTTTTTGAAGTTTAGGCATTTTTCTAGAATTTCCTGAATTATTTTTAAATCTAAAAATCCCAGAAAAACCTTTACTGCGTCAGCATGACATCATGTTGACGTCAGTCAGTCAACAGGAGCTAGTCCAAGTCAAACATGACATGTGGGCCCGGCATGTCAGTGTCACAACTAACTAACAAAGTTAATTAGTGAATTAAGTAGCTGTCAGTGGGGTCTGGGCCCACGGGTCAGTGACTAAACTAACTATCTAATTTAATTAACATTTATTTAATTAAACTAGCTAATTAGGAAAAGGGTGGCCCACACGTCAGTGACTCAGGGGTGGTCAAACCCGTGGTCAAACAAGTCAAACTCGCCGTCGCCGGCGAGGCAGAACACGGCGGCGTGCTTCGGAAAACGTCTGCAGGGCACGGTTCGAGCTGCGGTTGGGCGCGTTGGAAAGCCCTTGCTGTTGCGCGTCGGATGGTGGTGGTCGCCGGACCTGTGGTGGCCGGAGACGACGGCAACGAGCTCAACGGCGGCGACCGGCGTCGGGTGTGTGTGGAGACGCGGCTACGGTGGCCTAGGCGATGCGTGCGTGGTACCTAGCTTGTCTACGTGCTGCCGCGAGCGAGATGGACATGTGCCAGTGATCAAATGGTCACCGGAGCATCGCCGGCGGCGAGCGCGGCGGCGGTGAGTTTCGGTGATCAACGGAGCGGCATCTACACGGTGCAAACGAAGCAAAAAAGGAGGGTAACGGTGTAGGAGCTCACTGCGGTGCTAACGAGCTCGACGGAGAGGTCGGGGACGCGCTGCAGCTTCTCAATCCACGGCGAGGTGCTCCGGCGATCCGAGGAAGGGGACGACGGCGTGGAGACGTTGCAGGGCTCCCGGCGATCCGTGGCTCATCGAGGAGGTAGAGGGCGTCGTGGCGAACCTTTTGGACACGGTCTCGGGTCGAGGGGGAGGGTCTAGGTGCGGCAACGGCGAGCGGCGGCGACGGGCGGCTCGGTGGTGAGAGAGGAGAGCCAGGGGAAGGCGACGGGGACGAGGGGAAAGTGCGAGAGGGGTCGGGGCAGCTGCGTGGCGTCGCGGGGAGTCTTCAAGGGCGTCGGGGATGCAGGCAGGCAGCCTGGAGGTGGCCGGGCGCGTGCCGGCGCGCGGCGGGCACGCGCGCTGCCGACTGGCGCGAGGAGGAAGGCGACAGAACGAGGCTGTGGGCTGGGCCGGCCTGCTACAGTGCTGGGCCCGAGGTAAGTCCTTTCTCTCTTTCTTTTCTTTCCTATTTCTTTTCTGTTTCATTTGTTTTGCAACTTTGTTTAATTAATAAAAATGCTAGAACATTTTTATAACTCATGAAACTTGTCATGCCCACTGTTATATAATATGAACAGTATGGAACATTATAGTTTATGATTATTTGAGCATTTAAAATATTTTATAGCATTTAAATGCCCAAACACAAATACCATATGATTTAATCTAGAGCCATTGGATGTCCTAGAAAATTGTGCACCATTTTTAGCAAAGGTTTGAGACCAAGGCAGAAATGATGAACATTTTTGAAGGGCATTTTGGGTACATTGGAAAATATTTTATCAAACCCTAGTTGTTAGAAGAGGGGTGCTGGGGTTTCTGTCATTCCCATTTCAAGTTTCTGTGATAAATAAACATGATGCACACTCTAGCTAGCCCTAATGCAAGTGCTAAACTAGGGATGTGACAACTCACCCCCACTCAAAAGAATCGCGTCCCGAGATTCGGGTTCCTCCGGGAAGAGGGTGGGGTACTCAAGTCGAAGACGATCCTCCCTTTCCCAAGTAGCTTCACTCTCGGAATGATGTGACCATTGAACCTTGAGAAACTTGATATTGTGGCGTCGAGTGGTGCGCTCGGTTTGATCAAGAATACGAACGGGTTATTCTCGATATGTGAGATTGTCCTGGAGATCAAGCGTTTCGTGATCCACTCCGCGGATAGGATCCGAGAAGCAACGCCTGAGTTGAGAAACGTGGAACACATCATGAACTCTGGATAGATGTGGAGGTAGTTCCAATTGGTAGGCAACTTCTCCTCGTTTGGCAAGAATGCGAAAAGGTCCGATGTAACGAGGGGCCAATTTGCCTTTGATACCGAAGCGATGGGTTCCCTTAAGAGGAGTAACCCGAAGGTAAGCCTTATCGCCGACTTCAAAAGTCACAGCCTTATGATGACTATCATATTGGCTCTTCTGGCGAGACTGGGCTGTTTTCAATCTCTCACGAACGATGCGAACTTGCTCTTCTGCTTCCTGGATCATATCCGGGCCAAAGAATTGTCTTTCCCCGGTTTCTGACCAGTTAAGAGGTGTTCGACACCTTCGTCCATATAGAACTTCGAAGGGAGCTTTGCCCAAGCTGGCTTGATAACTATTGTTATAAGCGAATTCGGCAAATGGAAGACACTTCTCCCAATCCGTACCGAAAGAGATGACAGAGGCTCAAAGCATGTCTTCCAGAATTTGATTAACTCGTTCCACTTGACCACTTGACTGTGGATGGAAAGCGGTACTGAAAGAGAGATGAGTTCCCATAGCATTCTGGAAACTTTCCCAAAATCGTGAAGTGAAAAGACTTCCACGGTCTGAGTTAATCTCCAATGGCACACCATGAAGTGATACTATCCGAGAGACATACAAGTCTGCTAGCTGGCTAGCGGTAATACTCTCTCGAACAGGCAGGAAATGAGCTACTTTAGAGAGGCGGTCGATAACGACGAAGATAGCATTATTCCCTTTCCTGGTCCTGAGAAACCCGGTAATGAAGTCCATACCGACTTTGTCCCATTTCCATTCAGGAATAGCTAAAGGTTGAAGGGTGCCAGCAGGCCGTTGATGCTCTTCTTTAACTCGACGACAAACGTCGCACTTAGCAATGAATTGAGCGATTTCTCTCTTCATCCTAGTCCACCAGAATCTCTGACGTAGGTCCTGATACATTTTGGTACAACCGGGATGAATTGTGAGAGGAGATTCATGAGCCTCCTTAAGAATCATTTGTCGTAGTTGTTGTTTCTTGGGTACCACCAAGTGGTTCTCGAAGTACACAACACCTCGATCATCCGTAGAGAAACTCCTAGCAACTCCGCTAGCAATGTTCTCCTTGATCCGAGATATGCCTTTATCATACCGCTGGGCAACTATGATTTGATCCATAAGGGTAGGTTTCGCCACCAAGGTGGAAAGGAATCCTCGAGGAACCATGTGAAGGTTAAGCTTACGAAATTCCTCGTGGAGAAGTGGTTGCCCTTGTTGTAACATTAAGTTGTTACAATAAGACTTACGACTTAGCGCATCAGCCATGACATTGGCCTTTCCAGGGGTGTAAGTGATTCCTAAGTCGTAATCTGTAAGAAACTCAACCCAATGTCTTTGCCTGAGATTTAGATCCGGTTGGGTGAAGATGTACTTCAAACTTTGATGATCAGTGAAAATTTCACAACGATTACCAAGGAGGTAATGTCGCCATGTTTTGAGTGCATGGACTACAGCTGCAAGCTCTAGATCATGTGTAGGATAGTTATCCTCATGTGGACGCAACTGTCGAGATGCGTATGCAATCACTTGACGATCTTGCATGAGTATGCAACCTAGTCCTTGTCGCGAGGCGTCGCAATAGATTATAAAATCTTTGGAAAAGTCTGGTGGTACCAGTACAGGTGCAGATGTGAGGCGTCTTTTCAGTTCCTGAAAAATGGACTCGCACTGTGGGGTCCACTCAAACTTTTTATCTTTCTTGAGGAGTTCAGTTAGAGGTTTAGCAACCTTGGAGAAATTCTCGACGAAGCGTCGGCAATAGCTCGCTAGGCCAAGAAAACTCCTAACTTGCTTGACCGATTCAGGGGGAGTCCAATCAAGGACGGCTTGAACTCGCTCGGGATTGACAGCAATACCCTTACCAGAGATCACATGACCTAGATAGGTTACTTCTGGCAACCAAAATTCACATTTAGAGAATTTGGCATAAAGGCGGTGCTCTCGAAGTTTCGTCAATACCAGCCTTAATGCTCGGCATGATCTTCCTTGTTCTTGGAATAGATGAGTATATCATCGAGGTATACCACGACAAATTTATCCAAGTACTCCATGAATATAGAATTCATTAACCAAGAAAAGGTAGCTGGGGCATTGGTTAATCCGAAGGACATGACGGTGTACTCATATTGGCCATAACGAGTAACAAAAGCCGTTTTAGGAATGTCCCCGTTCTTGATTTTGATTTGATGGTAACCCAACCTCAAATCCATCTTAGAGAAGACTGAGGATCCAGCGAGCTGATCATACAGGTCGTTGATCCTGGGGAGCGGATACTTGTTCTTTATGGTGACCAGATTAACAGGTCGGTAATCTACAACCATCCGCTCCGTTCCATCCTTCTTCTTGATGAAGAGGACGGGGCAAGCCCAAGGGGAACAACTAGGACGGATGAAACCTTTTTGCAAGGACTCATCGAGTTGTTTCTTTAGCTCAGCTAATTCTAGTGGTGCCATCTTATAAGGTCTCCTAGAGATTGGGACAGTTCCAGGGATAAGATCTATCACGAACTCGACATCTCTGTCAGGTGGAATTCCTGGCAGTTCTTCTGGAAAAACATCCGGAAAGTCACGGACTACCGGGATATCTTCGAGTTCTGGTAGAGGGTTGGCATTAAGAGAGTAGAGCTGACGCTCAGCCATTCGGGTCAAGACATTGACTATCTTGTCGGATGGATGTGTAAGTTGAACGGTCCTAGTGTAGCAATCAATCTTGGCGTAATGAGTTGTCATCCAATCCATACCCAAAATGATGTTTATGTCCGAGGAGTTGAGAGCGATTAGAGATGCTAGGAAAACAAGTCTATCGACAAGGATTTCATTTCCATGGCTTACCCTAGAGGTTTGCCACTTTGAACCAGGAGTTTGAATAACCATGGAAGTAGGCATGTCACAAAAAGTCATGTTGTGCAATCGAGCATAGCTCTCAGATATGAACGAATGGGATGCTCCAGTATCGAAAAGAACAGATGTCGGATGGCAGTTAACGAGAAGTGTACCAAGGACGACGTTAGGATCCTCATAAGCTTCCTCGGCAGAGACATAGTTGACATGACCACGTGCAGTGGGGATTGGCTTGACATAATTCACCTTGCCGGTTGGCTTACCACGGCCAACGGGTTTTCCTGGCTGGTTCTGGGGACACTCACGCATGTAATGCCCCGGTTCTCCACACTTGAAACATGTCACAGTGCTAGTGCGTGGAGCAAAGTTGGAAGGTGGTCCTCCATAGGTCTTAGCAGGTGCAAACTATTGAGTTGGGCGAGGCGCCTCATAGGATGGCCTCGGTGTGTACTTGGGTGGCAGAGCAGTGTTAGGAACCCACACACGGCGCTTGTGAGAGCCAGAGCCGGATGAGGAACCAAAGTCTTGAGTATGCTTGCGGGTGGCATCGAAGTCGGTCTGGCCCGTTTCAGCACTGATAGCCTTGTTTACCAACTTATGGAAGGAAGTGCACTCGTGCAGACGTAGATCTCGGTGGAGTTTAGGGTTAAGTCCCTTACGGAACCTCGCCTGCTTCTTGGCATCGGTGGATACTTCCTCAGGTGCATAGCGTGCCAAGTTGCCAAACTCGCGACTATAGCCATCTATAGTTAAACGGCCCTGGGTGAAATTGCAGAATTCCTCCCGCTTGCGATCCATGAGACCTTCCGGAATGTGATGTTCACGGAATGCCTCACTAAACTCAACCCAAGTAGTGATTTGGCCAGCAGGACGCATAGCTTCAAAGTTTTCCCACCAAAGACTGGCAGGGCCCTCAAGATGGTAGGCGGCGTAGGTAACCTTGTCAGCTTCGGCCACACGGGCAGAGTGTAGCTTGTGGGTGATACTACGTAGCCAGTCATCCGCATCCAGAGGTTCAGTGGAGTGATGGAACTTCGGTGGGCACATCTTGATAAAGTCATTGATTGACACCACGTCATTCCTCTGACGGAACCCATTGTTCTGCTCTATGCGTTCCACCAGACGGTTGGTCTCTCTCTTGTTCCGTTCTGCCTCGAGCATAACTTCCGCCAAGGAGGGTGGCTGGGGTAGATTCCCATCTCTAGCCCCACTAGCCTCACCCTGCTCCTGAGCAGCAGGAGTGTTGCGAGTGTTGACCATCCTAGGAAAACAAAACAACGTTTTAGACAAGGATGGCAAAAATTTGACATAGAAGTGCAGAATGTAATGGATGACACGGAATGCAGAGATGTTCATCCGTACGACATGGTAATATAGAAACTGCTATATATACACCATGGTCATACACACCATACATAGTTTAGTACAAGCCAAGGCTAAAGTACAACTGCGGTGAAAGACGATACATCCCATCAGAGGCATTCCAAGCTCCTATACATTATTTAACTACACCTCCGGCATTCAGTACACACTAAGTCATATTCCACAAGACGCGCAGGACTGTGGGAATACAACTACTACAATACTACTACTACCACGGTCTAGCTCAGACGTTCCCGTAGTAATCTTCGTAAAGATTACCACCGTAGCCTGGAAGTGGAACAGACGGATCTTGAAACTCGCGAGCACTCGAAGGCTGTGGACCATAGGGACATGGATGTGGCCTCGGTCCCGATGCTGGTGGTAACCGATGCCCACGTGGAGGTGTAATACCCCCAACATCACGCCAATCCATGCGATCAGGCAGACGAGTCCGCACGGGGTACAAATCCCGCATGTCCAGATATCCGGCATGCACAGCAGGTGCAAGCCGTGTCAAAGTAGTCCAGTGGGCGGCTCGAGTGTTATACAGCTCCATTCGGAGGGCACGGACCTCACGGTCCCTATCCTCCAGCATCTGAACAGTGGTCTGAAGCAGCGGCTCTTCATGAGCAACATCAGTATACAGACCAATGTAGTAGCCTTCCTCTCCGGGAAGTGAGGCTGGCATGTAACAGAACTCAGTGTTCAGCAACAGGGCATGCCTAGCCCGAAGAATGGTCATCATCGAATAGGCGGTATCCTGTACTGCCATCTCGATGGTAACCCCGAGTCCATAAGACCAATGGATGGGGTCGTTAGCTCCAGGATATGAGGGGTATATCCGGACTGTGCAGAAATACTGACTCTGATTGAAATCCCGGTACTGTTCCTCCACAGTGTACTCAGGATACCAGCGATAACCGGTCTCAGTCAGCACACGGACTAGCATGGTCGTGTGACCGGGCACATTGATGCACCAAGTCAAACGAACCACTTGGTGAGGGGTGCGGTCAGACATCTGAAACACGAAATAATGCAAAGGCATTAGTGTTTCTGGAAGAAATCGGGCAGCATAACAACTGTAAATGCTCAAACAAAGATTTGAGACATCATACAAATGATAGCATAGCTACTCAACAATTCCATATCAAGGTTCCGGGTCCAACAATCATCATACTAAAAGGATAGAAACTGAACTGAGGCTTGAAACCAACAATCCTAAGAGTCTACGGATTAGTAACACGTGAACCTAGTAAGGATAAGAGGCCTAGTCCTAAATCCCCGTAGAAAGAATAGACTGACTCAGATCAGAAGGGCATAAGGTAAAGGAGTAAAAAGAGCCTTACGTTCCCTTCCACAATCAATTCCCCTACATATAACTAAGAATTTTTCTAGACTCAACATCGACCAGTTTGGCTTGAGAAACCTACAGGCAGTCCAGCTCTGATGCCAACGATGTTAGGACCCCGATCCTAAGTCACACCGATCTAGCTGTAACACGTCATATCACTTTGCGGCCTCACGCACGGTAACCCCGCGGGTGCCACCTTACCTGTCCCGGGACCGTTTGCGCATTTTGGCACACGTATATGACAGTGTCGCTAGCATCCATATGACAGAGAACCCGGGCCGACATGGCTAGTTATAAACCAAAAGTGGCACTAGATTACAGAGACAGGCATCCATGACCCAGCAACGAACGTGTCGGTCATCAACGTATCAACCCAAGTCCTAGCAAGCTACATGGACTTAAAGGAACAACGCGTGACATTTCCCCTAAGGGACAGACACAGGAACGAAGAAGGACACATGCCGGCCAGCCTACATGTTCCGAGCAGTAGCAAGCTACCAAGGCTCATTGGAATCACTAGGAGGCATTTCCCTATAAGGTAGGCTACCAAAGGAAAACAACTAGGTGTCGGATCCCACACATACCAAGCATTTCAACCATACACACAATATGCTCAATATGTGCAAATACAACATTGCATCACAACAGAACTCTATGACTCAAGTACTTTATTTAAGAGGCTCCAAGAGCCATACATAACATATCCATACAGGTAGGGGTCACATGACCCAACACTCAAGTCATACAGTCATACAAGCACAAGCGGAAGCTACATGTCTGAGTACAGACAACTTAGAAAATAAAACAGGCTTGGTGTAGCCTGACTATCTCCAAGGCCCTTCACAAGCTCCAGATCTCCGTCTGGGTGTCAAGCTACTCGTCGACGTCAACGTCTATGTAGAACCCATCAGCAGGGGCAGGGTTCTCCTCTGCAACAGTTATTAAGCAAACATGAGTACAAAGGTACTCAGCAAGTCTTACCACAGAACCTATCATACATGCAACATTATCAAAGGGGATAGTGGAGTTCATAGCAGAAAGCCAGATTTGACTCTTGGCTAACCTATACTACAACTCTCAACAGATTGCAAGAAGTTATTACGAACACGAGTCCTCTAATCACCACAACAATACACAACCGAGGATCCTCTTCCGTCATCCTACGGAAGGGCCATCCGGGGTACTCACACTTATCTTGAGGCTTTTAGTAGTATCCATCAACTTGTCTATGAACTGTAAGAGTAACCAAGTAGTCCGTACCGCGAACAACGGCTATTCGAATAGATTGATAACCCTGCAGGGGTGTACCTCTTCACACACGCTCCCACCACTTATCGCCGTTTACTCGGCGTGTACTCGGCAACCTTCAAGCGGAAGCCCAGCGAGGGTGTCGGCCACGACCTGACTAACTACTCAAGTCTCTCGTCCAGGTTTATCGCCTATTTGGGTTCCATCCGTGGGGAGATCCGGCCGGGGTGTCGCTCACGGCCCCAAACGATGTGTACAGGGTTCCCGAGTCACCAAACGGGCAACCGGTACACCGTGCCACGTACCTGTCGCATCACAACCCACCCCGAGGGTCAGCATTGTGCACGACCTCCAGTAAGCTATAAACACCAGAAACTAGTTGCAACTCCTGGACAGAGATCGAGGGTAATTAATAAGCCGAGAGGGTCAATTAAGGATCCCAATGTGTGGTAGTAGCTGTAACTTGAACCACACATACAGATCTCGGGTCCTATGGACGATTGCAATGAAACAACCCACCATGTACTCCTACATGGCCTTTCATCGATACCTTTACCAAGCGTATTCCACACTTCCTTCTCTTTATCGGTATGATCATTTCACTCTGATCCATCACCCAGATGAACCAGACCAGACACAACTCTAAGCATAGCAGGCAACATAAACAAATAGCATGGTGGATCACACATCACATGGCTCAATCAACTCCTACACATGCTAGTGGGTTTCAACTATTTACTGTGGGAATGACAGGTCATGCAAGGGAATAGGGTTCAACTACCGCAGCAAGTAGCAGTTCACACGCTGTTGCCTTAATGCAGTAAAAGAGAGCAGGAGCGAGAAGATTGGGTTTGTATCGGAATGATCAATGATTGCTTGCCTGACAAAGTGGTTGTCGGGTACTGCTCTTTAGCTGGATACGCAGCAGTATCCTCGGGAGCAGGACCTAACACAGAGAATACCGGCGATACAATCATTAAATAAACAAATGCGACAATATGATGCATGCTCATGACATGGCAAGATGCATGTGTGTTGGGCTAATGCAACTAAAACCAGAAGGGTTTGAGCCTATTTGAATAAAGATTCAAATTGGCATTTTAACTATTATTTAAATAAGTGCATTATCATGTTTTAAAGTATACAGCAAGTTAACTTGCTGAAACATGCATGAAACCTGTGCCATTGGAAAGATTGGATTTTTCTGATGATTTTTCATATATAAATCTTTTCCATCTGAGCTACTGTTGAATTTATATGATTTTTTGAAGTTTAGGCATTTTTCTGGAATTTCCTGAATAATTTTTAAATCTAAAAATCCCAGAAAAACCTTTACTGCGTCAGCATGACATCATGCTGACGTCAGTCAGTCAACAGGAGCTAGTCCAAGTCAAACATGACATGTGGGCCCGGCATGTCAGTGTCACAGCTAACTAACAAAGTTAATTAGTGAACTAAGTAGCTGTCAGTGGGGTCTGGGCCCACGGGTCAGTGACTAAACTAACTATCTAATTTAATTAACATTTATTTAATTAAACTAGCTAATTAGGAAAAGGGTGGCCCACACGTCAGTGACTCAGGGGTGGTCAAACCCGTGGTCAAACAAGTCAAACTCGCCGACGACGTGACGCCGGCGAGGCAGAACACGGCGGCGTGCTTCGGAAAACGTCTGCAGGGCACGGTTCGAGCTGCGGTTGGGCACGTTGGAAAGCCCTTGCTGTTGCGCGTCGGATGGTGGTGGTCGCCGGACCTGTGGTGGCCGGAGACGACGGCAACGAGCTCAACGGCGGCGACCGGCGTCGGGTGTGTGTGGAGACGCGGCTACGGTGGCCTAGGCGATGCGTGCGTGGTACCTAGCTTGTCTACGTGCTGCGGCGAGCGAGATGGACATGTGCCAGTGACCAAATGGTCACCGGAGCATCGCCGACGGCGAGCGCGGCGGCGGTGAGTTTCGGTGACCAACGGAGCGGCATCTACACGGCGCAAACGAAGCAAAAGAAGGAGGGTAACGGCGTAGGAGCTCACTGCGGTGCTAACGAGCTCGACGGAGAGGTCGGGGACGCGCTGCAGCTTCTCAATCGACGGCGAGGTGCTCCGGCGATCCGAGGAAGGGGACGACGGCGTGGAGACGTTGTAGGGCTCCCGGCGATCCGTGGCTCAGCGAGGAGGTAGAGGACGTCGCGGCGAACCTTTTGGACACGGTCTCGGGTCGAGGGGGAGGGTCTAGGTGCGGCAACGGCGAGCGGCGGCGACGGGCGGCTCGATGGTGAGAGAGGAGAGCCAGGGGAAGGCGACGGGGACGAGGGGAAAGTGCGAGAGGGGTCAAGGCAGCTGCGTGGCGTCGCGGGGAGTCTTCCCGGGCGTCGGGGATGCAGGCAGGCAGCCTGGAGGTGGTCGGGCGCGTGCCGGCGCGCGGCGGCCACGCGCGCTGCCGACTGGCGCGAGGAGG
The DNA here is from genome assembly GCA_902687465.1 of Secale cereale. NCBI lineage: Eukaryota > Viridiplantae > Streptophyta > Magnoliopsida > Poales > Poaceae > Secale > Secale cereale. The sequence continues at coordinate 664,038,714 of LR738715.1, read as the reverse complement.
AAGGCGACAGAACGAGGCTGTGGGCTGGGCCGGCCTGCTACAGTGCTGGGCCCGAGGTAAGTCCTTTCTCTCTTTCTTTTCTTTCCTATTTCTTTTCTGTTTCATTTGTTTTGCAACTTTGTTTAATTAATAAAAATGCTAGAACATTTTTATAACTCATGAAACTTGTCATGCCCACTGTTATATAATATGAACAGTATGGAACATTATAGTTTATGATTATTTGAGCAATTAAAATATTTTATAGCATTTAAATGCCCAAACACAAATACCATATGATTTAATCCAGAGCCCTTGGATGTCCTAGAAAATTGTGCACCATTTTTAGCAAAGGTTTGAGACCAAGGCAGAAATGATGAACATTTTTGAAGGGCATTTTGGGTACATTGGAAAATATTTTATCAAACCCTAGTTGTTAGAAGAGGGGTGCTGGGGTTTCTGTCATTCCCATTTCAAGTTTCTGTGATAAATAAACATGATGCACACTCTAGCTAGCCCTAATGCAAGTGCTAAACTAGGGATGTGACAATATTAGATTCCAATTTCTGTTAGGGAAAGGCATGGAATACTTTCCTAGAAATAAAATCAAATTACCTTATGAATCTATTATGAGAGCCACTTATGGATTGCATACCAAAGATGATAATACCTCGATATATTCTTGTTTTTATGCCTAGCTAGGGGCGTTAAACGATAGCGCTTGTTGGGAGGCAACCCAATTTTATTTTTGTTCCTTGCTTTTTGTTACTGTTTAGTAATAAATAATTCATCTAGCCTCTGGTTAGATATGGTTTTGTGTTTTAATTAGTGTTTGTGCCAAGTAGAACCTTTGGGAAGACTTGGGTGAAGTCTTTGCGATCTTGCTGTAAAAATAGAAACTTTTGCGCTCACGAGATTAGCTGCCCTTTTTTACTGGAGAGTGATTTTAAGTTGACTCTTTTTGCAGATGGTTAATAGACAAATTCCTCACGTCCACCAATTTATTTCAGAATTTTTGGAGTTACAGAAGTATTCGAAAGTTACAGATTACTACAGACTGTTTTGTTTTTGACAGATTCTGTTTTGCGTGTGTTGTTTGCTTATTTTGATGAATCTATGGCTAGTATCGGGGGGTATGAACCATAAAGAAGTTGGAATACAGTAGGTTTAACACCAATATAAATAAATAATGAGTTCATTATAGTACCTTAAAGTGGTGGTTTGTTTTCTTATACTAACGGGGCTCATGAGATTTTCTGTTGAGTTTTGTGTTATGAAGTTTTCAAGTTTTTGGGTAAAGATTTGATGGATTTTGGAATAAGGAGTGGCAAGAGCCTAAGCTTGGGGATTCCCAAGGCACCCAAGGTAAAATTCAAGGACAACCAAAAGCTTAAGCTTGGGGATGCCCCGGAAGGCATCCCCTCTTTCGTCTTCGTCCATCGGTAACTTTACTTGAGGCTATATTTTTATTCACCACGTGATATGTGTTTTGCTTGAAGCGTCTTGTATGATTTGAGTCTTTGCTTTTTAGTTTACCACAATCATCCTTGCTGTACACACCTTTTGGGAGAGACACACATGAATCGGAATTTATTAGAATGCTCTATGTGCGTCACTTATATCTTTGGAGCTAGATAATTTTGCTCTAGTGCTTCACTTATATCTTTTTAGAGCATGGTGGTGGTTTTATTTTATAGAAATTATTGATCTCTCATGCTTCACTTATATTATTTTGAGATACCTTTAGAACAGCATGGTAATTTGCGTTGCCTATAAAATTAGTCCTAATATGATAGGCATCCAAGATGGGTATAATAAAAACTTTCATATAAAGTGCATTGAATACTATGAGAAGTTTGATACTTGATGATCATTTTGAGATATGAGGATGGTGATATTAGTGTCATGCTAGTAGATTAGTTGTAAATTTGAGAAATACTTGTGTTGAGGTTTGCAAGTCTCGTAGCATGCACGTATGGTAACCGTTGTGTGACAAATTTGAAGCATTATGTATTTCTCCGATTGTCATCCTTTGTGTGGAGGTCGGGATCGCGCGATGGTTAACTCCTACCAGCCCTTCCCCTAGGAGCATGCGTGTAGTACTTTATTTTGATGACTTGTAGATTTTTGCAACAAGTATGTGAGTTCTTTATGACTAATATTAGTCCATGTATTATACACACTCTCACCCTTCCACCATTGCCAGCCTCTCTAGTATCGCGCAACTTTCGTTGGTACCATAAACCCACCATATATCTTCCTCAAAACAGCCACCATACCTACCTATTATGGCATTTCCATAGCGATTCCAAGATATATTGCCATGCAACTTTCCACCGTTCCGTGTATTATGACACGTTTCATCATTGTCATATTGCCTTGCATTATCATGTAGTTGACATCGTATTTGTGGCAAGACCACCATGCATAATTTTTCATACATGTCACTCTTGATTCATTGCCTATTCCGGTACACCGTCGAAGGCATCCATATAGAGTCATATTTTATTCTAGTATCGAGTTGTAATTAAATAGAAGTGTGATGATCATCATTATTAGAGCATTGCCCCGAAAAGATAGAAAGGCCAAATAAAAAAAGGAGAAAGGCCAAAAAAAAGAGAAAGGCCAAAAAAGGAAGGCCCAAAAAAAGAAGAAAAAAGGGGACAATGCTACTATCTTTTTTCCACATGTGTGCTTCAAAGTAGCACCATGATCTTTACGATAGAGAGTCTCTTATTTTGTCACTTTCATATACTAGTGGGAATTTTTCATTATAAAACTTGGCTTGTATATTCCAAAAATGGGCTTCCTTAAATGTCCTAGGTCTTCGTGAGCAAGCAAGTTGGATGCACACCCACTTAATTTCTTTTGTTGAGCTTTCATACATTTATAGCTCTAGTGCATCCGTTGCATGGCAATCCCTACTCACTCACATTGATATCTATTGATGGGCATCTCCATAGCCCATTGATACACCTAGTTGATGTGAGACCATCTTCCCACTTTTTTGTCTTCTCCACAACCACCATTCTATTGCACCTATAGTGCTATGTCCATGTCTCACGCTCATGTATTGCGTGAAAGTTGAAAAAGTTTGAAAAAATAAAAGTATGAAACAATTGCTTGGCTGAAACCGGGATTGTGCATGATTTGGGTATTTTGTGTGACGAAGATGGAGCATAGCCAAACTATATGATTTTGGAGGGATGAACTTTCTTTGGCCATGTTATTTTGAGAAGACATAATGGCTTTGTTAGTATGCTTGAAGTATTATTATTCTTATGTCAATATTAAACTTTTGTCTTGAATCTTTCGAATCTGAACATTCATGCCACAATAAAGAAAATTACATTGAAAATTATGTTAGGTATCATTCCACATCAAAAATTCTGTTTTAATCATTTACCTACTCGAGGACGAGGAGGAATTAAGCTTGGGGATGCTTGATATGTCTCCAACGTATCTATAACTTTTTATTGTTCCATGCTATTATATTATCTATTTTGGATGTTTAATGGGCTTTAAAATGCACTTTTATATTATTTTTGGGACTAACCTACTAACCAAAGGCCCAGTGCAAATTGTTTTTTTCCTATTTCAGTGTTTTGCAGAAAAGGAATATCAAACGGAATCCAAACGGAATGAAACCTTCGCGAGGATTGTTTTTGTAACAAACGCAATCCAGGAGACTTGGAGTGGACGTCAAGGAAGCAACGAGGCGGCCACGAGGCAGGAGGGCGTGCCCCCACCCTCATGGGCCCCTCGTAGCTCCACCGACCTACTTCTTCACCTATATATACTCATATACCCTGAAAACATCCAGGAGCACCACGAAACCCTATTTCCACCGCCACAACCATTTGTACCCATGAGATCCCATCTTGGGGCCTTTTCCGGCGCTCCGCCGGAGGGGGAATCAATCACAAAGGGCTTCTACATCGACATCGTAGCATCTCCGATGATGTGTGAGTAGTTTACCACAGACCTTCGGATCCATAGTTATTAGCTAGATGGTTCTTCTCTCTCTTTGGATCTCAATACAAAGTTCTCCTCGGTCTTCTTGGAGATCTATTTGATGTAATACTTTTTGCGGTGTGTTTGTCGAGATCCGATGAATTGTGGGTTTATGATCAAGATTATCTATGAACAATGTTTGGTTCTTCTCTGAATTCTTATATGCATGATTTGATATCTTTGCAAGTCTCTTCGAATTAACAGTTTGGTTTGGCCTACTAGATTGATCTTTCTTGCAATGGGAGAAGTGCTTAGCTTTGGGTTCAATCTTGCGGTGTTCGATCCCAGTGACAGAACAATGTTTGGTTCTTCTCTGAACAATGTTTGGTTCTTCTCTGAATTCTTATATGCATGATTTGATATCTTTACAAGTCTCTTTGAATTAACAGTTTGGTTTGGCCTACTAGATTGATCTTTCTTGCAATGGGAGAAGTGCTTAGCTTTGGGTTCAATCTTGCGGTGTTCGATCCCAGTGACAGAAAGGGAAACGATATGTATTGTATTGTTTCCATCGAGGATAAAAAGATGGGGTTTATGTCATATTGCATGAGTTTATCCCTCTACATCATTTCATCTTGCTTAATACGTTACTCTGTTCTTATGAACTTAATACTCTAGATGCATGCTGGATAGTGGTTGATGTGTGGAGTAATAGTAGTAGATGCAGAATCATTTCGGTCTACTTGTCACGGATGTGATGCCTATATACATGATCATGCCTAGATATTCTCATAACTATGCGCTTTTCTATCAATTGCTCGGCAGTAATTTGTTCACCCATCGTAAAATATGCTATCTTGAGAGAAGCCACTAGTGAAACCTTTGGCCCCCGGGTCTATTTTCCATCATATTAATCTCCCATCAACTAGCTATTTTTATCGCAGTTTATTTTGTAATCTTTACTTTTTAATCTATACAACAAAAATACCAAAAATATTTATCTTATTATATTTATCAAATCTCACTTTTGCACGTGGCCGTGAAGGAATTGACAACCCGTTTATCGCGTTGGTTGCAAGGTTCTTAATTATTTGTGCAGGTACTAGGGATTTGCGTGTAGTCTCCTACTGGATTGATACATTGGTTCCCAAAAACCGAGGGAGATACTTACGCTACTTTGTTGCATCACCCTTTCCTCTTCAAGGGAAAAACAACACATGCTCAAGAGGTAGCAGTGGTGAATCCGGCGAAAA